>CM063502.1:110572198-110607198 GCA_032207245.1 Pardosa pseudoannulata | reverse complement strand
TAAACGACTTTGATGAGCCCGGCCCTTAGTGTTAAATTAAAACTTTTTAAATTTATTTTTATTCAATAAATCTTTTTTGTTATCTACCATAAATTGAGATGTATTTTGTTAAGATATATCTATTTACTATTATAGCATTGATTAAATACTAACATTGAAATATTATTTTCAGAAAATTAGCGAATATGAATGAGTATTTTTTAATGACCCTAAATCAATTTTAATTTTGCGTTTCTCTATAAATATAAATGAGATCAGGATTTAAAAACGCAGCCACATGTATAAAATAAAATCATTCTATACCTATAATTTGTTACTTTTAAACCGAGATCTCCCAAAATACTAACAAGATCATTTTATGAGGAAACTTTATTTATTCATTTATTTCTTTAAATACCATATATTCCACAGCACTTAGAATAATACTTGTAATCCTCCACTTTTAAAAGAACTTCGAAATCGAGATAGCCTTAATCACTTTTTCTCCCTAATTATACAAAACTGTTTCAATATTTTAACTTATTACTGTTTATTTTTTATCAGAATTTTGTGGATTAAAATTTATTGCATTTGTTCGATATTTTATCCAGAGAAATTTTTATTTCTGTAAAAACATATTTTTTGAGGGCAGCTACAATAATTCTAAATTACTTTTAATGAGCTTAACTCTTATTTAAAAAATTACTTTGAGAAAAAAGTAAAATTGAATGTTAAGCCTTAAAGATGAAAATATTCTGACATGCCTTTTTTTTCCTTGGAAAATATAATTTTCAACAATTTGTTCACTGTATACTTGAATGTCTGTATAAATCCGGCAGTCGTAAAAAAATTTAGCTACCCAAATATCCATAAAATTATGCATTAAGTAGATGGTGGACTGAATAAAGTGTTTTTAAATATTATTAGTTAGGAATTTTAAAATTAGAAAATTAAAAAAATAAATTTAAAGATATCTTGCTTTTTTAAATTATCTATCCCATTTTAATTTTCAAGCTTTCAAGATCTTTTGTCTCAATTTTTCCTAATTATTACTGTAAATTTATACTTATTAAAATTAGTTAATATTTTGTTATTCAGCTAAAAAGTAAATGTTTAGGAAACGATTTTGTCTGTATGTGGAGGTCTTAGAAAATTTGGACATTTCTTAAATTAAATCGAGTTTTAATGATATCGAAATTTAGGATACACTAAATTATTTTAATGTAAATTAAGATAAATTTGTATTTTTATTGTAGCATTTTCTAAAATAATTTCTTGGAATCTATTAAATATTAAGTCCAGAGAAGCATTTCATAAAGCAAACAGATATTTGAAGAAAATTATATTTTTAAAAAATTGTATCTTATTTTAAAAAATACTATAAAAATGCCGATTATTTAATAATATTTCAGTGTATATGAGTAAATGTTTTTTAACTATACATTAATAAATTTTTGAAATGCATACTAACAACCACCTTCGGTTTAAAATATAATTTTAATAATACATGCACATATAATATCAGAAAATATATCTACTTTTTAAAGGGCACACTTGCATATACAAACTAGGTATAGTACAAAAATGTCCTCCTAAAACAGAGCTTTTTTACAATTTAATTAATGAGTCTTAATGATGCTTAGTTTTTAAGACAATCTTTTACAGCAGTTTTCCATCTTCTAAGTAAATTCATATTCTTAAAAGTAGAAAAATATTTTATATAAAAATAAAACCCAAACTACCTGTGTTAAGTATAATAAAATGTTGTATGCATGCTTTAAATATACATATAGTCATCTATGACTCAACATAAAGAATAAAGCAGCCAAACAGGATAAAATATGTAATAGGCATATACCACGAAAGAATATGCAAATGGTTTCGATTGCAGTGTACAAGCTTATTATGGAGGATTGCAGTGCTCCTTACAAACTGTACAAACGAGAGGAAAGACAATTTTGAAGAACATGTATTTTTCTCTCGTCCAATTTTTTGGGGTGCAGTGTCAGTATTCTTATAAGAAATATGACTATCATTTGAACACGTTTCGGAGTTCGACTGAGATAGAATCAATGCATACAGAGACTACGAATTATCTCGTAAAGAAATTGGTCACCATGATGGTGGCATTCAAGTCACAATCAGGTGAATTTGGGATCCGCATGCAGGAGGAAACGAACATCCTAGAGGAGTGATTTCAACCGTCTCATCGCTTCACTCTACTGAGAGACATGCATATTGTGGTCATGGCATTGAGAAATCAGAGTGCAACATATGCAACTACAATGAATACAGTCTGTAACACAACAATGTGGGAAGCATGGACATCATGATGTCTTTTGGAGCACATTGGACTGTTGATCTTTAAACCACAGGAGTTTCAATGTTTGCAATGGTTCACTGAACGGAGACAGATTTCCGAACTACGTGTCATTGTGTATACAGACAAATCTACCAGTTTCTGCCTGCAACATCATGATGGGTTGGGTTAGAATGTAGAAATATCAGGCAGAGTGGTCTGTTTAATTATTGTATTATACACCATAATGCACATCTTGCCTCCGATGTTAGTGTATGAGGTGGTTTTGGATTCTAATCTATATGCAACTTTTACTGTTTTACCAGTACTCTTACTATCCAGCTCTATATCGCTCTGAGATTTCTCATTCTATTCTCTAAAATTTTGCATTCAGACCTTGCCTGCGGTCACTTATCTACAGGACGGTGCACGAACTCACGTTGAACGCGTTAGTGAAGATTTCCTCTTGGACCACCAGATTTCATTGTTAACCTGTCCTGCCTGTTCTCTAGATCTATTGTCGAACATGTTTGGTCAGTGGTTGAGATCGCCTACTCGACATGCTACACCCGTAGGTGTGGGGAAAAGCATGGTCTGGCATTCCCCAAAAATATATCCAAAGTCTATGTCAGTCAATGTCCTGGTGTACCACAGAGGTTATTGAAAGACAGGAAATCAACATTCAATACTGATTTGTTCTTCCTTTCATTTCATCAATGACTTATTTCACAATTGATACTGTAATCTCTAATATAAATATGGGTGTGATATATCATGTCCTTCGAATTCCATTTTGGATAACCAGCAAAGTAGCAATACAAATATTTACTGGGAAATTTTAATTTGTTATCCCTAGTCTGATAAATAAGCTGCTTTCCCCATTATATAATCGCTCTATGATTGGAAAGACAATGCAGAGCTGCTTTATATACCCCAACATCAGCAGCACGAACAGTGATTTTGTTCCTTGGCTAGCCTATTGTTATAAATGGAGGGTTGTCGTAATATAATGTCTCTTCGGTGTATATGCCTGCAATATAAACTAAATATTTCAGTTGCATACATCATATTCTACACTGTTTAGTGTTTAAAATGCATTTTGCAGAACCTTTGGTGCAATATCTAATAATTGTTAGCAATATCTGAAATAAAATATATTAGCACGTGTCACTGGTTTGTGAAGAAATGAAAAACTGGAGTTATTTATATTGTGTCTTCTCTGGCTCTAAAATTTAGGTTTATGTTTTAAAAACAAATTTTATGCATAATTTAACTCTGTAGTAGAAGAAATATAATTTAAATTTTCGAACAAAATCAAAATATTGAATAAACATTTCCCCAAATGCATTTAATTGAATTTTATTTTATGGAAATAATATTCCTGTGCTCTTAAAGTATTTGTTTGCATACATAATTTGTGACATTTAGATATTTTGAATGTAAACACCTAATAAAGATTCAGATATAATTAAAATTACAAATTATTGTGTTTTGTTGTTAAATTCTAAGATAATTTATTAAATAAAGTTATGTATATTTTTTCTAGAAAAAGAGGGAAATCAGTAGGGAATTCAAGAATGCAATTTAGAAACTATTAAAGATCCAATTTAAAATATTAACTCATATTGTAAGAAGAGGTAACAAATATCTGACTTATAAATGAGAAGAAAAGAATTAATAGACTGAAAATTCTAAATGTTTAAGCCGAACGATGGCCGAATGGTTAGGGTGCTGGCCTTCGGAACCGGAGTTCGTGGGTTCAAGTCCCACTATGGCATGGATGTTCGTAGCCGTTCGGAATCGGCTTTAAGCAGTAGGTCCCGGTCTCATTATCCCTCGTGTTGCAAAAAGTAGACCGTAGCGCTCCAAACCAAACCTCTAAATGTTTAAGCTTCAAAATACTTCACTGCAAGAAGAAAAAACTTCTTTTATAAATTGTAATTAAATAATAAGCGTAATCATTTCAAAAATAAAAATGCAAACAAATTTAACCGTTTCTTTGTGCTTCATTTGTTCAAAAGGTTTAAAACTAATGAAAAAATTAATCTTCTAGAAAAGTCATATCGGAAAGCATTATTTTAACAAATTAGGGTAGTTTATTTTCCTTATTTAGATATTTAAAATCAAGTCTCTGCTCAAATTTTCCTATTCACAAACTTTAAAAACACTTTTTGTACTTTTGTGTTACACCCCTAGTAAGAATTTTATGTACTGATTATTTTTTGTGTGTAACTTACAAAATATCAGCAGTCAGCAACTTACAAAAGTTGTTTTATTTTGAAATAATTATATCATTTTTTTGAATTATCAAATTTTATGTTAGAAGGGAAGGATATTAGCTTAATACCTCTTTCTTTATGCCATTGTATTACTTCATTTATTTAAATCAAGTATTTATTTCAGTATATATAACAGCACTTTAATATATATATATATATATATATATATATATATATATATATATATATATATATATATATATATATATATATATATATATATATATATATATATATATATATATATATATACATATATATATATATATATATATATATATATATATATATATATATATATATATATATATATATATATATATATATACATATATATATATATATACATATATATATATATACATATATATATATATATATATATATATATATATATATATATATATATATATATATATATATATATATATATATATATATATATATATTTGGTATTTACAAATAAAGTAAACCAAGTGCATTTAGAAAAATGCATAAAAATTTAGTCCAAAAGTAGCTGGATCATCATTAATTCCTGTCAATTTAAATATTTTAGAATTTTCATAAAGACTAGGGGTTATATATAGACATATTAACGCATGCACACGAATGACAAGTGTTTTATCCTGGCAAATGATTTCATTTTATAAAAGAAAAAATGGACTGGTTCTAAACGCTTCATAGAGTGTTAATATGTTTTCTTCACTGCTTAATAAATATATTTGTCTTCATTTGCATAGAAAGTTTTTTTCTCCAAAATATGATTTTTTAACATTTTCAAGCATATAAATCTATAAAGAAAAAATTTTCTTTCCATTTATCCTCTTAAAAATGAAAATACAAGAAATGAAATTTAACTCACTTTGTCATATTATTACGTTTGTAATATCATTAAGATTTACTAAATTTTTATCAACCTTTTAAAAAGAAAAATATATATTCTTTATTTCACCAAGTAAGAAAAAGTTTCCCTAAAATGTGTAAGAAGATCTTTTAAGTTCAGAAGACTTTCTAGATATTTACATGAATTCAATGCAATTTCAATTAGCTTCCGTTTTATTCCCCATTTGCAAGCGAAATATTCGTCAGGTGAGAAAAGTTTTGTTAAAAAAAATTATTTTCTCATTCGTAAAACTCCATTTTAGCAGAATTTCGAAAATCTTTCTGAAGATGAAAGCACAAAATATGTTACACATTACCAACTATTTATATATATATAAGTTTTTATTTGACAAAATATATATTAGTTCTTTCATTTTATCGATTTGATGGTATTTGTTTTTTTTTTTAACATAACGTATTTTTTTTTATATTACCAACCTTTTCATTGCTAGAACAGTAATTATTTTCAAAATAACTTAAAACACATTTCATTTTATGTAATGTGCTTATTATTTCTTTTGTTACTAGATTATATTTAAGTAATTTTTGAGCAAAGAGTAAGCACTTTTCCCGTTGAGTTTAAGTATGAATTGATAAATGTCACCAAATATTCAAATTTAGATATTTAGTTTATATTAATGGTTTGAAAAGAAATAAATGCGATATAAATTTTAAGAAAATCAGTTTTATTATTTTTAAATATCTCTATATTGCGGATATACAACAAAATCTGAAAACTAGTTAAAATTTTAAAATATATATAGCCTTCATTTTGGAAAACGTCAATTGTTTGTCCACTATACAAATTCAGATATACGAATACATCAGAACTAAATACGATACACGATTACACTATGCTTTAGAGAAAGTAGTGCAAATTGATATTATACCACAATGGTTCACAAAAAACACAGTACATGGGCATTTTCGTTATCTGTATTATCTGTTGGTTGTAAATTACCATATTTGTAGGCAATCTGCAATATACGGGATTTGATTTACATTTTTATTATTTCGTTTATCTATTTCAGTGTATGCAAAACTTTGCAGTGTATACAGAACTTCATTACACCAGCTGAAGACTTGGCATGGTCAAATTTAGTAAAATGCCAAAATTGTAAGAGAACAAGCCTTTCCTTCTCTGTGTGTATGTGAGCATATACACATACACACACACATACATATATATATATATATATATATATATATATATATATATATATGTATGTATATGTGTGTGTATATATATATATATATATATATATATATATATATATATATATATATATATATATATGGGAATCGTCGGGGATTAAAAGACACATTTATACTTAATAATGTTTATTTACAAATGGGGAAACCTATTTACAGGGGGAACTGACATAAAAAGGGAGGTTAAACATTTAATCAGCGCGCAACACACAACTTGCGCGTACGACTCACGCTCGTCTCACAACTCGTCTGCCTTTCGCCGCAGTCGCTCGCTAGGTGGCGTTCAGCGGGAGTTATAGCAAGAGTGTGATGTACTCGTTACCGTCCTACATATATATATATATATATATATATATATATATATATATATATATATATATATATATATATATATATATATATATATATATATATATATATATATATATATATATATATATATATATATATATATATATATATATATATATATGTATATGTATATATGTATATGTATATATATATATGTATATGTATATATGTATATGTATATATATATATATGTATATATATATGTATATATATGTATGTTTATATATACGTATATATGTATATAAATATACATATACTAACCGGTCCCACATTTATAAGGAAAAACCGCCTTTGAATTACCCCTACTATTTTTCCCAGCATACTGGGCTGCAAGGGTCCTGTTAAACTTCTGTCCAAAAAATTTTTTTAGAAAATTATTATGAATCAATTAAAACCCAATGTGAAAGGTTTTCAAAAAATACCACACTCAAAGTAACAACTTACAAATTCTTAGCTAACTGCATAGTCCATTTTTACTCCCATGTCCTTCTTGTAACTTAGAATTATCAACTTAACATTTTGAGATTCCAACTACAATACATATGCAAACCACAAGCCCAAGAACAAAGTGAAAAGTATCTACAATCTCTCTGTCTAAAATTTTAAATGTCATTCAAGAAATGAATTCAGATTTTTGTGCAGTATTTTTTATTGATTTCAGTCAGTTTTAAAAAGCATGTTTTGAAATTATTCAATTTTTAAAATGTAAAATAGACTAATATCGAACACGTGTGAATCCTACAAATAGTCACTGAAATTCGGACATGAAAAATACATTATTATATATTATACATATACATATACATTTTTCAGATTTCTACAAATTAAAGATGCACGAAATCTAAATTAGTTACTTTATACACTGCTTTTTAGATATTGTGAGAATATTTTATCCTGATTTTACAGGATTTTCAACTAGTATAATTAATATTAATACACCCCTTAGAGATTTAAATGATTTTTACGAAGTGCAATTTTGGTAATATGCAAACCATATTTCAGTGTAAAAAATTAGTAAAATAATACTTTTAGACTTATATGTGTAATATATTCGTCTCTGAATTTAAATAACCTACATAGCTGGTAAAAAAAATGAATTATAACAGTGTTATTTTTTTTAAATAATGAAATTAAATTATGAGCTAATATTTTCCCTATACACTTAAAAGTTTTTACCTGTTTCGTAAACAAATAAAGTGTTCTGGAATTGTGAAAGTTTGCTTATAGTCCATTTCCTTTCAACGAAGTGCAATTAAACAGGTTCATTGCTAAATCCGAAATAATCCTTTACTTCCATCTATTTGGTTTATCTGTCTGTGCAAATACTAACAGCTAAAGCTCCCATGAATATCTTTAATTTCCATTACTTGAGAGTATGTAAAGAAATATGATCGCAGTTTTCACCCTCAATTTTCTTCAACTTTTGCAGCTACTTGATTGTCTTTCCTATTTATAGCAAATGTGTTACGGATGCCATTAAGGTTGTCATCCTATATAAGGAGAAAACTTTGAAATGCTGTATTTATGAATAAAAAAGCGCTTTTCCTTAATATGATAGCTTTTAAGGGAATAACATGTCTGTACTCTGAATTTATCAAACCAATTACAGTTAATCGGTCTGAACTGACCTCATTGGGGTTTTAATGCAAATTAAATTAAATGCATGATTGCATCTATCCTTTTAAGTAACGTTTTGCTCATACTATTTTGAAGAAAGAAAAGGGACCTTTTCGTATTAAACTACTATCATTACGACAGTACAAATTTACAGTATTGAAATATATTTATATAGATGTACAATAATTAATAACTAAAAATAAAATAAATGTAAATAAATATACATTTAAAAAATATAAATAAATATAAACAAACATAAACAAACATAAATATAAATAAATATAAATAAGATAAATTTAAATAAATATATATATATAAAATAAATATAAATAAAAAATATAAATAAAATAAATATAAATATAAAATATAAATAAAATAAATATAAATATAAAATATAAATAAAATAAATATAAATAAAATAAATATAAATAAAAAAATATAAATAAAATAAATATAAATATAAAATATAAATAAAAAGAATATAAATAAAATAAATATAAATAAAATAGATATAAATAAAATAAATATAAATAAAATAAATATAAATAAATATAAATTATTTATTACTATTGGAATGTCTGAGATAACATTATTTAAATTATTCCATTCAACCCTTATCTAGCTAAAACGGTTTTTGGACGTCAACCAGACTATTTATAGAATGTGTCATTTATCTATAACTAAGAAGTAAAATTAGTCTTTCCGACTTCCATTGCTACAAGATGATTAGTTTTTAGTAGTAGGCATGTTGATAATTCAATTAAATACGTAACGATATTTTAAACTCAATATCATATTCTGAGAAAATAATTTTAATGTTGAGAACTTTTTCAAACTTTTTTACGTATCTCTGTGATATAGTTATATCAGTTCAAGGCTACATTTCTATATATATATACTCTTAATTGTTTCCATAGCGAACTTATTGTGAATAAATAAAACAGATGTCCGCAGGTCGCCACATTATATGAACAAGGAATATCCAGTCATGTACTACACTTGTGAAATCATATTATATTAAAATAGTTTATAAAGATAAAAACTTATCAAGTTTATCAATGGAGAGTAGTCTTTACTAAAAAGTTTACAAAAGATTAAATACAATATTTCCAAGCAAATTCCTAATAAATTGTACACTGACAAATATAAAAATAACTCTTTTTCTCAAATATATACTCTGTTTAAAAACACATTTTTATAATGACTGATAATCCATACTTATTATTTCAATATAATTATTTTATACTGGGTATCAATAGAAAAAACATTATCCATTGACTTATTAAAGAAAATATTTTGTCACTTAATTAAAATTCTGTATTTTAGAAAAAAAAATATAAATCTAGTCATAAACAATGCAGTTAAATGATTTTTATTAAAATTATAATGAAAAAAGGGAAATTTAAAAAAAAGAATTTGTACATTATAGTAAATTCTGTTAATCTAAAATAAATTTTAGTATGCTTGATTGTAGCCCTTTAAATTTTTAAATTGTATTTTCAGTCGTGTACTTTTAACAATATTTTTCATCATTTTTATTTTATGTCGAAAAAAAATTAAGAAAGAAAATCATTTTACAGCAAAATGTTCAAAACAAATCTATTCTAAAAAATTGAAAAGTAATAATTCAGTAATTTTTTTTTCTACGTACATGAAAATAGAATAAAACACGCGTATTAAACATAATGTAAATCTCCCAATCAAAATATATAGTGATCGAATTCTAAGTGATTTACAACTAAATTTTTTAATTTTATTCGATGTAATAAAGATATAATATTTATATAACATTCATACATTTATTCTATATACACACATACTTATTAGCCAGTTTGGAGCAAAATTTTAAATATATTAAGTACATTTGCCGAAAACTACTGAAGAACTTTAATTCATTCCTAATGACCTAAAAACTATATGAGAACTCTAGAAAGAAAAACGTATGAAACACAAATAAGCTTCGTTTCAACATACCACGTTCCCTAAACAGAAAAGGCATCTTTCGCCAAAAGCAAACAAACTTACACACCTTATGAAGCACGTTCACTTTTGTGTATATAAAATCTATAGTATTGATCTCAGACACACGATAATTCTTGATGAAATCATGAAATTTTATTTCCAATCAATAGTTAATATTATAAAAACACTCTTCCAGCAAGTATCATTTCTATTTCCTCATATATGTCATAAATTTATGTATTACCCTTCTTTTTCCTAATATTAAGTATTATCATAGGATGTAACATGTTATCTCTAACTTAATATAGGCTTTGAATACCGTCAATACCAACCAAATAGTAAAAAGTTAACAAAACTTATCGATTCCAAATACTGATAACATAAAATGACACTAATAAACGAGAAAATTTTGAAAAAACTCTAAACTCTAGAAATTTAATTATTTTCTCCTTCTATTTCATTCTTTGAAATAGGCTAAAAGACTCATTATTTCCTATCTAGGAACACTAAGTAATAGACTGCTCAATTATTTTCTACAACTACGATTTTTTTCAATTGAATTCAAAACAATGACAATAAATTACATAATAAAATCCGAATATATTTTACTTAAAGCTAGTGTAATTTCGCTGCTAGGGGACTTGCGGACACATGGGAATAAACTTCCTTCCACACATATCTATACATACCATATATTTTATTTATATTTCCATACATTTTATTAAATACCGGGTAGCCATAATTAAACTGACAGTGATCACAGTGTTCTGTAGCGCGATCTATTTGCGAAAATGACGCCACATTTTGTAGGAAGATTAAACAAGACGGGGGACGAAGGATTCCGCGAAAAAAAAATTAGTTCCAAAAGTCCCCGCTAGGGAAATATTTGGAGCTGTGTTATAGAAAATAGAGTGCTAACAAATGCGGATTAATACGGAATAAAATTACCTTTTATTATGCACATTTACTGATTTAGTTCAAGTGCAATATGGCAACACTTTTAAAAAAGCGTAAAATCTACTTAAACACCGATAAAGTCTTGTGATCTGCAATATCACGTACTCTGAGCAGAAAAAGTTCTTTATTCAAATTTCACGTTACATCTATTGTCACAGTGCCAGCTACTTGGCTTTCAAAAGGCAATGTGTTACGTTTCCAATCAATCGGATTGGAAGTTCATGTGCAATGTCTCCCTTTCTTAGTGGAACGTGCGTTACTGGTCAAATTCTTTTACCTCAACCAGTGCAACGCTCTTAGTGCTTTTAGAATGCACAAAAAAATGCGAAAAGGTAACGGTCCTGTGTCAGTTAATGGGCTAAAAGCAATGGTTGAGACGTTTGAGAAAACAGGTTCTCTGAATATTCAGTCAGGCAGAGGACGAAAACCTGTACCACAGGATACAATCGAAGCAGTTGCCACGGCGATTGTCGACAGACGACCAGACAATATTGCTGCCCCTTCTAGCACTCGTGGAGTAGCTCGGAATATGGATATGCCTTACAGTACGGTATGGAAAATCTTACGAAAGATTATCAACTTCTATCCGTACAAGATCAGCCGTGTACAGGAGTTACTGTACCCCGACCATGATAAGCGATGGACTTTTGCTCTCACCTTTCTTGCCAGAATGGAAGTGGATGATGCTTGGCAGTGGAAAATCTTATGGGGAGACGAGGCCCACTTTTACCTGAATGGAACTGTGAATACCCAGCACTGCCGAATTTAGGGTGACAAATCACCACATGCAGTCACAGCAATTCCCTTACATTCACCAAAGGTAACTGTTTGGTTTGGGTTCACCGCGGAATTTATTGTAGGTCCATTCTTCTATGAGAACATTATCCCGACAGGACCGGAAACCTTTCTGTTACCCGAGAGAAATATCGCCACATATTGATCAGCTTTTTCATTTCGGCACTTCATCAAAGACAATGCCTGGTGGAAATCATTTTCATGCAAGATGGAGCCCCTCCACACGTTGCTGTACGGGTGCAACAGCTGCTATGACAGAAATTCACAACAGAAAGAGTCATTAGCCGCTACTTTCCAACTGCATGGCCATCTCGGTCGCCTGATCTTACCTCATGCGACTTCTGGCTATGTGGTTACCTCAAGTCCAAGGTCTATCAAGGAGTGGTCCAGGACCTGGCAACGTTGAAGGATAACATATCACGGACTGTACGAGAGATTCCTGCAGACATGTTACTTTCTGCTGTTGTGCATACTGTGCACAGAATGCAATATGTGGTCCACAACAACGGCAGCCACATTGAGCGTCATTTGAATATAAAATACAAGGTAATTTCAGTATTGATTTGAAATTTCTCAGCACTCTATTTTATATTATACAGCGCCAAATATTCCCTAGCGGTGACTTTTGGAACTAATTTGTTTTTTGGCAGAATCCTTCGTCCCCTGTCTTGTTTTATCTTCCTACAAAATGTGACGTCATTCTCGCAAATAGACAGAACACTGTGAGCACTGTCAGTTTAATTATGGCCACCCGGTATATCAAAATTAAAATCAAAATTAGAATTTTATATCTACCGCATTTTCCTCGTTAATAATTGTAAAGTTGATATATACAACTTAAGTCTAGCAAAAAAAAAGATAAAATATAAAAAAATTATAAAAAATTATTTGCACCCTAAACAACTCAGCATAAATTTATTAAAAATTAATAATAATAGTGCTTCTAATATAAATCTAGAGTCGCATTGCAGTAATTTAAATAATTCATTCTTAAATTAAATGTACGATATGAAGTCTAAGAGCTGTAATTCAGACCGAGATAAAAGCATATTTATATTAGAATCTTTGTGTATAATTTAAATCGCATTAAAATCCTCTTAATGCATAGAAAATACGCATATCTCTAGTTGGGTAAATTACAAGCAAATAACGCAAACAACTTTAGCATGAACTGTTTTTAAATGTGAATAATGTTGTACTAGAGCATGAACCGTTTTTAAAGGGGAATAATGTTGTACTAGAGGACATTTAATCTTAAATTCAAAAATATTCCCTTGAAAAAGAAAGTTATCTTACCGAAACAGTATAATTATTTTTTCTCCATGTCTAGAAAAACTTTCATAAATTTCCACTTGATAGAAGTGGGGAAAAAACCTCTTGTTCGAATGCGGAAATTATTATCACGAGTATATGACTGAAGTATTTTTCAGATAAACATTTGAAAATGACAGATTCTTAAAGATTTTCTCTTCAATAATTTTCTCTTTAAAAATAATCACCTGGACATAAAACCCAATAATCATTAATCTATTTTGATTAATCTATAGACTTTATTTTTAAGAAAACACATAATTAAAAAATGGTTAAAATATTAAGAAAGAATATTTATTTTGTAATTCTGAATTGATCAAATATTAATATATTGACAAAATTTTAAAATTTGGAATTTAGATATCTCAAATCTTTATATTGGAGTATAAATTACTAAAATGCTTTATTCCAGAGACAGGAAAATTGAATCTTTTAAAGATTTTTGCTGTTTAGAATAAGCAACAAGAATTAATAATATAGCTACAAATTTGGGAACAGATGCATTATAGTCGCCGGTCCCGTCCGCTATGTTTTTTTTTTTGGCGACCAACAGAAAAACGCATGGTTTGAAAAGTCGCCAAGTAGAAAAACATGGCGGCGGTGCGTGTTTTCTGAAAGCTATTAAAAAAAAAAAAAAAATGGCGGCGGTCAAGTGGCATATTTGAAACACAACATTAACAAAACTAAACTTTAAAAGGAAACAACAGAATAACAATTTAAAGTATTATTAAAATAAAATTAGCATAATAATCATCCTTTTTTACGTTTTTTAAAAAATAAATAACAGATTAGTAATATTTATGATATGTGTCAATAAGGTAAACACAATATATATCATTTTAATAAGCACTAATATTATGAAGAATCTTACCATGTGAGGGGGGTTTCCCCCCTCAACCCCCCTCCCTTGTGCAAAGAACAAAATAAAAATGTTCCAAACCAATTAACTTAGAATATCCTCATACATTTTAACTATTTCAAAACCGAAATAACTGCACCCGTCTTAACTAAACCCCAGAAAATGATAAGAACAAAAACAAAATATTCCAAACCAAAGCATCTTGTTTAGTTTAGAATATTTTGATACTTTTTAACAATTTCAAAACCGAAATAACTAAATCCCAGAAAATGATAAGAACAAAAACAAAATGTTCCAAACCCAAACATCTTGTATGATTTAGAATATTTTGATATTTTTTAACAATTTCAAAACCGAAACAACTTCACTTGTCATAACTAAATTAACTAAATCCCAGAAAATGATAACAACAAAAACAAAATGTTCCAAACCAAAATTTCTTGTTTGATTTAGAATATTTTGATATTTTTTAACAATT
Organism: Pardosa pseudoannulata; assembly: GCA_032207245.1. Taxonomy (NCBI): domain Eukaryota; kingdom Metazoa; phylum Arthropoda; class Arachnida; order Araneae; family Lycosidae; genus Pardosa; species Pardosa pseudoannulata. The sequence continues at coordinate 110,592,217 of CM063502.1, read as the reverse complement.
TCAAAACCAAAATAACTTTACTTGTCATAACTAAATTAACTAAATCCCACTAACCAAATACATAAAAAAACTCAAATTTGGAATTTCATCATCCCCACAAACGTGCCGTTTTGAATGAAATGCAAATCCAACCTCAGGTCTAAGAATTTCCTGATATTTCTTCACAATGCTACAAATAGTTAAAACCGAAATAAGAACATCCGCCATAACTAAATACAAAAAATAACCTACCTACCTACGAGACAACCTACTAATCCAAGTCTGGGACGAAAAGAATATTTAGAACAGAAAATTTGCATAGATAGCCGGGTAATGACGTCAAAATTCACGTGCACCAATAGCTTCCATATTCCCCTCTCAAAGTTAGGGCATATACAGCAACCTAGTCATCGCTCCCAAAATTGCCAAGTTTGGCGACGAAAAAACCCGGCGGTTATAATGCATCTGTACCCAAATTTGTATAAAAGAAAAACAAAATTATCTATTAAATGAAGATAAACTGGTCTAAAAATAAAATAACTTAAAAAATAGACATAAATAGATGAATGTACAATACTTGGGCTACCAGATATATAAATCAAACAAAAGTCTACAAAGTATAGAATGTTAGGTTCAGATGCTCCAGAATTTTGCTTCATTGGGGTTCAGAAAGTTAGTAATAGAAAGTGAAGTTTCTGGCTCTTTAACTATTCGGAAATTACTCGGGATGAAAATAATATTGTACTTCATATACAGTGTTCCCTCGCCACTTCGCGCTTCATGTTTTGTAGCTTCAGTGCTTCGCGGGTTTTTTTCAAAATATTCATCAAAAAAATAAAAATAAAAAATACAACCATGTCGGCAGCCACATTGTGGAAAGGAGCGTTGTTTCATGTTTATGCGAGAGAGACAAGTAGTCCTGCATGTCAAAGAAAGACATGAGTTGACTCAGAGTACATACCACGGACTCTCGTAAAGTCGCGTGATTGGTTTCCGGTGCGACATCGACCAATGAGAGTAAGAGTGGATTTATCCCTGTGAGTTGATTGTCTGAGCATCATCGCAACCTTACCTAGCATCTTCTCTTGTTGTATCTCGCCTGTCTTATCCATGATGTTGACAAGACATTGACGACAATGGGGTTCGATCTGTCGAGTTCAGCGATCGCGTTGACGGGGTTATGTCCTTGTACAGGGGAATTTTGAAGTAAAAGAAAAAACAAAGTCTACAACTACCCATCACCATGTTTCTCTCCAGGGTGAAGCCCCCAGCTCTACCGTCAGTGACATCAGAAGAGTCTCTGAGTGAGCCTAAAGCTTCTATGAGTCAAGTGAGAGCCTCTCCTCCGCCACTAACACAAGGCTCTTCGCCTCTCTCAGAAAGCAATGTTGATTAACATTTATTATTGAATAAGGTTTAGTAATTAACCTTATTAATTAGCACTGACGCATTTAAGTAAATACGTATACTGTTGTCATTTTTGTCTTAAATGTGTAAAGTATAAATACTGTTTACATATTTAAAACATTCGTGTTCTCTCATACACGAAAATTCCTAGGATCTAATCCTACTTTGCGGTTTTTCAGCTTTCGCGGAAGGTACTGTTCCTCATTTATCGCGAAAAACGGGGGATCACTGTACATAAGACAATCATAATATTCAGGCTTGAGTTTGGTTGATTTGGAGCACTACGATATACATTTTGCTCTACAAAAGCTAATGAGACCCAGATCTACAGCTTAAGCCTGAACCTATACAACCATCCATGCTAAGAAGGGATCAGAACCTATGAACTCTGGGTCCGAAAAGTAGAATCCAATTTATCCGTTTATCTCTCGACTTGTAAGAATAGGAAAGAGATTATATTCAGGCGTATCAAATAATAGGTAAAAGGTTATGCTGCATTTATACATCATAAAATATGTGAAATTCTTCACAAAAATTTTTTTGAATACAACAATACTTTTAATATAAAAGGGTATATATATATATTTTTTTTTAAATAATTTTCTTTTAATGACATGCTTTTATACACTAATAAAAATATTTTTGCCTGAATAAAGAATAAAAACTATTTTTACCTGCATATGAATAACAAATTTTATTTATACTTCATATCACATGAGAATTATATAACTAAAGATGTTTTGGCATGAGTTTGTAGCTAAGCTAATATTATCTCCTTTAAATACCATTTTCTGCATTTTCAATTTACTCTTTTCATGTTTTAAAAATTTGAACATTTTTTTCTAATTAAGATAGTGATTTCAAACTTTTTGTACAGGTTTCCAGTTATGTGGTAAACTGTGCTTGAAATAAGTATTTAATTAATTAAATGCTTGTAACACAAGAAGTAAAATGAAGGGTTTTTGTGCTTGCTTATTTATCATTCTATATTACAGTAAAAAAAATTCGATTTAGTAGGTGTATCTATGCACTATTTGCAAGATAAATTTCATTAGATATTTAAAAAATTGAACCAAAAATGTCAACATTAAAGTTAGGAGAAAAATTAGAAATTTTTCTTGAATTTTTCAACTAATTAAAAAGGTTTGTTTAAATTTTTCCTTTAGTTAAATGTTAAACATTTGAGCCATAATGTCATGTTTGACTCGAAATCATCATTCTCATCATCATTGCAACAAGTACCACATTAAGCGTGCCTCAAAACGTTTTTTAAATTTAAGAATTTACTAATCACGCTTGTTTAACTAAATGAAAATTTCTATACTGGCAATAAATTGATATAAACCACACATTAATTTGAACCAAACTATTGTAAATGATGCAAAATACTTTGGTGGGCAAAGAATGAAAATAAAATATAATACTCTCTGAACTACATAATTTTAAAAAAAATAAGGTGAAAGTTAATACTTTCCCTTAATGTTTAATTTATAAAAGAACATTAATATGATTGAGTAAAACACTGTAGAATTTCCATTTTATAAGCTTAGCGAAATATTTTCCATCTCCAGACTACAGGAGTCTAAATTTCGGTACAATATAATGAAATTAAGAGATCACCTATTTCCATAAAATTATCTATCATTGTATGGAGAGAAATATATTCTTCCTTTAAATATATAACCATCAAATCATTTTCAAACATTGAAATATAATGTAGTAAGTCCATGTTAATGTTTCGTTGCTGCCGTTTGTATAATTCAGGTTTTAGATTAATCGAGATGTAGATAAATCTATAAATAATGCTAAACGCATCGTGTTGTGAGGACAAATAATGTTACTGGGTTAACTGATGATATGGAAATATTAAATGTTTACCAAATGAAATTAATACTAACAATTTCAAAGGTAATTCTCTTGTAGGTAAATGATGCATCAAAATATATTTCAAAATGCATTGTTCTGCAAAGTCTTCCAATTTTAGGAATAAGGTTAAAATGCAGGATATATGTCTCATTCAATATAAATTTATTTTACTGTCAAAATTACAGTACGTGCCTAATAAAATATTAACAACTTTGTAGAGTGCTAGTAAATAATAATATATTCCGTCTCTGTGTACTAGAAATTATATTAAAAAATAGTAGAAGCTTTTAAATGTACAAAAGATAAAGGCTTTAAAATATACTATGGGGCGTTTCTACATATTTACATATTTATATAACGGATAATAAACCTCAGGAAATTGGAAGATTTAATTCTCATTTCTAAAGCAATCTCCTATAGAATTTACATTAGTTCTTTAAATAATTGGAACTAAAACCCTTTTTACGATCTTATAAAAATACAACTTCAGTCAACATAATTAGATAACAGTTCAACCATTTAAATGCATCTGATTCAAAACAGTTACGTTGCATTGTTTAACAAATTATTACCAGAAGCTTTTATTAGGTTTATTGTTATACTTTCTTTAAAAACTTCTTTGTTTAAGTATCTATTATTCTAGAAAAGTATAAGGTAAAATTTTGTCATTACGTAATCTCGTGGTATTCCTTTTGAAATCTGTATCATGCATCTAATGTAGCATAACAGAAGCATTAAAAAATTATAAAGACTATAAATCATATTTATCATTCCAGTTTATCCAGGTTTACCCAAATATCATTCAATAATATCTGTTCTCTATTCGACACCTAGTTAGCATTATTTTCAATCTAATATTTCCGAAAAAATAAATTTTATTTTATTTAATATTTTTGAAATAATATATACCCTTTTAAAATTTATGAAGTTAAAAAAGTTGTTTTATTTTAATTTATTTTAATTATCATTCCAGTTTACTTAGGTTTTCCCAAATATCATTAAATAATATCTGTACTCTATTCAACACCTAATTCGCATTATTTTCAATCTAATATTTCCGAAAAAATAAATTTTATTTTAATATTTACTGAAATAATATATACGCTTTTAAAATTCACGAAGTTAAAAAAGTTGTTTTTATTTTAATTTATTTTGATTTGAAACTAGAAATGCATTTAAAATTGTGATTACGATAAAAAAAAGCGTAATAAAGGCTGACAAATCAGACTAACTAAATTTATGCTATCACTGAAAATTTCAGATAATTTATTGAATTAGCTACCTCTAGAAAAAATTCCTGTAAAAAATCTCCCTATAAGAAATTCCATTCACTATAAAAATATTATTTGTGAGAAAATATGCTAGGAAAAGTTTATTTAACTTTATAGCTTAAATTCGGAATCTTAGATTCAGAAACTTCTGCAGCGTGAATTTTTAACAAGACTCAAATTAGCATACATAAAAATATTTTACGATGATGTAGAGAATTAATTTCTTACGAACAAAGTTTAAGATATTTCTTAAATAAGTAAATAAAACCGAATTTTCTAATTTTTTATAAATCTTAGATTAATATACGAATTTAATTTTTGCCTTATATTTCTTCAGAAAAATAAAGATTTATGTTCATACTTAATATTTTAAATAGCAATTTTATTACGGTATAGTTGAGAAAATGGTAATTTTATAGCAACGTGTGATAATGAGAAATTATAAGATTCATATATTTTCAAGATTAGATTCATATTGGGAAATCATTTATAACTCCTCTCAGACATACTAGAATAAAACTCTTAAAAATGTTTCTTATACATGCATGCACACACACACACATACATATATATATATATATATATATATATATATATATATATATATATATATATATATATATATATATATATATATATATATATATATATATATATATATATATATATATATATATATATATATATATGTGTGTGTGTGTGTGTGTGTGTGTGTGCGTGTGTATGTATATCAGTAAAATAAACTTTCTTCAATAAAAGAAAACTTTTGTAGTATTTACTTTTGTAGTACTTTTGTAACGAAGCATAAAAGTTTTTGTCTAACTACAGTAGATGATCACAGCAATTTTACATAAATAAGAACACTGAACTCCTTTATAATGCTAACAGTATTACAGAATGCTTATAACTATTTTTAAATATTAACTATTTTTATAATTTAAAGAAAAGGAATGCATGCTATTTTTTAAATTAAACTAGCACAATTCATAGCCATCTGTAACCCGAGCTCTATATATTTGTTTAAAAAACACCAATTGGGGCAGAAGTAATGACGACATGAGAAAATAGGTAGAGAAAAAAAGTAAAGTCACTTAAAGGAGAGAACTTGAAGCTAATATATTAAGTAAGGAAAAGTAGACAAATGAATTGTAAAGAAGTTTCTGTTCAACTGTACGCATTCATCGAATAACCTGCGTGCATTTCTACTAAAATTTTTAGAAGTATAAAAAATAATAAAGTTAATATTATAAAAAAAACTACATGCATTCATTATAATCCATGTAGCAAATAACTTGCCCCAAAGAATTACAGAGAAAAATTTCAGACAGTAGCTACGTTTTATTGGCAAACACAACTTCACATTTAACGTTCGCTGAGAGAAAATTGGACTTGATACTCCTACATATTCAAATACTGAACTATTAGCACTGTTATCATTTATGTAACCATGTTTTTGCATTTTATCACTTAATCCTTGTTGTATATAAATTCAGCTGAAAAATATACAATTGAGACAAAATAGGTGATTCCCTGAAGTATTGACCTTTTTAAGGAATTTTTTAATCCTTGTCGTCATTACCAAATTACCAAATATCTTACCAAATTTGGTGGCATTTCGTCTGATAGATCCAGCTACAGGTGCTTCTAAATAGTGTTAGTTAAAAAAAATCCTTGTATACCTGTACATTTTCTGGAATAAAAGGGATGTTCCCTGACTCTACATTTTCAGTATTAACTGAACGATTTTAATCATCATTAATGAATTTCCTTATCAAAAAATAATAAAAAAGGACAAAGAATTGGTTTTCTTTTCATTATTTCTCATGCTGCTTAATACAGTTGTAGTTTTTGCACAGAAAAAAATCACAGCTTAACTTACTGCACTGTACACAACTGTACTGTAACCATGCACTACTGATGTATTTTAACACATTACATGCGGAAACGGGAAGATTACCCACATGGCGTGCCAACTGTTATCTGCTGGAAAAAGTAATCTCCCTTTGGCCCAGAGTGTGCGTTATCAGCGGGAAAAGGAGATCACCACTATTTTTTTCTTGGTATTCCCCAGCTACGCGCGTATTACCGCATTCTCCAAGCCCACATATAATGTGTTAAAATATATAAAATATTTCATACTTATATAAGTATGTATAAACGTAAGAATTAAAGAAACAGTCTATTTTTTTTTTAATTTCAAGATTTTAATGTAGATACAACTGATTCTTCTTCATTTTGAACTAAACATTTCACTCAAAATGTGTTTATAAATACAAACTCATATATAATGGCTGTCGTCGAGAATCAAAAAATGCTCTTTGTGCGTTTGCATAAAATTATGATGAAATAGTTTAAAGTTAAATTTATGCGAGATTACCGCCTAAGTAGCGAATGGAAATTGTCATTTAGTATACATTTTTTATTCGCGTTCGGGGTCTATCCGGGGACTCCTAATATACGAAAATCTCATTTTGTAATTTTGTTTGTGTTTTCAAAACAGACGTAAAACCACTACTACCCATAGAAAATCATACTGCAGATTTTCTGATTTTAAACGCTACGGACGTATTAACATTTTGAGCATTTACATAATTAACATATAACATTTTGAGCATTTAACATAATTATTATGCCTTAAACATAATTCCACATAGTTTTGACCAACTGAGACACACACACACACACACACACACAAATATATATATATATATATATATATATATATATATATATATACATATATACATATATATATATATATATATATATATATACATACATATATATATATATATAAATATATATATATATATATATAAATACATACATACATGTATATATGTATATGAATATATATATATATATATATACATATATACATATATACATACATACATACATATATACATATATATATATATATATATAGATATATATATACACATACATATATAAATATATATACATATATACATATATATATACATACATACATATATAAATATATATATGTATGTATGTATGTACATATATATATATATGCATATATATGTGCATATATATGTGCATATATATATGTATATTATAATTTATGAATAGATATGTTAACAAGTAAAAATTAGAGAAGTACCCCCAAACTATATTGTCATGCATTTTTAATATTAAGAAAAGTCTTACCTTGGTCCTTTTAAAATAAAATACTGATTATAAGAACATTCTTATTACAAAAACGCTTATGATACTTAAAAATATTCTTGATTATAACTCACGTTTGAAGATATTGCTTACTAAAATCTAAGCTAAGTTATGAGCTTAATAATTTTAGAAAGTGTACTAGTCTTTATAAAAATTTAGTGTTTTATTAATGTTTACCTTATATATGAATCATAAGTTTTCTGTAATATTTTTTAAATGTTTTATGTATATTAAATACATATTGTTATTAAATGACATTTGTAATCTTATTTCTAACTACATATTTCAGAGCTTTATTAACTGTGCCTAAAATATTGTAGACTTAATACAAAACTTTTTTGTAAGCGTTACAATGTTCTCAAAAATTTATTCTGAAATTTTTATATCTATTCTTTTTTAAAACTTGAAGCAAAAAGTTTCCACTAGATAATAAAATTTACAATTGTGTGGTATAATAGTATATTCACTATAATTAAATATGAACAAAGGTATTTAAAATTTAGAAATTGTTCCAACGACTTTAAAATACTTATAAAATATCAATTATCAATTACTGGGACTGAAAAAAAACTGTTTTTTTAATCGCTCATGAATACGAATGTACGATGAATTAAAATTATAAATAATAAAATTACTAAATTCTTGATTCTTAAATTAGCCTAGATTTTAATATTAGAAGCCAAATTATAAAACACTTATTTATTCAGCTATATCGAAAGGAGAACAAAGACCTTCGAAAATACAACTGGTCATTTAAAGGGAAAATATATAGAATCAACTCCAACATATATAATAATTATCTCAACTTATGCAATGATTATCTTTATTATTTGTTTTTAGCTTGTGCAGTAAATCTCTTTTTAAAGATTACTAATGGTTCATTACTATGATTGATAAAATTGGAGAATAAAATAAATTTACTGACTCAAAACTCCGTTTCCTTCAAACGTTAACTGATAGCCTTTCGACCTCATTTGAATAGTGTGAAGTTAGTAGAGTATGAAAAGAATACAGTTCACATCTTTTTTATGTATAATCCCCACTACTGACTCATTAGGTTACAACATTAGTGCTGAAAAGTTTAAAAATAATATGATTATTTACATCAGATATTTATTTGCATAAAACTCTTTTATTTTATGAAAGAAAGAAAACCATTAATAATTTAGCATATTTTTTAAATAGTTATATTTATATTTTTATATTGTTCAATAATTAATTAAAATTTTCTTAAAAGCACATATTTTTTTAGAAAAAATTATTTTAAAATATGCTAAAAGGTTAAAAGTTTAATTTCTATCAGAAATATACATTTTTCTTTACATAGGAGTAAAATTTTAAGTCATAACATCCAAAAATGTTACTTTAAATCTGGAGACTAAAACATTAGGACAAAATTTTTAATACTATTGTACATTTTCTTTTCTCAACAGACCTCCCCAAAGTTTTTATATATGAACAGAAAATTTATATTAATTTCTTTTATAATTTCTTTTAGATTTTTTTAAACAGTTCAGTTACCTCTAAACGTTACCTAACCGAACAAAATTAGGTCCAAATAAAGCAATATAATGTTCCAGGAGAATTAAAACTATTATCAGTAAACAAAATGTTAATAACCTATTTTGGGAACGTCCATTACATTGAATTTAGTACAATATTATATGTATTACTTTAGATTGCACAGGATATATACACACTATCAGCAAGAAAAATTTATTTTGACTTTTGCATACAGTTAACACAGAAATTTCAATAAAAAGCTTTAAAAATTTTTCCGATGTTTCGTTTTTTAACCTACGCCATCATCAAAGCATTGTCCTAAGGTTGAAGAGCTCCACTGATAAGCAACGTTTACAGGCAAAGTAAACAAAACGACGCTGATAATATGAAACCAAATGAAACTAATAAAGTAGTTAAAAAGATTTACAGTGGCATTAGATATCCTCACACTTGTGTAAAATTTTAAACCTCTAGCTCATTCGTAAGTAGTAAACACTTTTATTCCAAAATTGTAGAAGACACAGAGACAGTAATGTAAGTTTAAAAAAAAAGCTTTTTAAAATAGAATTCTAAGGTAAAGATCACAAAAGTAATCTAAAATTATTTTTTTATATTGAATACATGCGATACGTTTAATACAATTAATTTTGTAAAAAATTTAGACTATCTATTGTAAGAGTGTTTTTTCATTTTATTTATGAACTGTATTTAAACTAATACTTTTTTAAAGTTTCTAGAATTTAATATTTTATATTGTAGTTAATACGTTCAATTCAGTTTTTTATTAGCTTCCCAAATATTTTGAGATGAAAATTTAAATAAAAGTGAAATGTACCATGTATGACTATGTTTCTAAACATTAAACATTGTTATATTGGAAGGAAATATTATGTATCTTAATATTTTTATTTATGCTGCATAGTATACCATAAAATGAACATTAAACTAGAAATATTTCATGAGATTTAAAACAATTTTAATTTTTCTGAAAATATGAATGTATATAGACATATTTATATATAAAAAAAATTATTCACTACTAGCATATAATTAATAATACAAAAAGCTAGATTGGACGTATATAAATTAAACTATTCTTTATACAAGAGCTATATATATTGATTTATGTTGAGGCAATACATTAAATATATCTAGTATAAACTAAGCTTTACTCTGAAGTCATATGTACTCATAAATATGCCCAACATGAACAAATGGGATATTGTATTTCGAAATACTTCTTTAGTGGTATCTAATAGGAATAATATTATATTACATAACTGTTCAGAGACACTATCTTGTTTATTAATTTCTGGCTGAAAATGATGCTATAAAAATATATCTGTGGAAACTGCTAACCAGAAAGGATCATCATACAGTATATTGTAAATAATTCTGTGCTTTAGAAATTTGAAACTAAGAGACACAGTACCATTCACATTCAAAAATTTTCATTATAACAGCTTATTATTTTATTCAATACAACTTAAAAAACTCTTCTATGTTTCTAATAAATTTATTTTTTGATCTTTAATATTTTAATAAGCGTCCAAATTTATAAAAATTATTTATATTAGTTAAATAAAGCAATATATTTAAAAAACAAAACGTATGCCCCAAGTGAAAAATAGAAATTTACTTTAGAAATTTACCCTCATAACAACTTTTGGGGTTTTAAATTTTAATCCAACTTTATACAAAATAAGAATTTTAAACATTTTGCCCTAGTACCATTTAATGTTCAGGTACGTGCAACACACTTTGTAGGTGTATTTTGTGCACTTCATTTATGTTAATTCCATCAATATAATGTACCTCTAAAGTTTTGGTTTACAGAATAAAAAGAAATTTTGCTTCAATTTGATATAAAACTTTAGTTTGTAAAATACATTTTACAAAAGTTATTCTGCGGAGAAGGGAATTTTATTTTTTTAATGTATAATTTTTATGTCATCTCAAAATTGTATTAAAAAATTATAAACTAAAAGAGCTTTAAATCTAGAGTGTAATTAAAATCTTGTTAAAAATTCCCCTAAAAAAAGCAAAACATTTTACTTTATAATGAAAAAAAAACATGTTATAACTAATATTTTAAGTTTGCAAAGATACTACGTCGTCTTAATGCAGCACTTAACTTTTTTATTTATTATTGTTTACATTTATTTATATTACTATAAATAAACTCAAAATTATACAACATTAAGGACATTTTAGGATTTTAAAACGTTAAATTTTTCAGATTTAAGGACCTTTTTACATTATTTTTTAAAAACATGAAACCAATCACTTTTAAAGCCTCAATTACATTAGTGTAGAATATTACTGTTCTCCTACAAGAAATATGCAATCTTGACATGTTTCAATATAATTATAAATCTTCCAGTTATTTGCATATGCATATTGATTTGAATCAGCATCATCTAAGAATATGTAGAATTTCTAGCGTCTACACTAATGAGCCTTTGGAACGTACATCCTTTTAATCATACTCCGATAAGAAATAATTGAGCTTAAAGGAAACTTCGAAAGATATGGGCTTTTTTCACATCTTGCATGACATTAATTCTTTTCTTAAAACCGGAAAACTAACTGAAATATTTCTTTATAGTGATAGGTGAACTAATAATTAGAATGACATTTATTTTTTATTACATTTAATGAATGCACTTTTTAGATTCAAGGACCCACATATCTAAATGTCAAATTTTTATTTATTTCAAATTATAATCATTGAAATTGTTTCATAAACTTTTACATTAAGGAAGTATCTTTTTAAACATTCAATTTGTAATTCAACTAAATTTTGATACGAAGAATGCATATAACCTTCTAGAATGTGTTGATATAACTGCCAACAAATGAATTAAGTAAATTATGTTAAAAGAAAGTTGGTTCTCAATACTAAATCGTTTCTGTAAAAATAGATATGAGTTTCATAAGAATAGATTTTAGAATCCATGTTCTTTATTGATTTATATTTCACAAAATATTTTTTATCTTCTATGTTTATTTCAAACATCAATTCACATCATTCCTATTAAGTACTGAATTTAAAGCCTGTTAGAATTAGTATTCAATTACCTAGATAAAAACAACTTTTAAAATGTATAAAATCTAGCAATAGCTTTATCGTTATAAACTAACCAACAGTGTGTTTCTTCTTTACCACAAAAAGGTATTAAAGAGTAATAAGAAAAATGCATATATGCTTGTATGTGTATTAATATTTCCAAAATTGACTTAAATATTTTGAGAGTCTTTATGTAAAATAACAATTAATAAAAATTTTGCTTCTACTGAATGGATCAGAGCTTTGGGCTTTCTCTCCCAACTATTGGAGAAGTTTGTGTTATGGATCTCTTCACGATTGGTATTTCCCCAGTAATGAAACAGAGTTAGATACACTTTCAAAACTATTTACGGATAGGGAAGTATGTTTTTAGGTTTTATCATAGCTTGCATTCGTGTTAAAGATCGTATAAAATCTAGGAAAAATTTGTAACATGATCGATTGGGATAAAAATAGAACCCGTATGCGTGTAATACAATAACAATGATTTTAAAAGTAAAATACAAATTAAAATGAAACTGTATTTTTACTGAAATGATAGGAATTTTGAACCTTATCGGCCAATTCTGGGACAAGTTTGTGTTACTGATCTCATCGTCACACTTGGTGTTTGAAAGATGTAGAAAAGGAGGCAAATACACCATTTAGGAAGAGAGAGGAGGAGTGTCTCTTTTCTAGTTTTCTTAGCTTATATTCATAAAAAAGACGAAGAAAATCTTAAAAGGACATTAAGCTGAATTAGTTGGAATTATACTTGAACTCTTAACCGTAGAATACGATCTTCTGCATTAAACACAAAAAATTTAAAATATTCTAGTACAGTTAGTACAGTTTTGAAACTAAATCTGAAGATAAACAGAGGTACATAAATATATATATGCTTTCATAAGAACCCATTAAATATTTTGTATTTGATATTTGTATTTAATAAGACTATTGTAAAATCTAGATGTAAACCTCTCTTTTGGTAGCAATCTACTCTCTATATAACGAAAAATTTAAGTATAACTGATATTAACAGTACTAGACATAACTCAAAAACGAATAGCCAAAGAATGTTTAAATTTGGTTTTTACGTCTGCTGTAACTACTAGTTTTGAGCTTCCAATTATTATTGTATCATTCATTCTATGTAAAAAGTCTGGAGATAACAAATATTAAAACGCTACCAGTTTCTTTGAGAAGTACATTGTTGATTTATTGCATACTACTGAATTTTAATTCATATTTTATAAAAATTGTATCTCACTAAAAAGTAAAAATCGGACAACTGTCTGACTGTCACCTTCATTAAAGAATTGAAGGAACATATCTCACACTCTTATAAATAAGTTTATATAAAATGCAGGAAAATGTGTGCGTAATTTAATAGGCTTACAAATCCGGCAACTGTGTAACTGTCACCTACATTAAAGAATTGAAGGAACATATCTCACATTCAATTTAAATAAGTTTAAATGAAATGCAGGAGAATGTGTGAGTAATTTAATAGGCTTACAGAGATGTCATGGTGTATCAAATTTTCTTTTACTAAAGCAGCGTATAATTATATCACTTCAAATTATATAGCACTACATTTTGAGAAAAATGCACCTGATTTTATAAACAACTTGAGAGTCTTTCACACATATAAGCTTCATAGAATATATTACGTATTACTTACAAGACCTTAAACATACCTTGAACAACGTAAATCTTAACTTTTGTATCTTTTACGGGGAGTCTAGTATAAAAATAAGCTTACAAACAACTAATTTGACTGGATGCGATTCTCGTGGGATTAGTACAATTTTTGTTCTGTCTTTCTGGACTCTGAACACGTCTATTCCATGTACTGTAGAGGTTTAGGATAGTCAAATCTATACACCCGAATGTCTTGGATATTAGATGGGTGGCAGAAGATGGGAATGTGAGAAAAATTCCTGTCAGTATGAAAAATGCTGAAAGGGCAATACAAGAACAAATCAGACTATTAACCTTTTTAGGTACATTCAATCTTCTTATTGGGTTCACTGGTAAAACCAGTAAAACCAGTGCCCTATAATTCGGTACTCTTTCGTTATATTAAACACACGTTTCTTAATAAGTTTCATACATATAATGCCTAGAATTATGCAATATAAGATAACACGTTATGGCAGTGTAATAAAATAAAATAAATTAAGTATGGAAATAATTACAATTCAGAAAATATTCTTTATCCCAAAGAATACACTTTTGTTCAAAATTTTCCAGTTTAATATTTTATATACTACAATAAATGCGTTTTCTACAATATGAGTAATTTCATTCAATTCCGTATATGTTGTATTTTCCATTTATAACATGTCTAAAAGTACTCCGAATGTTCTGAAATAATTAAGAGTTATAAGTAAGTAAATTTTATTTAAAATATTTAAGTTTTAACTTTCTTTTATAAATGGTTTTATTGAATTAATTCAAATCATATTCATGTCTTTTATTAAATTATTTTTAAATATCTATTTTCCTTTTCACTTTCTATATCATTGAAAATAATCAGATATATTTGTATGCTATGCTTACTATGACGAGAAAATTGGATTCTCAAAACATTTTATGCTTCTATAACCCAACATTTGTATCGTGAAACTATATAAATATTCTATTCATCCTCCTTACTATTGAAAAGAGAATTTAGATTGAAATTTTCGATACAGTGTCATCAATAGTGATGTAGCATAAACATGTACTACAACAAAACTGTGTTCACTTTAAATTTACAAAATATTTTATACTACTTACTTTATAATACATCGACAACATACGAAAATAATTACACTGTAGTACTATAAACAATATTTTTAAACTGAATTTTCTCAGCTAAAAAATATCTCCTTAAGGTTAGAAAAAAAAATAAACCTTTTTCTCTTGTTTTCCAAACACTTTACAGCATTCTAAATCTTATATGCAAAAAACGCACTCTCGGAGCTTTTGATCTAAGAAAAAATTAAATAATAGAAATCTCGGACCTTTGAAAAAAAGCCTGCCTGTTACTTTATTCACATGTTTCATAAATTTATGGGAGGCATTTTTTAAAAAATGCCACTTTTTAAGAGCAGTCATAGTTTAAATTTTGCGTGGTGTTCAAACATTTTTTGCAACTTGAAGCAAAATATGTTCCCATTTTCTTTTACCCTGTGTGCTGCTTTTATTTTGAATTACTTTGTATGTTTGAAACATTATGTAACACAAAAAAAATTTTATTTATAATTAAATCCAAAAAATTCCTTTTTTTATTTTTTATGGAGTGAAAAAGTATAGCCTAAAACTATTCCTGTGGATCATATATAAAATTTAAAACTGTTGAATTAAAACAATTTGTTTGAAAATTTTAACTTTATTGCATTCTTATGGTGATAAAATCTTACTTCGTAGTAATTCAAGACAAAATCATCTCGTTATGACCTTCAATAGCAATTTTGAACAAAAATCCTTCATAATAAAAAATTAAAGAAATTTTAATAAGAAACTACATCAAAATACACTAGTAATATATTAATATTAGTTTCTTTTTTACTTGTATAATGTTTCTACTTCCTTGTACAAAGCAACGGAAGTGTAGTAGTCAAGTAAAATTTCAGTGATAAATTCCTGAAGCGAATAATTATTTTACCCATTCCTCAATAAATTTTAAATGTTGTTAAAATAAGTTGTTATTGTGTTATGTATGTATTTACGTACAGTAAAACGGCAAATATCCATTTTGTACATACTATATTTATTTTTCATTACTTTCCTCTTGACGTCTGTACATAGGTACATATCTCATATAACTCAAAACTAATCCGTCCTAGAATATCGATCTTTTTTTTTTATTTAAGACTGTTATGTCTTCTAGTTGGGCACCTCCTCTTTTGAATGAAGTATGAACTCCAAAAAAACTAGAAATTCCAATATAACATAAATTGACGATGTGAAGCATGACAAAAATGTTTAGCTAGAAATTTTGGAGTTGTCTTCAGGACTACTGTAACATTTAGTTGTGCACCTCTGATTTTGATTGCAATCCATACTCTAACAAAAGGATATCGACATTTTCATATATATTTGTAATAATTCTTTTTAAACAGTTCAAACAATTTTTTTAAAAACAAAAA
Organism: Pardosa pseudoannulata; assembly: GCA_032207245.1. Taxonomy (NCBI): domain Eukaryota; kingdom Metazoa; phylum Arthropoda; class Arachnida; order Araneae; family Lycosidae; genus Pardosa; species Pardosa pseudoannulata. The sequence continues at coordinate 110,575,808 of CM063502.1, read as the reverse complement.
TAAAAACTAATTGACATGGGTTATACGTTTGAATTTTTGCTATTTATAACTGCCTGATAAGGAGTAAAGATAATATTGCAGTTGCAAAAAAAAGTGAAGTTTATTACGAAATGTTTCAACATAATAAATATTGACTCTATCGAATCTAACAAATATTTACTGTAGAGTTCTACACACACAACACGATTATCTGAAGAAATGAAATCTATAATGAATGTTGAAGAGAATATGCATATGATAATTCTGATAATGTATCATATAAAATAAAAAGAAAATTATATAATATAAACTAATCTTCATTCCAGTATGTCATGTGATGTCCACATCATATATTTTTGCTTCGCAAATTTTCTTATGAATAAACAAACATCAAAATTATCTGTAATATATATATATATATATATATATATATATATATATATATATATATATATATATATATATATATATATATATATATATATATATATATATATATATATTTGTAATGCATAAAGCACATATTTACACTGCCTACGCAAAATAATATATTGTTTGCATTCGACAAATTTTTCCAAAATTTATTGCTTTAAAATAAATATAAAACACTTACCAATTATAGTTATACAATATATATATATATATATATATATATATATATATATATATATATATATATATATATATATATATATATATATACATGTCAGGTCTAAAAAGGGGGTAGTTGGAAATTATGTAAGTTAAAAACGATTTTAAAAAAAGAGAACTCTTTTATAATAATAAAATAAATGAAAAAGATCCAAGCTCGCTTAATCTTTCAGGATAATCTGGTGAGGAGGAGGCATTCCTGAGCTATTTGATAAACTTGCAAACAGATAAGTTGGATTCGGCGCGTGGAGGTGAAAAGGTTAACACCTTCGCGCATAACTCCGCCACGAACAATGAAAATGGCTCATGTTGTTTTCTTTAAGAACGATGAGTTAATAAAACTTATTATTATCAAGAAGGATGTTTTCCATTCGGCTTAACTCTGGATCACGACTTGTCATATATATATATATATATATATATATATATATATATATCGAGAGAGAGAGAGAAAGTTCTGTAGATATATATAATGTTTTATTCTGCATTGAAATTGTTTGTAAGATTTCATTTAAATCACCAATTTTCTTTAAATTATTATATTTACTCTCTTATTGTATCACCACGATATACTTATAATATAACAATGCCCTGCCAAACAAAAGAAAATATTTATCCTTTTGCAGTCCAATGCAACACACTTATTGTACTTTTATAATGGCCATTCAAAGTTTTTCATCTCATTTTCTATATATAATTAATTTATATAATTATATATAATTAATTAAAATAGGAATGGTTTTAATATTTAAAATATAACAGTTAACACGCTTTTGTAAAGGACTGCATTTCAAAAAGAATTATATGTATTTTTTAATTAACATAGAAAATAAACTAATATAAATATAAATCTCTATTTCTTTTCTATGAAGATAAATAGTTACTGAATTTGAAATTATTCTAAAAAAAACTGCTGAAAAGAAATTTATATTTAGTTATCAAATGGAATTTTTTTAATATTCATCATATCTCAGATAATTAATCAAAACCATCAATAGAATACTTAAAATGTTCCATAGTTCTGAGAAAGCTTAAATATACACAAGTGTGGTGTATAATACTAAGTTCTTTTTTGTGCACGCTCTTATTTACGTATATTTTTATCGAAACATGTTCCACAGTAGTAAAAATAAAAAGCTATTATATATCGAAAAGGTGAAAGGCAAAATATTTATGATAGAATTCAACAAATTGGGTAAGGTATTCATGAAAAGTGGTACAAGTTATTTTTCTCTTATGAATAGATTCCTTTTTTTTCTTCAATACTTAAACCCGAAACTTACCTGAAAAAGGCTACGATACTCTACGATTCGTATGAGCAATTTTCATCCAGGAAACAGAAGGTAGCTATTCATAATTTCTGAAAGAATATTATAAAAAGGGGAAGAATAAAAAAAAAATCCCATAAAAATATCCCCAAAGTATCCTTTCAATGATATCGACAAAAATCAGACGTAGTGGTTTTAGTATACTATTCCCAGCAAGATGAATAAGATCAGTTGGAATAAAATTCCCCACAGGGTGTTCTATTTCAAAAACCTAAAGTTTATTTTTTAAGCTTTTTTTAGAGAGTTTGTGTGGCGAGAGTTACTTTGATGGCGTTCAGCGATTTTTACTCTTAAAAATATACCTGGATTATTTTCTTATTTCTAATTTTTCTTTCAAAAGACGTAAAAATGACCATTTCAAAGTAATTGCGATACTTTATAGTTTAGAGAAAATTTTGATTACTAGAGTAAAATTTTGAGTAAAAAAACTTTATTAAGGAAGTTTATTAACGTTGTCATATAAAACTATTTTCAAAGACTAATAAAAAATTTAGTTGATATATATTCTTTGGCAAATTCTTGGTTAGTGTATATAAAGAAAGAACTTCATAAAATTTCTTTAGGCATTATTTAAGTAAGTATACTATAGTTGCAATTATGATCAATTTGTATCCTTAATTACAAAGTTTTGTTGTTGTTGTTGTTGTCTTATGTCTCTTGGTCAAACCAAGCACGATTGAGCCATACGCTGCTCACCTCAAGGGTAAGGCACTTCAAGGGTAAAAGTACGGGTTCTTCCTCAAGTGCGTCCCGTAATTTAGAAGTTACCGTAATTTAGAAGCAGATACCAATCAGAAGACCAATAAGCTTGGTCTACCACACCCAGAATTATTGAGAACTTGGAGGACAATGTGACTACTAACATATTTTATGTGCCACAGTCACCTTTAACAAAAATGGTGAATCTTAGGCCGGCTCGGGCTCCAAATCCTCAACCCGTAAATTACGAGAGCGTTGCCTTTTATAGACTGACAAAGTTTACTCACAAAGTTTTGTAATATCTTTAACTTTCCAACTGTATTTCATCCATATTTTCTTTTTATTATATACGTAATTATCCTCTGTGTAACTTTTTAAAATTCGTCTAATGCCTTTTTATTTGAATATAGCTCAATTTTTTTCTCCTAACAGACCCAACATTTCATACTTGTCAACACCAATAAGTGAAGGGATCCCCTTCACTTATAGGTGTTGGCAAAATAATTTATTTTAATAATTATTCTAATATTTTTTTCTAATATTTTTGTAATATTTATTCTAATAATTTATTCTAATAATTATTCTAATAATTTGTTCTAATAATTTATTCTAGAGCCAAAATACCAATCTTTGATAATGTAAATGCTTATATTCTATTATTTATTTTAATTAATTTCAGATATTCAGCAATAAACACCGTTCATCATTGTAATTTAATTCAAGTTGAATTAAATTTCTTTGTATGCAGAAACGATAGCCTCGTTGCATCAGAATAGAATGAAAATATAATTTAATGCTTGCCTCTTTAATAACCTTCCTCTATAAACATTTACACGCTTGAAACAAGTATTACTTGTAACAACCAGAAAATGAAATAAATATTTACTCTTTAATTTTAACCCTTTACCGTAGATTGAATAATTGTGGCCATCAATTATTTCATGTGCCGCTGT
>CM063502.1:110557198-110564698 GCA_032207245.1 Pardosa pseudoannulata | reverse complement strand
CTCTAAAAAGAATCCAGGGTCTCGATCTATAATCGCTAGAAATGATTTAAAACAAAGAATAGAAAAGCGGATACAAGACAGCTATTTCTAACTCATACACGAGATTCAGTAGGAAATTAAAAACTTCAGAGTTTCAATTTAGATCAAACTGGAGCAACAGAGAATATGTCAGATATTAAGTATCAGTTTGAATATTTTACTACTACAGCTGAAGGGATTTTGAACACTTGCTAAAATATGTAAAGTTACTTTAAACTTGTGCGAAAGTTTATCTAAGATAAAACACTAACTGTAACTTAATGTGAATATGGATATACAGTTCCTAATAACATATACTATATACACAAAAATCATGAAAGATTTTATTTTTTACATTTTTTCAAGATTATAAAAGAATGATTGTCTAATTGCCCTGCTTTCTTTGTGTTTCTTTGTGTATAGAATATGGTATAATTTACACAATTTCCAGTTTAATTTGATAATGTGTGCTTATAAATGACTATCCTAAAATTGTTGTTTTTGATAATCATGCAAATCCAATGGTAGAAATAATTTACAATACTTGATAATATCTTAAATATTAGTGTCAATGTTTACATTATACTTTCGTAATATAGCTCGTGTAATAAAGAAGATATCACTGATTTCTTACACATTCATCCTTTTTAGAAATGGTTTTATTAGGTATAAACATATACATCAATATATATTTAAGTATATAAATGTATATATAAGTGTGTGTATGTATAAGTATATATATGAGTATATATATATATACATATATATATATATATACACACACATATATATATATATATATATATATATATATATATATATATATATATATTCATATATGTCGTGGTCCCAGTAAAACACTATAGAGTCCTGACATCAGCATACAATATATATATATAATATATGTCTATTTCATGCTACAAATCTTTATTTTAAATTCAACTCACACTCTACTCAACAATGGCGTCTTATATGTATATATGTATATATATATATATTGTATATTATATATACATATATAATGCATTATATGTATGTATATATATGTACATATATATGTATGTATATATATATATATAGATTTAATGGTATATTATATGTACATTTATATGTCTTGTATATATATATATATATATATATATATGTATATATATGTTTATATATATATATATTATATATATATGTATATATATATATATATATATATGTATATATATATTGTTGTATATACATATGATCTTGTATATATATATATTTATATATATATATATATATATTCATATATGTGTGTAACAGACGACTCCTGTTAAAGTGAACCAGGAATCTAACAAAAATGCAGCGCAGTCGTGAATAGAGAGGCATTGTTTGTATTCTCGAGAATCTCTGCAATATTATCCTCTTGGCGAATATAGTTATTAATATTCTTGGTTTTGAATCAATTGCGTTACGGTTATAATTTTACCATTTTGTTAATTTTTTTAAGAAGTCGAACTGTGTAATACATTCAACTCCCCCGGAAAAGTAAAAATAATAGAGGACAAATAATTATTGTGACCTCCAGTTTTTATTTTGCTAGATTCCTGGATGAATTGCTCCCAGAGTTTTTATCAGCCTCTTGCGACGCTTAGCTACAGATAATCTCTCGAAATTTCAGGAGATGTATATTTTTAAACAGAAACTTTATTCCAATTTTTATTTAGAAGTAGGAGATACATTTTGCTCTTTACACAATAAAAAATACTGAGACAATTATATTTTAGATATTTAAAAATGGAGAAATCTATAAAGTGTCTCATATCTATTAGCTATATCGTGAATTTGTCTAACATTTTTCTCGATGAAAATTAAAGTCCATTTATATGAATATTTAGTAAAATAAAAATATAATTATAGTATTCAGAAATAAATATAAGACATTAAGCATTTTTCCCATTAATGAGAACACAACTTTTCATAATTTAAAAATAAAATTATTGGAGCTTTCATAACAAGAAAATGGTGTGAAATTCAAGATTTCATCTTTTATGATCCTTTGTTGCAAAGCAGAATTTGAAAAATAGAGTGTATCCTTCAAGCGTTAAATTAAGTAAGATACTATTATCTCAAAATGCAATAGCATGCATCACTCTTTTAATAGAAACTGCTAAGCTAAAATCACTCGCGGTTTTAAATTTTTAACTCTTTTTCTAAAAAGGGAATTCTTTTACTTTTATACATGAATTGAAAATGAAAATAATTCGTCATAAATTTAAACAGACACTTAGAAAAGAATAGTTTTTACGGAAACTTTTTCATGCTGAATATATTATGTTGCAGAAACATAGAATCTCTCTGCTTTGTTTTATTTTGCGGAAAACTTTAAGAATATTTATTCTAACTCGCGACAGTTAAATGTTGAATGTTTTAATGTTTTCTGGTAAAATTGCTTTAACCTTAGCGAAATAATTTTTCTTCTTCAAACGTTGCCGAAATATCAGGAAAGAATCATTTGATTACAAATATTTTCCATAATTTAGTAGAAAAAATATAAATAATATGTAATTACAAAAAAAATTTTTAATTTGTAGTATCAAAGATTTATAAAAGTTTTATAGTTTTTTTCTTGGTGAGTGGTACTATCTACCATGATAATTTGGATTTTCCTCAGTAGAAGAACTATACGCAAAATTCCAATTTTCACTAAAATGGAATCATTCCCCTACTAGTATTTGGATGCTTATAAATTTCTAAACAAACAACTATAATGCCAATTGATTCGTCACAGTAGAATCAATGATTTTGTCCTACAAAGCTAACCTCCTAGATAACTTGGCCGAACGATGGTCGAATGTTAGAGCGCTGTTCTGCGGAATCGGAGTTCGCGGGTTCGAATCCCGTTGCTACCATGGATGTTTGTAGCAGTTCGGAATCGGCTTTAAACTGTAGGTCCCGATCTCATTAGCCCTCGTGTGCAAAACAGTAGACCGTAGTGCTCCAAACCAAACCAAACCAAAGCTAGGTAAATTGACGCCATGCGCCTTAACGCCATGCGATTTCCTTCTTTGGAAACATATCTAAGGTACTGTGTTTATCCCACCTTTCCCTACAAGTTTCTCTGAACTTAAACAATGCAAGTTTAATAAACAATTAATAGTTAGACATAACATATTTGGTAAAAAATGGCATAGCTCAACGATATGTTAAGGGTCACTAAAGGAAATCGCATTGAACACTTGGAAAACAAAATTTAACAGCTTTTCTTAACAATGTCATATTATTTATGATTTTAAATTTGTGTTTATCAAAAATATTAAATTAGCAATCTAAATATTCTATCTTAATATCCTTGTACTATTATATAAGTTTTCTTCATGGGTTGGGATTTTATGTAAACGATAAATTATTATGTACCTAAGCTTTCGTATATTACGGGCAGAGACGCGTTACACGTATAACTAATAGTTCGATGTTTTATTTACTCGGTGTGATACTAAATTGCCATTGCTTTTAATTGCATAACATTAATGTGTAAATACATGTGTATAAAACTGTTAGGTAAATAACTAATATTTTCATTCTTGCATACAATTTTTGCGTTTCTCTTATTTTCATACTATTTATATATTTATATATTTATATGCACTTTTAAATAGTTTTTTAACTAACTACTCTTCCTGCATGCTTCATTATTGATAGTTTTTTGAAGGATATTTTCAGCTAGCAATTTAATAAAAATTTAATAAAAATGAACATCGGATTTAGACACCTATAATAAAGTACGCTTTCAAAATGTTAATTATACTTTTATATAATTGGTTGTCCTGAAATATACGGTAAATAAATAAGAAAGATTGTGTATTATCTATAGGATAATGTCAAAAATTATCAAAACAAAATGTATTTGACAGTTAATTAAAATGCATAAAGAAGTTTAAAAAAACATAGGAAATATGTAATTAATGTAAAATAATACAATCCTCTATAGGTAATTTATAAAAGGGGTTCTTCTTATCCATAGTTTTTATACAATCAGTTATTAAAATGAAAGCTATTACACTCTGCAATGGGGAGATCCTCTTTAAAGAGCAAAATTTAAATTTTATAAAACATTACTTTTCTATATGGAATTAATCAATTCATATCTACTTTGTACCAAACAAATCAAATGGTTGTATTTTTATATAGAAATTTATCTAAAGTTTGTGTGAATAATGTCTCAATATTTTTTTCTTTTTATTAGAAAGAAAGGGAAAGAAACTTCCGCAAGATTGTTAGTTTAAAAAGATTTTGATATTAATTTAACATTTGTATAAAATAAAGTATTTTATGACAGAAGGGTCACATAATCTGCAAAACAATTTTTCAAGCAAAACGTTAATGCTTGCATTAAGTTAATGTTTCAAAAATAGTTAATCAAACTATTCATAAACTTATATACTACTAGCATATAGCCCGTCATATGACGGGATCAGTAAACTTTTTAATTTCCCAGAACTATAAAGTGTATTATGAGGCAGGTAAAAATATGGTTTGTTTTTTGGCTGAGAATTATCTGTTACACGCTCAATAATATGTTTATCTTCATACTCCTCTAAAGTCTCCTGATACTGTGAATGTAGTTTAGAATCACGTTGAATTCATTTAGTCAAACCGTGTGGTTATGTATAAAAAACAAACACACAAATGAACAAATTTCTTAATTTTCTAAGATATGTAGCTAGATATTTATTAGTCCTTGAAACTGACTCCTATACTTTTATGAAATTAATTTGTTGTTAATACCGGAGATAAAATTTCCATTGCAACATAAAATAATCGATGACTAAATTTAAAACTATCACATATGTACCTAATCTATTATTTAAGCCAAATATAGAAAAGAAAATTATTCAAGTAATGTTCAGTGATAAAACGTATGAAAACAATGCAGACGATATTTAAATAATTAAAATAAGAAATGATTAAATGAGATTATTAAGGGAATGACGTGAGAATGCTAGAAATAATGTTATTTTTTCCTATTTATGCGATAGATTGATAAATTTAATCACCTGCTCTTAACCGGGGAAAATAGGGCTTGAAATAATGGCATTAAACGCTCGAAAACGGGAGAAGGGTTGGATTTCGAATGCTTTAAAGACGCCAATATTTTTTGCTGTGATATGAAGCATATTTATATCAATTTATTTTAGAATCGGATCGATAGTTTAGGAGAAGAGAAGCTTTACTCGATTTGAATTTTGCTAACCATTACTAATCAAGAATCCTATATGGATGCCTCTATAAATTCCAGGTCCAACCGCTTTATAAATTCGAGGGCAGACGGACAGATAACTTAGGCTATTATTATGTAGGGGATTATATTAAGAGAAATAATGTTTTATGTTTGTTTAATAAAATCCAGTAATGGAACTGAGTAAACCATAACGAAATTTTGATTTATGATTGTTGATATAATCCAGAATTCCAAACTCTGTATAACATATTAAAAAACATTAAACATCCATTAAAAGTCAATAAAACTGTAATGCCAAAGAGGTACTACGGAACCCTTGTCATCCTCTTTTTTTTAACCATATGAATATTCTTTATTAGGTAAGTAGTAAAATGTATACCATCTTAACTTGCGGACCAGAATCCATTTCAGGCTGGAGAATTTCTTAGCTTTTCTTTGTTCATACTATGATTATTTTGTTCATTTTTATTATGAAAGTTAACAAAACTCCTGCTGTATAGATTAATTGCATTTTTTAAAAACTTTGTTTTAGTTTTAATAAAACTGTGTTTTATTTTTATCTGAATAAGTAAGAAAACTACCAATAAATAGGTGTAGTCAGATATTTAAATATGTTGCAAAAAGTAAGGCAGGATTAAGGATGAAAGTTTCTATCCTTTGAACAGTAATACGGCAGACTAATATAAAACTTTCATTACTTGTGTTCATCTGTTTTAAGTTTATAAATTAAATAAAAAAATTTAAATATGTTTTTCCTTTCACGAATATGAACTTATTTCCGAATATTTTATTGGTATATAATACAATGTAAGAGCATATGATATTTCAAATAAACCTAATCTGCATTTGGGAGTGTCTTAATTACCTAAGAAGAAGGAGCAGATTAAGGCCAATAAAAAGAAAAATTCAAAAACTTTACATTTTTAAGCAAACATAAAAAAAATTAAATTAGTTTGATTTTTAACCAGTGTTTGAATCGTCCTTCACATCACAGACGAAATTCTTTACATTGAAGCTTTTGAAGTTATTGAAAAGAAAGAACTTCATTTAATATTTATGGCACTTTAATTTTGCGAAACAGAATTTTCTAAAAATGAATGGCTTTTATGAAATTACATCTTTTTAATATTTATAAATCCAAGGACCAGGTATACATCATTTTTCGAATTAGATATGGAATACTTGTATGAAATTAATTATTTTACTTAATTTATCACAATCCACTTGTTCAGTGAGAAATATTTTTCCTTTTATCTGTTATTTGAATTTTAATACGATTTAATTCTTTGGAAATGGATATTGAAATTTGAATTCTCTCAGCTACGAAATTAATTTTTAGTTAATAATTAAAAAGGATTTATGCAGCATTTTCCTTTGTTGTTTAATGAATAACATGAAAGGTTATATCCAACCAAATATTTAAAATTATATTTCTGAAGAGTATTTGGAATCATTCAGGTATTGGAATATTATTTATCTATTTTAGGTTAACTGGAATTAATTTTTATGCAAAAGAACAATAGCTAATTTTGACATATCTCAACTAAATGCCAAATGCTGAAAAATGTTTTCTATTCTGTAAAATTAACAATGCAAATATTGAATTCAAACATTCTTATAGTCTTTATAGACACTCAATACATAAAATAAAATAAAATTACATAAGCACCTTAAGTAGGTCATTCCAAAATGCTTCTTTTAATAATACTTTTTCGCATTGTATCGCAAAACGTTTACGAATAGGCATATCGCTATGTAACTACAGCCAACAAAAGAATTGAACATAAGTACTAACAGAAATCACTTCAAGTACATGAGTACATATCATCAAGTATTACAAATTGGTAAGAGTTCTGTTATTCAATATTATGTAAAAATATTTCTCCATTAGTCTCAATAGTTATACATATATAATATTTATTCATGAGTTATTTTAACATTCCCAAATTCACTACGGTTATCTGTCTCAGTCCAAAGTAAATTCCAGACAAGATACTGTTATGAATGTCATACGAAGCTTAATTTGATATATTTAAAGTTACACTAACATAAAAAACTACATAGGTTACAGTTCATTAAATCCTGCAAACTGTATTCATTAAAGGGCATCTATAAAATTTATTAAATTTTCATTTAACTTTGCATGTTAAAATTCCTTCAAGCAATATAAACTACATAATTCAGGTTCTAAATATTATGATGAAGAATATATAACAACATATTATTCTTACATATTTAAGATGAAAGTTAAGTTTTAATGAGTCGAG
>CM063502.1:110512198-110547198 GCA_032207245.1 Pardosa pseudoannulata | reverse complement strand
ATCCATTTTTAAATGAAAACTAAGTAAATATTTTCTTAACAGATTGAAGTGATGAATTTAATGTTGAAAAAATGAACAAATTTATTATTATATATAAATTTAAAAAGGACAAAAAGTACATAATTATTGATATTAAATTTTTATTTTGCCTTTATATGAGATTTTCATTAAAACAATAATGATATAAGTAGCAACATGTGTGTTCTCTTATTAAATAAAATCTGTAATTTCAATTTTTATATGTAAAGTTCTACTTGTTTGGGGATTATTTAACATGTCTGAAATTATACTTATTGTATGTCATCTAAAACAAAACTGGAAATCCGTATAACATTTACATTTTGAATCAATTTATGTGGTTATCTTTCATTTCTTTGTGAACTATACTTTACAAATAAGCTATGTGTATAAAGATTACTCCATTAGGATTATAAAATAATAATATTAATTCCATAAAAAGGATTCTTTAGTACATAAAGTTTATTAGTCTACCAAAAACAATTTTTTAAATGCTCAAGATATTTTCTCAAATCAAAACAGATACAAATCTATATTTTAAGCATGCAATTTCAGATTCAGAATAACTTTTGCAATGAATATTATTTTACTATTACAATCTTTTGATGCAACCGAACATGCAGATATAGCCAATAGTATCATTATTTCATCAAAGTTATCTAAATGCAGTTCCAAAGAGCATTTATTTAGGTTTATGTGTGTTTTATTTTATCTCTGCTCCCTATGTTAGATGGGGCAAGATATATTAAATATTAGTGTAAAGTATATTAACAGATGTGGAAATTGAAATAACCAAATGCAAGAATTGAATTTAAACGTTTACCTAAACTAAGTATAATAAATAAATTAAACTTATGTAAAATTACATAAACTTCATTTTACATAAAAATATGATTTTAAGAAACTCTTAAGGAAATGTTTGATAGTATAATAGTTGAGGGACCTGTGCTTCAACGCTTTATAACATTGCTTTTCTCGATAACATTAGACCACTATATCGTATCCTATTATGTTCGTAATGTATATCCCACAAAATCTTCAAAAGCAACTATCTTCCCACAATTTTGTATAACATACAAGATCGTCATATTTGAAAAGAAAATGCTGTTGTCATATTTCTAAATAAACTATTTTTCAACGATGCCTTCAAATAAAATATTTGAAGTTTCTCAGTTTTTTTTATGGCTATAGATTTGAAGGGTTTAATGCTATAAAAAGTATTTATTATAAAGGAAATATTTCGACATAGCATTGTACAGCTCATATTTAAATGCAAAATAGTCGGCTTATTTAATGTTGAAACATTAAAGATTTACTTACTAGTTTTCACGAAATTAAATGAGTAAAATCTAGTATAGCACATATATTACTGATTTTTGTTGAGTACGGAAGAGTTCAAATGCACTTTATATCATTTGATAAATTTCACACAAAGAATTAAAAAATCCCCATGTGAATTATAAACAAACATTTACTAACATAATGATTGAAAACTTAAACAATATAAAAAATTTAAAAGCACAAAATATGTATGTTTTTAGTTGGAAATTATACAGTCGTTTCTTATTTATTTATGTGTTTATTTTTTGCTATGTGAAAGCTGTTTGAGACCCAGTCCTACTTCATAAAGCAGATTCAAAATGACTAAACATAATACTATCAGCATTTAAACTAATGACCCAGGAGAATAAGTGCACCCCCCCTTCCATCTGTACAATCTGTATAGAAATTATGGTTTGTAACATCAATAACAAATTTAGATAATAAAATGTATTTATATAATATAAATTGAAGGCTAACATTTATACAGGATGATCCTGAATACAAATTTTTTTATTCCGTGTCAGCCTTATTATTGAACTTTTTCTTCTAAGTTCATTTACAAGTCTTGTTACTTTACTTCCTCAAGATTTTCACATATTTCCTTTAAAAAATAATAAATAGAGATAAAGCTATTTGCAGAAAATCCACGTAAAACTAGTTTTAAGATTCAAGAGTTAATTTCAAAGAGATTCTATTTAAATGAATGTTCTGAAATTCAATACAAATCGTAATAAAATACTGCAATCCTAAACAGGGATTAGTTTCATTTTGAACACACTTGTCAGTGTTTTGTAAATATACCAGGATCAATTTTTATAGCCTATTCTAGACGGATATGAATAATGTGCCTGTATGGTAATTTGAACTCCGTATCTCTGATTTTGAAAGCTAACACCCTACAAATTCGACCGTAAGGAAAGAAAAGGTGATGTGTGTGAGAGTGCAGCTATGTTTAGGTTTGCGAAACTGATTTGCTTTCCGAACTCACAAGTTGTGGGTTGAATGTCCAAGTTTTTTTCGCAACTCCAGGAAGCGTGTGGTGTGGCTAGTGAAAATAATTGCACTTAAACTTCACCAAGTTTTGGAGAATTGTGATTGGTCTCCAGGAGGCGATTCAGGACCATCCTTGGAGTCCTGGTCCTTCTTGGCAGAGCCGGGAAAGGACGCATTGTAAAAAGGACAATGGAACAACGAACACAACAGCACAGGATAATAAAGAGTATAGGGTTACCTGAGAGAAAGATGGAATTTTTTTTTTAGGTGTAGCACGTGGAGTGCTTCTTTTACTTTTAATTTTTTACATATTTTTTTGCATATTTTCTTGTCTTTTGTTCTAATTTTGAACATTGTAATATAGATCAGTAGTATTATACTATATTTAAAAGCAATATAAAAGCAACTTTGGGTTATCAATGACTTAGAAATAACAATGCATTGTACTACACCACAGCAATGTGAATACCTCATGATTTAATCGTACATCTATTAAATTATATGCATTTTATTTTTTATATAATGAGTCATTTGATTTATCATTTGCATATTCACTTCAAGGTTCAAAGTAAGTATTGTTTCTCAAAGAAAATGTGTTTTCTGAGTAGAGTTCAAGTCCGGCTATCTAGCAGCTTTATTTTTCATTATGTTGAGATTTTTAGTTACATCGTCAATTTCTATACATACATATTTCATTCTAAAGCAATATATTTCGTAATTACAACACTTCCTTCCCTTCGTACCAGGAAGTAATTAACAGAAAAAGTTCAAAATCAGCCTCCAAAGATAATGGATTTTTATATTTATTTCCAAAAAAATGTGTCTGGTAGCGTTAATATTCGTTATATTTAATTTTCCTCATTTTGTAAAATGCTACTTGAAGTGGAAAAAGAAGATGTACAACTTGATGTTATAAAAATCCAAAATACAATAAATGTCAAGATCCTGACTCAAATTTTAATAATCGTTTATTTTATATGATGTATATAATAGGATTTTACATGCTTTGTAATTAAAATTTTACAAATGTTTTATCTAATGTATCTGCAATTGTATTTAAACCGTAGATCAAGTTTATTTGGTTTAAAATTATTCGTTTGCGTTTTTGTAAGTGAAAATTGTGTTAATTTATGTTAATCATTCTAGTTTCGAATTCTCTAATTACAATGTCTTGATAATTTATGTCAATTGGTCAAAAAAGATCGTAAAACTGTTACTAGATGTTTTGGTTTGTTTATTGTATCACCGTTTAGTTTAATAGATATTTATTCTGTTTAGTCATAGTGATCCTTTTAGTTCTTTAAAAATAGTGCTGTAATTTCTACTCCTGCTTTATAATGTATTATTAACTGGAATTTTAAGTCGCTTTGTACTTTATGAGAACTTTTCTAATCAGCTGCCTGAGCTGACTTCACTGCATAGTGAATTTGTTTCACCCACACACTTAAGTTTTTTGCAGCTCAAAAGAGGATGAAAAAAATGAACTCAAAAGATTGGCCTGGAGTTTGGGTGTTTATAGTCCTAATTTCAAAATTTAAAACTCCTGCAGCTAACAGTGTTGGAGGCAAGCGGGGTATGCACATAAACATAGATGTCACAACAAAACTAGGCAAAATAGTTTCAGGAATAGTTGAAATGAATAGTTAAAGTTTTAAAATTTAAATTACTTTGTAAATACGTACAGACATAACACTTGAACTTTTCGAAATAGATTTAGGCATGTTCAAAATGAGCATTTCTTGCTGAAATTTTGCCGAATATGTGAGAGTCCAGCTATGTTTCGGTTTGCGAAACTGATTTGCTCGCAGCACTCACACGTTGTGGGTTGAATGCCCAAGTTTTTTTCGCAACTCCAGGAAGCGTGTGGTGTGGCCAGTGAAAATAATTGCACTTAAACTTCACCAAGTTTTCGAGAATTGTGATTGGTCTCCAGGAGGCGATTCAGGACCATCCTTGGAGTCCCGGTCCTTCTGGGCAGAGCCGGGAAAGGACGCATTGAAAAAAGGACAATGGAACAATGAACAGGATAATGGAAAAAATATAGAGTCGCCTCAGTAGAAAGAAGGAAGAAAAAGAATGCAGCGTTCTCTTGGACATTGGCAATTTTTTTTTTTTTTTTTGAGGCGTAGCACGTGGAATGATTCTTTTACTTTTTTAATTTTTTATATATTTTTTTGCATATTTTCTTGTCGTTTGTTCTAATTTTGAACATTTCAATATAGATCAGTGGTATTATACTATAATTAAAAGCAATATAAAGCAACCTTGGGTTATCAATGTCTTTGAAATAACAATGCAATGTACTACACCACAGCAGAATATAATTCTTCCTTTGCTTTGTACAAGAAAGTAAAGAATACGACAGAAAAGGAATTAAAACTTCCAGCCATATGAACTTTGTGCTTGGCCAGGGAAGGGGCTTTGGAAAATACATGAAAAATTGACAAATACATGAAAAATAAAATATTTTGATATATTAAATATTTGGAGTTTAAACAAAAAACTGAAATGATAGACAACACTAAACTTTCGAAAGAGTAAGATTTAGAACAGAAAATAATAGTTATAGCATGTCTGAAAATATTTTCTTACTTGAATTACATAAGCCACTGGTTTTCTTCTATTCTTCCTGAAACCATGAAAAAACTAGAGTCTTCACTTGTTGTACCTTAAATTGTACACATTTCCGATATTTTGAAAATTCTACTACATGATGAAAGTAGATCAGAGAAAAGTAATCTGTAATCTGAAAAACTATATGTGATGTTGCAGATAAAATTCCTAGACCTTTTAGATTTTTTTTTCTTTTCCTATTTTTTTAACCATAAAGCATTGTTCGTGTGATTAAACGCAACAGATGGAAATCTGTTTCTTTTTTCTTTTGTCTGAATAAAAACATACAATACGCAAAATATAATAGGAAAACCATAACAAAGAAGTTATAAAATTTGCTTGTTGTAGAACTAAGATATTTAAAATTGATGCTACCTCCTTCCAAAAAGAAAATTTAAAATTGGAGCTTAAAATCTAATACAGATAGCCACAGATTTTTATCACAACTGATGATTTAAAAAGATGCATGATTTCAAGAAAAAAAATTAATTTGAGAAGGTGATTTTTTGAAATAGAAAGATGAATTCTTTCTGAAAAATGCTAATACGCGAGAATTACATGTACCAATTTTTTAGTTTCCCTTTAAAATTTAAACAAACATAATTAATTTAAAATCTGGCGAAACCAGTGACATGTATAATACATTTCTTCTAATCTCAACAATACAGAATATTTTTAAAGTGTAATGAAATAGCTTTGCTGTAAATATTCTTAGTGTTTTCTTCAAAGGGTAATGTTGCAATATATAATATATAACAGTGGAAAAATTAGACCGCTTCATTCTCTTTATATATTATGTTAGGCATATTGTTGCTATACAATCATTATAAAAAAATTCATTAAAATTACTGAACTAAAAGTAATATAATAAAAATGATTACCAATTTATTTTATGTTTCAATGCTACATTCCAACCTCATACTGATAATAATCAGTAATAGATAAACGATTTTCTAATCATACGATTTTATACATTTATATAAGATGCTTTTGTAATCTGCTCTATGATATACAAGATCACAAAACGTAAATCATGGAAGATTTTAAGTAAAATTCTCATTTTATGTTACAGCTATATAAGATACTAACAACAGCAAGTTACAACAGTCATTAATATCTAACGTATTTCTTTTCGATCATAAAAGTATTGAAGAAAACGTTTATTATCTGTTATTAAACCAACTCGATTACCGAATAGGTAGTGTACTGTCTTTTGGATTCGGAATCTTTGGGTTTAAATTATAGTGATAACATGGATGTTTATAGTCGTTCATAATCAGTTTTGCCCATTAGGTCTCGGTTTCATTAGCCCTATTCTAGCAATAAATTAGAGCGCAGAGCTTCTTAATGTACTAGAACTGTAATTAAAATTATTTTTAGCTCGGTAATTACTCTTCTAATAAAGAACCGTAAATAAAATTTCCATCTAATAGACCTGAAACGATTGTAGACATGGAAATAATACCACTATAACAATACATTTATTTAACAGTGATTTGAAAGTCAGTTATTTTGTAGCTTTTTTATCTGAAAAGAACAGGAGAAACATTTGGGTTTAAAAAAAATCTGATTTGTTTTCAAATTTAAACTACGTGATACTATTCTAAAAGAATGAAACACTGATTAATGGATTATTACAATTTAACATTAAAAATACTCTTTAAAATGTCATAAATCGTTTCATCCATTTTTAATGAGTTTCAAGGAAGCATATTTATTGAGAATAATATAAAATTAACAACTAACATCTAAAACATAAGAAATTTTGTAAACCTAAATGCCACTTAAGCACTTACCAACTAAAGATTAGGTGAAAATCCAGTTTACTTCAAAGATATTTTTCTAAAGAAGTTTTTTTTAACATTTTATGTGCACATTTTTATGCTTTTACTAAATTCAATATATCTCCCAATACCTACCATGATAAAAATACAGAACAGTCCATAAATCGTTGTAAACAATAAGAGTGTGAAAAATAAATTACTTCCTGCTTCCATAAGCGCAAGACTTTGAATCGGAATTTTCTTAAAATTTAATATGGAAAACTTTTATCCCCTTATATTAAAACCTTAGTTCCTAAAGTCATTACATTTTATGATAACATTTTCTCAATTCTCAACTGGAATATTCAAATTTTAAACTAAATTCAAAATAAAATATTACCCGTATATATTGAATTAAATTTTCTCTCGTATAGAAATGCATAAGAGGAGCTTCAAACTTATTTTTAGAATTTTTCATATGTAAGACGGCATTTTTATCATCTGACCATAATTTTTCACATTCTATCAAGGCATTTGTAAAAGAATTCTTTTTCTATACTTGTTTATACACTTGAATATAGTTTCTGATTTCAAATATATTATTGAAAATGTGTTTTTATCAGAAAAGTTGTTCCGATGTCAAAGATAGAAAGGAATAGAAATTGGCAATAAGCCACAAGCCTAAAAAACTGGTCTTTTCATATTTGAAGAGGTTTCTGGAAGCCATATTCATAACACCTTAATGGATAGCGGAAATTATCACTTTCTATCAGCATTCAAGTTTGAAAATGGACATATACAGAAAAAAAATTATGATACATATATCACGAGAATCAATACTTTAATCGTTTATACAATACTACTTCCATATTTTCTAACTTCGACTGGTACAATCAAGTGAAAAATTTATATTTATTCTTCAAGCATTTACAATTTTTTTTTAAATTTGCAATTTATTAACACTTTGTATCCAAAATTGATATAAATCATCTGCTTTTAAAAGCATCTCTTTGTGTTTCTGTGTTGTGTGTCTCCCAAATTGAACATTTATAATGGTTTAACTTTCCCAATATATACATGATGTTGAACATCGCATCTGGCGTTGAAAATGTCAGAGAAGTTAGCATGCAAGCATCAAATTTTCTTCTTGCAACCTTAAAGATAGGAAGTATGGCATGGTTTGCATATTTATCCTCATTTTTGTTAAAATTTAAGGCTATTTTGTAAAAATTTGAGACATAATTTTTAAATTCCAAGGACACTTCAAAAAAGCTTATAATTAGTAATTTTGCGAATATATTGCACTTAACTCAAAAACAATAAAAAAAGGTTTGGGCTTCAATAATCCGTAGGACCCATACTAAAAAAGAGAGCGATTGTCAATGTGGAAATTATGGCTTCTATAGCATAGACTGAAAACTGGTATTTGCGATATAATAGTCGAGTATTTTGTGCTTATTTATAATTTTGGAAATTATTTGATATTTTTTATAGTGTTAAGAAGAAGAATCTTTAAATAAGAAGCGCTGACTACACCGTTCCAAGTATATATATTAATGACTATGCCGTTTTAGTCTTGCTTCCATACGTAAAATAGGAAGGAAAGAGGGGAGATGTTACAAAATCAGGTAACAAAATTTTACTATGACTTTTGCTTAAAATTGCATAATTAATTAAATATTTTTTCTGTATAGTATAGAAAAAAGATCTGGAAAGTGCATAGGGACTTAGAAGACCCTTGCAGAAGCTCACAGCACCGATTATATATATATATATATATATATATATATATATATATATATATATATATATATATATATATATATATATATATATATATATATATATATATATATATAAGTATGATGCATATGTGTATGTAATGATATTTTAACACAACTGATTTTGAATTCCTATTACATCCTTTGATCATTTTTGGTGATTCTGTACCTAAAATATAACACCCCTGTAACACCCCTGTTTTTGTCATTTAGCGAAATTAGTTTCATCTTCTTTTTTTCTAATAACCGCTAAGATAATTTTTGTACTAGTCAGCTATACTCACATAATTCTTATATACCTCTTTCACTCATGGGGTGGTGTACCCTCTTGGCCATGATAATCACCTCTTTCGCTAATATCTCTGTCCTGTCAAAACAATCATGATTGTGATTCGCCTCTTCAAATCAGGGTACTTAAAATTGTTTGATGAATCACACCTGTTATTCTTCTCACCAAGCTTCAACTTTTTCTCTTAACCGGCGAATGTAAAACAGCTCTCTGCTTGATACCCTAATATACCAACCTCACATATTTTATTTCTATGTGTGTGTTTATACATTATATATAATACTCTGAAATATACACTAAAGATCAAGGTTGAAATAGAAGTTAAGAACTAAATATATTGTATAAATTAATGATGTATAAGAAATACATTTTTTACAATTGCAAATTTTATATCCGAATTGAAATCTGTCACCTCTTTATTACCTTTTCAACATGATCTGGATATAAGTTTGCAGGACTGTCGCAATCATAAATCCTTATGTACCATTACATTTTATTCAAATTTTCTTCAAAACATATAATTTGTGTTTATCGTTGAGTAAAGCAGACATGACAATTTGAAAGCAAATGTTGTGGAAATATAAATGATGGTAGGTTTATATTTAAACAAAGGAGTTAAAAAAGGAAAAGAAAAAAAAATTGTTTCTCCCACTTCATAATTTCTACTTTTCTTTGTTGTCGATTTTAAAGAGGACATAGTACCTTTCCAGATAAGAAGTCTGCAATATAAAAGACTATTTTTGGTTTAACATAAAGTAAAATCTGAAAGTTCCCCGTTTAAAAAAAAGTTTTCCTAAATTATTAATAAGGGTGTGATTTTATAAAAAATTGTTTAACCTTGTTGCATGAATCGATACATATTTAAAAAAATAAAATATATACATCAAGTGAGATTCATATACTGGCAGTAAAACTATTAAAATTTGTAAATAAGAAACTATTATTTTATATAAAATAGAAATGGCTTATTATTATTATTCTCTAATCCACCATTACGTTATATGAGCAGTATATTTTACAGCATAGTAAAAACTGATTTTTTTCTTTTTTCAATTTCTTAATGGTTTTTAAAATTTAATTTTAAAGTGTCTAAAGTACTATAGTTAATGTGTGAAACAAGAACACAACTTTCGATAGAAAAAGAAATAGAAGTGTGGATGAAATTAAAAATATATCCTCCAAATGTTCTCAATTTCATCCCTAAATACATAATTTCCCTAAAAATATATTTTCATACTAGTACTAAGGTTTTTCCCTCCCACAAATATATTTTTATTTTCAAATGTTTGCATAATTTTTAATTGTAATAGAGAGATTAATTTAAATTCAAGTAAAAATGTTTCAGCAATAAAAAACACCAAAGAAAATTACTTAAAGAAATATATTTAGTACGCAGTAAAATATGTCTGAAAATTTTTTGGGGAAGGGGTTGTTTGAACCTCTAAAACATCCCCCCTCCCGCTTTGCCTTTGACTGTGATAACAGGAAAATAAATTGGAAAATAAATTGAAATGGAATATTTCAGAAAAATCAGCTTAACAAAAAGACAAAATTTTCAAAAATATTTTTTTGACTTTTGCGCAAAATAATGCATTGATAATTTATTTTACAACCTTAAAAGATTCGGTTTAATATTTGAATTCTAGAAAAACAATTTTGTTTAAAATAGTCTAATTTTTAAAAGATTTTTTTCCCTTTACCTTTAAACACTGTCAGTTTACGTTAGCTTTTTAACAAATTTTTAAATGTTAATGGAATTAAAATTACCTCCAACCATTTAAATTTTTACAATAAAATGTAGAGAGAAAAATTTTATTTTCTGTAAATAAGTACAAAGATTTATAATAAGTATGAAATTCGCTTATCACCAATCTAGTATTACAAATACAAATAACAAAATTTATCACTTACAGAATTGCCCATTTGATTTTACGGATCTTCTAATTAAAATTACATACTAGGATTTTAAATTTTTCTCAACTTACGTAAATGCTATAAATACGGCTGAAAGTCAGTTGTTCTTACTTTACTTAGTGCCCCTCTTGAAAATGACCTTTTATGGTGAAAAGCGTTCTATGTACCGGATTAGTATAATAAACTCTTTGTTCATGACACGCAAAATCTCTAATTTCGGATTTATTGAACCTAACAATGAAATAACATTGTAATGATAATCATTAACAAAATTAAAGAATAAGCAGTGACATTCGAATTCGCAGATCCTGGTACCGATGAGCAGAGCCCTACCAATCAAACATCGTCCGGCAAAGCATTAGTTCAAAATGTTGCATGGAGCACAAATAATATACAATTCTCCTTATTGTCAAAAAGCTTTGTCAAAGCTAGATCCTTCAGAAATGGTCATTATTATAGTAAATCTCATGATTATTAAAGCCAATTTAAAATAAAGGAAAGTTTGAGACTTTGTTAAGTTTATACTTACAAACATCATTTCAAATCAAATAACTGCTTAAATACAGAATACGAAAACTTCCATGTGCCCCGTGTATTTAATCAAGCATAGAGTGTGCATTTAACGACTTGTAATTAACATATGGGTATATATATAAAGGGTGATATATAAATCTTGGTCCAAACGTTAAGGAGTGATAGTACACACCAAGCCAAAAATATTAAATAAGAAAGGAAGATCCCAAACATCTTCCGAAAGAGATAAGAGCCATTAAATTTTAGGGTCCAATATTTCAAATGATTATAAAAAACGGAAAAATTGGTCTGATTTGTTTGAGGTTTTCGCTAAAATTATTCTTTATGTTAATATGTTCTTGAAAATAAATTTTAAGGTAAAATTTGAAAAATACCGATAGAAGGCAATTTAGACTTTGGATTAACAAACAAATTGTTTTATAGCTACTTTTTGTATCTCATTGAATGCTTTTAAAAGCTTAGGCTTAAATTTTGAGCTCAAAATCTAAATCCTTGGGAATGGTTAAATAACAAAACCTGAACTGTGTTAAGAAGTTGAAAGTTGAAACTAACCCCTTTAAACCCTATTCAGTTACTCTCGATCTTGGAATTGTAGACCAGGAAGCAACTACTACCCCCTACACGTAAAATAAACAAGTAAAAAGACACATTAATGTAGACGGAATACAGTATTGAATATGGAAAGGGGAAAATCTTACTCAATAGGATTATTTATGCATTTTATTTTATGTCTTAAAGTATGGTTTGCAATTTCTTTTGGATCCTGATCTGCTTATAATTTAAGTGTGGCAGTATAACAGTTCACTTTTCCATCTTACTCGCACATTGACACAAGTTTTTTAATAGAATAAATTAAGCAACACCATGTAATCTATCGTGTAAAAAATTGGAGGGGACTACAAGAGGAATGGTTTGTGACATGTCCTTTTTTAGGGGTGGCTTACGAGGTCTTCCATTTCAATCCACACGGTCTTCTCTAGTAGTCCAAAACTTTTATCAGTTAACAAAATCAGTTAGTTAACAAGGGTGAATTGTTTAGTAACGAATAGAGTCATCTTATTAAGGACATTAAAACAGGTAGGAGGTCTATCATATGGTCCCCATAGAGATACGTATAGAATCTAAAAAATTATATGTCAAAATATATGTATGCGCTAAATACAAATAAAATTTTTTTTCATTTTTTTCTTTTAACTAACAGGGTTAGTGTTATACACTAGAAAGTACATTATTCAAGATGCATGTATGTGTACATGTGTACATAGAAACCCCATTTCTGTCATATGGCAATTTAGATAATTTATTATGCCTCCTGATAGTTATTTAAAAATGGTACAAAAATATTCTTTATCTTATATAAAGCATCCAGGATTGTCGAGTGGATTTAAAATTTACAAATTCTGCAGTTTACTATGTAAAAATTTTTAGAACAATTTGTAACTATTTAATAATTCATACACAGAAATATTTAAATTCGTATAGAAATATTTAATTTTATCTTGTAACTGAAATCTTCCAGTTCTTATTCCTATTCTATAATTAATTACTGAACGGGAAAATTTCGTATCAAAATTACTCCATTATTAAAAATGCATATTGAAATGCACCTGATTTGAAATTTCTATATGAATGACAGCGGAATCTGCTAATTTTTCATATTACTGCACTTTATTGATTAAAAATTTATCTTTATTATAATTACATTTAGAAATTTCTTTATTTTACATCAATGCACTGGTTATTTTAAATGAACTATTAGATAAATGTGTATTTAATCATCGAATACTTTAGCATGATATCTTGTGGTTTTGTCTTTAACCCTGTGTAAATCTTTAAACAAATAGTTTATAAATAGGGATATATATATTTATACATATATATATATATAAATCTTTACACATTATGTAGAAATAATTAAAATGCCTTTACTGAAAATATATTTAAATGAAATATAGTTGAACTTGGCCAATTCGAAATTTTTAGATAATTTAAATTTCTGAAATTTCGTAAAATATCCTTTTTTGTAGAAGTAATGAAGTTTTATTAGAATCATTTCTTACCTTTATAGCAAACCATTTGCAATAGATTCTGGAAAACTATACAAAGAAAACATCGACAGGTTGGAAGGTGAAGAAACTTTTTCAGTATAGTCTCCGCTCCCCTTCGATCCCAACATATGCAAGTGAATGGCGTATTGTTAGAATTGTTATTTGGTCAAACCAAGGTAGTGGTCGATGTCACCTTCGAATCATATTTTAATGTTGATCAAGAATTTGTTTGTGGACAACAAAGAACAAAGATATTGTTTCATCTGTTGCAGTAAGATAATAAAGATCTGAAGGAGAACGTGTAGTACCAGCTCAATAGGCAGTAATGGTTTAGAAATAGAGATTAAGATATAGTGAAGTACAAAATAACTCCAAAGAAATTGTTTCAATTCCGTTAGTGAACTTAATTATTTTCATCTGTTTTAGAGGAAAAAAAAGTATTTTAAAATTTTTTGAAACAAGAAAAAGGCAGATGTTCGATTTTTGTTTCGAACCAATCATAGAATAAATAGTCTCACTTATTTAAAAAAAAATTCCATAATTCAAATTTTGAATGAATCAAAAAATTTTGCATTTTAATTGAAATTTTAAATTAACCAAGTTTAGCAGTAATTTTCTCAAATGGTTGAGGGAATATATGGCAATTAAGCAAGTTTAAATGAAATATATTTTCATATATTTCACCTTGTCATATCTTTAAGTATTATCGTAAATATATGGGATTTTCAGCATTTGTTCTTTGTTTTTATTTAATTAGTTTTATGGAATTTACTTTCTTTCTAAAATTAAGAGTTTTTCATATAAAGTGAAAAGTGACAGCTTGTTCCCCAAACTAAAAAAACACTTTTCTGATATATTGTGGTCAGCCTTACAACAAACACAAAGTGAGTTTCATTAATAATTTTTGCAACTATTAGGTTTTTCCCCAAACTTCTTGGGTGATCTCTGTTATAGGACTCTATCACCAAACTAAATATTTCCTTCACTTCACAACATCAAGTGTATCTGCCCCTCATTTATAATGGAGGATGGGAGATTTGGTACCCTACAGAAACCTATGTAACACACATCTGCGTCACTCAGGGATCTCTAAGAAGTAATAACAATCGGTTCAGTCAAGTACATAAATCTGTATTAAGTTATCTATACAGTTCTGAATTGAGAACCTTTAGCTATAGGCTGGGGATTGCATTCCTCCTCCGTTATGAAAATAAATTTTATTGTAGAAGTTAAAAAAATCTAAATAATTTCAATCTTTTGTTATATATGAGTTTCATTGTGGTGGGTAACTCAAATACGTAATTTTATTGTATTTACTTTTCCTGAAAAAAGCTCTGAGTTATCTCCTCACCGAAAACTAACCTTTCTCATAGTTTCATCCCAAAGAGTGGATCTACAATTCATGTACACGAGAAGTTAACCCTCTAAGCGGTTCTCACGTAGAATTCCACCAAACCGATGACGTCTTCAAAGCGTACAATTTTCGACCGTCAAAAATGGATATAATGTACATTTTTGTCAGTGCTATCCCCCATGGAGTTTTGCATTAGGATGATCAGATCGATTGTTTAGGAACTGCACCCCTCTTTGACTAATATTTATTGAGAGATGAACCCCTATCCCCTGAGGCACAAAGACGCTGATAACTTTTCATGGCTTTGTAAATCTCTATTTCGAAGTATTTTGTTTGTGGTAACAGATGCATCTCTAATTACACCACTTAAATATCTTCGATGACTTTCGTAACAAAATATAAATAAGTCTCTCAAAGGATATTTTATTTGTACTTTTAGAATCCATTATTTCTTATGGAATGATCTTCGAGGCTTGACGAGCTTTATGTGTATTAAAAGTTAACAATCTATAACATCTATTTATAAATCTATTTATAACCGGAAGTAAAGGGACAATAACGAGGGTGGGTTTCCCGTATTCCATTCTAGTCGACAAAGGGTGAAGGAAAAATCATAGAACGTTTTAACCACTGACACTGTAAACCTTTAGCGGATGTTTTGAGACTATTTTCCTCGATGTATTCCACTCGGAAGGTTAAAACCTCTCTGCCATAATATATCGATGAATACAAACTCAACGTAAGTAATGCACAAACAGAAAAAAGATTAAATGCAGGCACAGCTATTTCGCAGCTAGAAACGAGTTTAAATTATCAAAGCGAGTGAAATTAACGGCTGAAAAAGCAGGCTGTAAAAACAGATGCTCAGTTTGCTTTTAAGTAAGTAAATTTGGTAGCATTTTTTAAAAGGTTAGTTCAGGACATCAAAATAACTGTCTTTAAACATTTTTCTATGTGTACATTAGTTTCGTTGTTTTTTATCATATTACTGTACAATTCGTTTATTGAGGGGAATGAGAGACATGCTACCCAAAAGTACGCTATGATCACTCCCTCCTAAAATAAAAATAAATTTATATTTTTCATACTGTAAAAAATAAAAAAATAAAAGATTTTTTGAGAAAAAAAATATTAAACATTTTAAAATATTACCATGTAATACTATAAAGCTTACAGTAAGCTTTAGAGAAAATACAGGTTTATCACATAAAAAAATTATAAATTTATCACATCCTTCTAAAATTTATAAAGATAGTAAATATTAATATGATAAAAAGCTCATCAATTTTACTAACTGTAACATGATCGAAATGTTAGTGAGTAAACTTCTTATGTGAGTTCTAAATATAATTTATGTGAAATGAACACTGAACCAATTTTGTTTATATATCAAATGAAGCATTACTATATATGATGGTTATAATTTATTAATTAAGAAAAGAAAATTCCTGGATTATTTCACTTAATTTACAAATATTTATCTGAAAGGGCTTTTTTTGTTCTATACGAGAGCACATTTTTAAATAGCCATTACTAAATAGCCAAATTTCTAATGTGAGGTGTAATGTAATTAAATCTTTATATTTCACTTTTTGAAAAATTCAATTCAATGCAATATTTAAAATTTGGACAAGTTCCAACGTAAATGATTTTAAAACCATTAGAATTCATTCCAGGTCACTAAACAGTTTTCCACTTCAGTGTTACCCTAAATATATAAGATCAACTATTTTGACATGTCATAACTTTTCACAGTAGTTTTTATAATCAACTTTAGAAAAATTTACACACATTGTTTAAAAATATCTTAATCTTTTAAAACTATGATGTTTAAACAATTTGCAGAGCTGCTGAAATGCCTTTTACTGGAAAACTATTTGAGAAGCATAAAGTAGGATATTCAAGCGAAATAGTTGGCTATGTATAGGTAAACTGAAAGTGATGTACTGTGTTCAGATGAAAAGTCATTTAAATACGGTTAAATGATAAAAAAAAAGAAAGAAAAAGAAAAAAAAGAAAAGAAGTTAATGAAAAATGTAAAACACTGAAAAATGAAAACTATGTAAATACATTTTTGTTAAAATTTGTCAGGAATTTATAATTATTTTTTTTTATTTACTAGAAATCATAAATGTGTAAAATCTGGATCACATTTGTTTGCATAAATACAAACAAATATGAACTATACAAATTATATTTGAGCGTGCGCAGATGAAAATCTAGTAAAACAGTTATATTTTATCAGATATTTAGTATTTTTATATTCTAATCGAAGCTTGTTGTTACTACTCGAGTTTGTCGAAATTTTAAAAATGGTATTACGTTGAGTATAAAACCCAGCGTGTTATAAATCAAACCTTATGGAAAACATTTCGTTTTTCTTCAGATAGCTTTCTGTCCCTATAGATTTCTATCCCAATTCTCATATAAATCATCCCGAATATTTAATAACAATTTTACTATCCATGCTCTAAATTTATAAATTAAAATTCATACACTAGCTCTACAATGATTTTTCAAAGAAATTTTAGAGAGTAAAGTCAAATATTTTTCTCTAAACTTTATTTCTGATCCCCTATTTTTTTTAACAGAACCCTCTCTTAAATGAATGACACCTGTGTTCTCTTTACACCCATGTTGATTCAGGATAATTATTCAAGTATTTTTCTAGATATGCAAAAAATTTCTAAAACCGAAAGTGATCAGTTATTTTGATAATGTACTGTATCTGTGATATATCAATAAATTATCACACAGGAAAGTATAAATTGAAACTCAATTTCAAAAAATATTACTAGCTACGGTCTACAATAATATTTTTAATACTTGATGCGTAATTAAAACACTACATGACCTCTAATGCCCTTGTTTAAGAACCGCATATTTCTCTAACTTTTCATTCTTTATTACGTTACAAAACGTTCAAAAATACTGCAGTATAATAAGAGTATTTTATAGTATAAAATAGGATATATATTTGAAAAAACGCTTATTTAACTATAACAAAATTTTTATATACTTTAACAAAACCAATCGAAATTGCTTCTTTTTCTTTTACAAAAGGTCTGGATATACTTCATAATTTCATTTAAGAAGTTTCGATAACTGCTTACATATGATTAAATTCAAATTAATGTTAAAGAAAAACATAAAAATAAATAGAAGAAATGTTTATGCAAACATTTTTTGAGAAGATTTTTTTCCAAATATATTTATGATCTTTTAAAGCGGAAACAAATTTATTACTTATCTCCGTCAAACACTAAATTATTACTTCGGAAGACTGCATAAATAACATTCAGTGTTTTTATAATTTAATCTTTTTTATTTAATTAATGTTAGAGAAATAAAAGAAGCAGTAGGGAACAGCAGGGAATTCAGCCATGTAGAAATCGGAAAGCTTTTCTGAAATAAGTGAAAAGACTAACTGAAGCAGAAAAAATATTTCCATATTGATTTTCAAATTAATAATTCAGAATTCATTAAATTTACAAAAGAAAACTGCTCACTGGATGATAGTAAATAGAAATAAGGAAGTACTGCTTATAGAATAAAACAATATTGATTTCTGTAAATAGCACTTCCTGAACTTGCTGAAATGGAATGAATTATATAAAAAGCTCTAACTTATGTAAATTGAATGCTATTTTTATTTTATTAGACTCTCAACCGTTATGATATTGAATAAGACTCTCTATAAATACCATTCATGTATCCATTAGGTGTTTATTTTTATGTTAAAAACAAAGTGGATTGATATATTAAGATTTTAAGTAAAAGTCGTGGTATGATAAAATATTATGACCACTTTAGCGTCTAGATTTTTCTCATAATTTCTAAAAATATTCATTGTGATTCCTTCACTAACTTTTACCACATAAAAAACAGAATACTTAAACTCACATTTTCCATTGAAGTTTGGGGGAATTGTGCATTTAGGGTGCCACTTACATATTTAAAAAGTAAAAGAATTGCATCTTTCATCATAAAAAAACTGGAAATAAATCATAAAATTTATATAACATTTGTCTGCCTATTTTTACCAAGAACCTTTTTTTTTTTATTTTTTGTTTTTTTTATTTTTTTTTGTTTTTTTTTTTTTTTTATTTGTTTTTTATTTTTTGTTTTTTTTTTGTTGTTTTTTTTTCTTTTTTTTTTTATTATTTTTTTTTGTTTGATTCTTTTTTTTCTGTTTTTTTTTTTTTTTTTTTTTTTTTGGGGGGGGTTTTTTTTTTTGTTTCGAAAACACAGCTCATATATTAAATTAGATATAAAGGGTCCTTTAAAACATTGCAAAATATTTTTACAGTTTTTTTTAATTCCCAAAATTCATACATAAACCCCTTGCGAAGCATATAAAAAGTATGTAGTTTCACAAAACAATAATGCAAATTAAGATTTAACAATTGAATTAAATATATGATTATATAAAGAAAATACTCTCTTACGTCACATATGTGAAATATACCATTACTTTTATCGTTGAATTGTATAGCCAATACTACAGGAAGACTTATTTATAAATTTACAAGTGTATATTATAAAAATTTAAAATTATATTGCTGTTATATTGATCTGTATTTCAATGATTCTTCCAAGTAGCTGCCTAAAAATTGCAGTGTTTTTGAAATTACTAAAATTAAATGTTTCAAAGACATTTAGAAAGTGATTTATAAATTTTACAAATTGTTTTATTTCTTATAAACTGAAGATAGAAAGTTATAGTGAAAGTCAAAGCGATAACTGGATTGTGCTTTCAATGTTAAAATTTCTTTATTAATAGTTTTCGAACATTTAATTACAGCAATGTGTAAAATACCCCACTTTTTTACACCTACTTTAAGACAGAGACTGAAGCAGTGCTTAATTTAAATCTAATATCTTGTAAAGCTTTCTTAATATACACTTGGATATTTTTGATAACTAGCCCTGTAATATTGTCTACAAAATGATGTAATAAAACTATGGATATATTTCAACATGCGGATTAAAAGATTATTTAATTTATATATTCATTTCTCATCGCCAATTCAGTTTTTTAAAACTAAATTTGCATCATAATATTCTTTTTTAGTTTCTATATCTTACCGGAATCTTAAATTTTTTTATGATGTTGATATAAACATCAGAAATGATGGGTAAAAACTCATAAAAAAATTAGCAATGTCATAAAGAAACCATATTATATTATTTTAATATATCAACCATGTTTCCAAAAAATCAGGTAAACATTACCAGTAGCTACATAAACGTTATACAATAGTTATAAATAATTTATAGTTATTTGTGAAACAGATCAATTTTTTTTTTTTTACTTTTTCAGTGATGGTGTTGTCTTAAATACATAAGTCACTGAAACTTCACTGGAAATTATGATCTTAATTAGGAATTTATATAGTCGAGATTACTTTACAAATCACCAAGTATTTTTTTTCTGTAGAAATTAATTGATAAGTCTAAACTTTTATTGTTTTGACTAAACTTTTAATGTTTGGTAAAGTTATAACTTTAATTACTACATGATAAGAGTTTTGTCATTACTGGTTTTAATTTTGACAACTGAAAATGATAATCAAAAATTTAGTTACAAATTTAGGAAATTCTATAAAAAAAAAGAAAGAAGTATATAAACATTCGAATGGTATGTTTACTGGGACATCATAAACCATACCCCAAATACATTACAGGTAGATTATCTTGATCTGTTACAATTGAACAAATGACTCTTTACAAAGGGGGGGGGGTTGTACTAGAGGCGAGAAATGGTACTTACTACATGATAAGAGTTTTGTCATTACTGGTTTCAATTTTGACAACTGAAAATGATAGTTAACCCTCCGAGTGGAACACATCGAAGAAAAATCTCTAAAAATACGCTAAAAGTTTATTGTGTCAGTGGCCAAAGCGTTCTATGATTTTTTCCTTCACCCTTTGTCTACTAGAATGGTATGCGGGAAACCCACCCTCATTATTGTCCCTTTACTTCCGGTTATAAATAGATATATAAATTGATATTATAGATTGTTAATTTTTAAAACACATAAAGCTCGTCAAGTCTCGAAGATCATCCCATAAGATATAATTAATTGATTCTAAAAGTACAAATAAAAATATTCTTTGAGAGACTTATTTATATTTTTTTACGAAAGACATCCAAGATATTTAAGTTTTGCAGTTAGAGATACATCTGTTACCGCAAATGAAATACTTCGAATTAGAGATTTAAAAAGCCATGAAAAGCTATCAGCGTGTTTGTGCCTCAAGTGGTAAGGGTGCATCCCTCAATAAATGTCAGTCAAAGAGGTCTGCAGTTCCTAAAGAATAGACCTGACCCTCCTACCGTAAAAGCTCTGGCAGAAATGTACATTATATCTATTTTCAGAGCGTTTTTGGAGGTCGAAAACTGTATGTGACAACCGCTTTGAAGACATCATCGGTTTGGCGGAATTGGCGGCAAACCGCTTAGAGGATTCAAAACTTAGGAAATTCTATGACAAAAAGAAAGAAGTATATAAACATTCGAATGGTATATTTACTGGGACATCATAATACCACAAATACATTACAGGTAGATTATCTTGATCTGTTACAATTGAGCAAATGACTCTTTACAAAGGGGGGGGGGATTTCGTGCTAAAGGCGAGAAATGGACATAAGTTTCTAAAGAGGTAATAAAGTTTGTATGTCAGGAATTCAGGTTATGTTAAACAACTGAATACCTATACAATGCCAGGATTTTTCTATCTGAACTATGCGGTGATACACTCCCATGATTAGCTATATCTAAGTAGTTCAGATTCTTAAAACCACACATAACGTTTTAATGGGGATACTAGTTAGTTGAAGGGTAAAATATTTATTGAGAAAGGAGGATTACATCTCATTGATACAACATTAATACTTCTGCTACTTCTTTATAAATAGAAATAGTTGCAATATTATTTATATTCTAATAAAACGCTGAAATATAACTTTCAGAGGAATGATTTCAACACTTTTCATATCAAAGTAAAGATTGGATTTTGCAATGTTTTCATCATCTTCAGTAAATCTCACATCTTCCTATTGCCCAGAATTCTTAAAGTTTCATCAGTCAAATGTATGATGAAATATCTAAAACCCAATTGTTTAAAATTAATTGATTGGTATATAGTTTAAAAACAACGTACAAAAAAGAAACAAACAAATATCATGTTTTAAAATCGGAAACTTTCGACTATATATAAAGGAATCACCCCCATAAAACATGAGCATTTTTACTTTGTAGGTAATACTTACTTTTATGGGCATAAAGCTTACAGTGGTACAATTGCCTCTATTATAGAAAAAGAAATTACCTACATATAATTTCGTTCACGAATCTGAAATAAAGTCTTCTAAAATACGGATTCGATATATCTTTATTTCTAAGATATTTTAACTTATTGGCAGCTTTAAAATCTCTCAATCAATACTCGTTTCCCTGTTGGAACAGTTTCCCTCCATATTTTTTTCCATCTGCGTTCACTCTGTCGGAAAAGTATTCTATGATCACTGCGAAGCTTTTCAAATTCATCAATCACCGTGGAAATTGTGTTGAGAACATGTGCTTCAGAAAATAAAAACCTGTTCCCAGTAAATGCGGTTGTATGGTTTGATGCGAGTTATCAATCACAAGAAAAATTCCCAGCAGTGTCTCAGAATTTACGTGAAAGGTGGCTCAATAAAATTTCTTTTTAAAAATGTTTATTTTTTTATATATTTCCTCGTGGCGTATTTCTGTATGTTATTTGACATTGCTACACATATTTTGTTCTACTTTCATTCAAACAATATTTCAATGTGTTGCTAAGCAACGAGTAATATGGACGATACGTTTGATTTCATTTTCAATTTCTTCTTAATAATAAAAATACCTTACAACTATTAATTAATAGATGTTTTAAAAAATTATCAACAATAAAATTCTTCGAAATATTTTAATGAAAAATTTGCCTCTACTATAGTTTTTTTAACAGCCTTTTTTTAAATTATTGAATTTTTCTCAACCCAGACTTTTCTAATTACAGTAATTGTTTGTTTAACTTGTATCATTCTTGCTTAAATACATTAATCATAGCCTTTAATTAAAACATTTAGAAACATTCCCATTAGATACCTTTCCGTTTCTTTTCTAAGAAAGCTACAAGTGAACATCCTAAAAAAATTACTCTTTTTTTAAAAGAAAAAAAATCTGTTAATTCTAGACACAAATTAGATTTTTCGTCTCGATTCATTTCATTCTTTAAAGATGATAAAACTCTTACAGAAAGAAGATTAATAAAGACAGCTAGAAGAAAAGCTGCCTAAATGCAGTCCCGTAGATCTGATTGGAAACAATTTTGCAGGAAATCTTTGAATCAAATGTTTTTCGTAGTTTAGAAAAAATAAATAGAGTGAACAAACTAAGACATCTTGAGATCTTTTGGGAAATACCTACTTAATTAAACATTTTTTTGTTTTTTCCATATATACTGAGCTTGGAATCTTATTCTCCATTTTTATAACTAGAGTTTTTATTGAGTAATTAAATCTTATTAATACAGAGACGAAAATGTTTTTTTAGAGTTGTTTTGCTATTCTTATTTTCAATTACAAGTATATTGAATATACGTAAAGACACGACTAGAATAGTATTTTTTTCATCTTACACAGTTTTTATATGCTATCCGAGATTATTATCTAAATTAGAATTTCGAAGGAAAAACAAAATATTAAGACGTTTGATAAATTAAGGTATTATGTTCTGGGCTTAGTTGTTATAATGCTGAAAACAGTTATTCTCAACCAAAGTCCATTTAAGATCAATTTCTAGTGTGAATACCCTCATGCCTACTCAATATCTTGTACAAAACACTATTTAGAAATAAAGGTAGGGGAGAATATAGTGAATAAAATAACGTTACGTAACATGCAAAAATGTTTAAACATTTTATGAGAAACAACAGTGTGTAGTTTTCTGATATTGAGTTCAACTGATAATTGAAGATTAATATCTAACTCTATACTTAAGCTCATTCTGTAATTTGCTTTAGTAGCTATATAGACAAGCTTAACTATCTCTGACCTACTTCAAAGATATCTAAGTTGAAAAGGACAGCAATAACTTTTATCAGGGACAGAATTTTGAAATCCTCTTATAAATTAAGCCAAACCTCGGTAGACTTCGGTCTTGAAACGAAATTTTAAGTTCGGTGTCAAATCTATAAGGATCTTGAACTCCAATGAGTGAGTGGGACTTTATTTTTTCACACTTTAAACATTCACTACCAGCATAAAGCCATCAGGTACTCTATTTTAAAATATTGGAAAATTTTCTTTCAGGATGATATTTAAAAGCATATTTTAACTGTTTTATTATTTATAATTTGCTTGGTTTTATTAAAATTTTATTTTTTTTTCTTTGCATAACATTCACTGAGCCCCTAATATATATATATATTTGGAGGTAAGCGAATAAGAGGTTAGGAACCGCTGACGTTAAGTATTGGTGAATACCTGTTAAAGTTGAATATAAAGTTAAATTAAACTAGTTTAAAGAAGTTACCGAGCAATATGCAACATTCACTGTTATCAGTATTTCCTTTTTGTCTCACTAGTTTTTCGATGAAAAGTAGATAATCATTATACATTTATTTTATATGAAGTAATTTCAGAATAAATAACAGTCCATATCTAGATAGTACAACCCAGATTATATTTCACTGGTGCTTTGCGTCTTTCACTACTCGGCAGAGCAACATTAGCTGATAAGAGTATTTACATTCGGAGAAATTATAGACAAACTAGTCCATTTTAAAATTAATCTAGATACATTGAGAACGCTTTCTGAAAATGAAAGCAATTAAAGCAGTCTTTAAAGAGTATTGTCAAACCAACGTTTAGTAAAGAAAATCTACCTTTAAAAGCAGTAATTGAAAGAAATTGGGGGAAAATCGTGGCTATTGAGAAGGGACGTTAGAGGACAAAGTGTTAAAACCAGTTAAGGGAATAAAACTGTGAAGATAATTTAGAAACTTCAATCTCTAAAATCGTTCTTTTATGATACTCGTTATTAGAGCAGTTTGGTGCTTAGTATAAAGCTGTGTGAAAATGGAGAAAGAGCATTTTAAACAGAGTTACTTAACACTTTGACTCAACTGATAAGTCACTGACGTAGTGAATGACCAATACAGCGCCAAGCAGAATTGAAAGAAATTGGGGTTCTTATTCAGCGAGAAATAAGACCACTATCCACTGTCGCCGATTAAATCACTCTTACTAGTTACTACGCGAAGTACTGACTTTACGAGACACAATAGTAAAGAACTCGGCTTGCGTAGACAATTGACAGGTGAAAATTGGCTTTAAAAGAGGGGAGGAAGAGAACATGGGAATACAACTCTTGAAAAGAAAGTACTTGAAAAGAATCTTGTTTAAATTGTCTTTTGTCTGCAGAGATAAGAATATGGAAGATGTATATAATACATTATTGAATTATACCTTCATAATACTTACAAAGATAATATGAATTAAGATATATGATATTATGAATTAAAAATATTTAACAGCATAGAAAATTCTAAAAAATAATATTTTATTTAGTGAAATTTACTCTTCTCTGATAATTTAATAAGCATCGTTTCCGGTCATAAGTATTTTTCATTTAAATCTTGACCTGAAAAAACAGCTTAGTAGCAAGGTCCTTTTAGTATTCTTAAATAAGTTACAGAAAAATACTAATGGAATGAAATAAAACAAATTCTTATATTAACTCATAAAAATGCTGAAGACAAGAACGAAAGCAAATAATATAAAAATTCGAGTAGTTGCACAAGAAAGGTTTCAAACTGAAACGGTGTAAATTCCCTCATGTTTAAAGAAATTTAGAATGGATCAAAAATGAACAAATGGGTTCAGTGTTGAGAGTCGACTATGTACTGCTGATCAGATTGAACATCACTAATAATTCCATTATTACACAAATGTCACGTAAACTACATTCTAAGATAAATACGATATGTACAGATGCAACATTAATTAACATAAAACTTCAGTAAAATTACAGTCTGTGTATCTGATATCTGTTTATTAAAATAAATTATAATAGCACAAAAAATATTGAAATAAAATAGATAACTTGTTGCTCATATTTGTAATCTAGTAGCTCATATTTGTAATTTTTAAGTTATTTGTGCTCAATGATTAGTGTTATAACGCATGTTGTATATTATAAAAAAATGTATAAGAGATCAATGAAGTGCACCATTTCTTTAAAAAGGGTTGAACCAGTTAAAAGGTTGAGAATCTTTGGACACAGTAAAAGTACTTTTTTGAATTACATATTTATATTCCAAGACGAAAACACAAAATGCGTCTTTACACTTTCTCTCCTGCCGTATCACAATCGATACGGTTTCATTTCTTCTCCCAAGTCAAAATATACTCTGTGGATTCAAAGCCACTCTACCATTGGAAGTATAAATATTTATCTGTGATACCATACAGGGTCTTCTCAGTGAACTCTGGGTAATAGAATGAAAAACATGAAATGTTGAAGATGATACTTAGTTTAAATATTTTATTAGACAATATTTATTAATATTATGATTTTTGGTTAAATATATAATATACTTTTCTTTATCGGCAAGATAATTCATTTCAGTAATCATGTCAAAAACAAGCATGTCGTATAAAATAGTGGCATAATTTTTTTATACTTCAGCTTTCACTTAGTCGAGTTTGAAATGTGTAGATTATTAACTCTATAATATAATGTTTAAGCAATAGGATAACTAGCTGAGATTTTAAAACCATTTATCTTCAAAAAACGAGAAACAGTTTTGCTTATAAATTAGAAACGTGTAATAATTAAATGTAAGCGTTAAATAGCATTCAGATTATATAATTACAGAGCCAAAACAGGATATATATATATATATATATATATATATATATATAAATGTTATTTTATTTAACTCAATATTTGTATTTTTGTGGAACCGCAAAACTTTAAATTCCCCTATCCTATTACTTATGAATTATTAAATATTTTTCATGCATGTAAAATTTTTTAATTACCTAATTAAAGCAGCCAATATTAATTGGCATATATGGTATAATTATAAAAGTTTACTGTGAATAGAAAATAATACTTCGTTAAATATCGAGTTAAAAATGAAATAGAATTTTTAAAATAACATTCAGAATTTCATATTTATATGATATTATAAATTTCATATTTATATAATTCTATAAATTTTGTATTTATATATTATTTTTTAAAATATTTTATAATTTTTATACCTTTCATTTTAAAATTATGTAACAAATTTCGTATATATATAACATTAGCCATATGTTTAGAAGTGCAGAATTTAAACCAACTTCAAAATTTAAATTTAAATTTACAGCGCATTTTCCCCCATATTTGGAAACATCTCCCTGGATTATTTAAAGAAATACAGAGAATTTTTACAGAAATAACATATGTCTCGGAACTCTTAAAATGCATTTGCTTCTTGCAATTCTTTAACCTGAAATATTTCTAGAATGCTTTATTTATGTTCACCTACAGATTTTAGACATTTAGAATTTTTCTAAAAAATTCCAAACGTCTCCAGGAATTTATGAGGTCAGATAAACTTTGACGTAAAAATCTTTTTTATTGGATGAAACCTTTAAACATTCGCTTTCTATTCATTGCATTAGAATTTTAACAGTTATATGAAACCTATCTAAACTCTCAATATCTTAAAAACGATAAAATATTTAAGAATATGTTCATAAACATGAGGTCAGTAAATCATATCGATAGTTTTGTTACATTGTGATGACATTTAGTCAAGCATATTGAAGGAAAGAAGTGTTTTATAATTACGAACTAAAATAGCTCCTAAAGTTAAAACAACTTCTTAAAACCAATAAAATCTCACTTCATATCTGGTTAACGTGGTAAATGTGATGCATTTTTATACATCTACAGCAATATTTTGTGATGAAACTATTGTGATGAGGTGATTTAGATCAGTAATATTATTGATTCATTCATACAAGAAATAAAATGCTCGGGATCTAAATCTGGCTTCATCACATTTTTTGTAAAGGACAGAGAACCATAAAATTATATATAACGGTTATTGTTGTCTTGTACAGTAGTCTCAGGCAGGGTTCTGATCCCAGTCCCGGATTAGAATCCCGTCTTCGTGCTTAACACTAAATAAGAATGTACCTTTGTGGAGTTGTTTATGAGTTCCTAAGAGACAGTGCCCAATTAGAAGGGATAAGGTTTTCCACGTTGACGGTCTCAAGGCGGAATTAAGTAGACCGATTAGATTTTTACAACCATCCCGATTGGACGATAAGAAGGTGTTGGGGAGTCCGACGAGTAGAAGTTCAGGAGTCCAGTGGAGGAGAGAGGTCAACGGAAGGTGTTCGGGAGTCCAGTGGAGGAGAGAGGTCCGACGGAACCTGTTGGGGAGTCCAAGGAGAATAGCCTTGAGTTCGACAGAGACTCTAGAAACGTTTAGAACATCTAGCGACTACCAGCAGTGTTCCTGTATCAAATATTACGGCCGCACCCCAAACTCTCAGAAGGAAGCCCCTGACCAGAGCGACGGAAGATCCACACATACCCAATCCTGATCAGCCCTCAACCAGCAATGTTCCGGGCACACCATATTAACTCACAAAGGTACCCCCTTTTCTATATATTTGAAATTGAAATTAGGTCCTCTCTCTTATATTTACATGTTTACTTAAGTGATGAAAAATTATTGTCCGAACTAAATCAGAGTGGTGGTTGAACCTAATTTGAAGTTGTGGATAAAGTAAATTTTAGGAAGATAGAATCAGATTTTTTGTACATAGATGTATATATATATATATATATATATATATATATATATATATATATATATATATATATATATTTATAATAAATTTACTTTTTTTATTTTAAGCTGGTTTCAGATGCTTTTAATTTAGCTTTTAGTTTATTTTCATATTTTATGTCTGTAGTTTCTCAGAACCTGTGGTTGAATTTAGTACTAAACTATTTTTACACAGCACAACCAAAATAAATACCACTATACATTTGATCACATGTTATATAGAACTACACGACAACTATATTTAATGTGTAATCCATTAAGTTTTTAAAAATGTCTTCTATTGAGTAATCAAATCCATTTTTTTTTCATTGGGTAACGTAATTTCCGTTTCCTCTAAAAAATAAAAGCAATCACAGATATAAGTACTTCCATGAATAAAAAAATACTTTGAGAGCATACGATAATATTGATAATAGAATCCAATCTAGAGTACACAATATGTAATTCTCGCTTTTCTTGAGATGGTATTTGGGAAAACTGTCACGTACTCAATGAGAAAACAGCAGTAAAGAAAAGATAAAATGGTACTTTTCAGTATACTGTCCTTCTGCATTTTATATATGTTTATATTAGAGAAAATATGATCTAAAATCTAACAGAAATTTTGGAAATGCTGAAACTTAAAAATGTGGGATATTTTTGACCAATAAAACATATTTATAATGATTGATAAAAACTGTGAATTTAATATATTGGACAACCATTACCAATTATGAGAAAGGGACAGAAAACTATGCTTTAAAATAAATTCATCAAATTTTTAAAAAATGTATTAAAAATAGGAAGAAAAAATCAAAATGACGTTAAAGAAAAGAATAGTTCTAGAAATTTTTTTAAATATAATTAAATAAGACACAAGCTACAATAAACAACCTGGGAACTTTTAGGCAAATGCAAAGTTATTTAGAATTTCATGTAGTATTCAATTTGAAAATAGCACAGGGGATAAAAATTAAATTAAAACAAAATTTATTGTATATTGATTCATTACAAATGTTTACAATTCATTTTAGTTACGCAGCTTTACGTGGATTTGTAAGTTATGTTAAATTCGTATTAATAAAGTGAAATATATCGTAGCAAAACAATTATTAATTCGAATAGATTGTTATAAGGAATTAAATGTACTATAATGCGAAACTAATGGCAGATAATTACTCATTACTAAATTTAAACTATATATTTAAAAGGTAAACTATACTATTTAGTGAAGCATAATTACGATCCATGTTAAACTATATGTGGCTGAATTTAAAAGTTATATTGGACCAAAATAAAGAGATGTTTTGCATAAAAGTTAAACAAGACATAGCTGAGGATTACAGAAGCTTAAATTTCTTCTACAATTTCAGATTTAAATCCCAGAGGTGCATAATCTAAAATGTACTCAATTTCAGTAAAATTACAAACTGAGAAAGAATATATATGATTCCATTAGGAAAACAATTAAATGTTGTGTAATATGAGAGAAACCTTTACATTAATGTTAATCTAACTATAAATAACACAGGTAATTAAACGTTTAGTAAGATTTTGATATTTTGTTCAAACTTAAAAGCCATTTTTTTGTAAATTTATGGTACTTAAAAATATTTTATGTAGAAATATGAGAAATAAAAATAAAATAATTTTATTCTAAATTAAACTAAATTCTATCCGAGATTTATAAAATTTAAAATTATACTGGAAAATTGAAAATTTAGTTCTATTAATTATTTAGTTTCAGATTTGCATAGTTACACAAACAAAACACCAAATAAATAATAAATATGTAAACAAGGATCATGGAAGGAGGTGAAATTTCTCATGCTATTTCATATAATAAATGCATTTAGAAATTTTTTTGAAAATATTGTTTGAAATAACACATTTTTCATACGCTATACTTCTTCTTTCAATATCCAAAACAAAGAACATTTTAGGACAATATGATAATAAAGTGTTCATTCATACAAAGTTAAGATTAATAAAAAAATAATTTTGTATTTTTTATGTAATCTTCGAATAGAATTTTGAGGTCAGTTTTGTAATCTGCTAAATAATTTGATATTACTAATAAAAAAAATTTATATTATAAAAAATTTATTTTCAGCAAATACACACATTAGTTTGATATTGTATGCTTTAAAAAAAATGTTATTTAATATTCAAAAATTTAGTTATTGTAATCTCATTCATGAAATAATACAAAGTCAACAGACACAGAAAAAA
The DNA here is from genome assembly GCA_032207245.1 of Pardosa pseudoannulata. Lineage (NCBI taxonomy): Eukaryota > Metazoa > Arthropoda > Arachnida > Araneae > Lycosidae > Pardosa > Pardosa pseudoannulata. The sequence goes on along the minus strand of CM063502.1, from coordinate 110,516,468 downwards.
AAAAAATAATATTTATTTATCTTTACATAAAAAAGAAGATAAACAGTCTTCTGCTATTTTAAATGTTTTTTAAAATCCAGCAATTCCCTCCAAGGTTAAAAAAATTGTAGCTATAACTTTATAAAATATTCTGAAAGAAATGTAAAACACAAAAGGTTACTTAAATTCTTTTGGGAAAATTTACATGTAAAGTACAGCATTCAAATATATTTTCTATGCAAAAGCAAACTTTCGCACTTTTATTTCTGTCTGTTTGAGTTACTAAAAAAGCATGTTTTATATTTTATTTGTAAATATTTTCAATAATTTTACACTTAAGTTTGTACTTTAAGCATATATTTTTCTTTGTCAAAGAAATATGAAGCAAATTGCGAACGTTATATTTCTGCCACGAGAGAAATATAAAAACAATTTCAGACATATTTTTAAATTTTCTGGTAAAACTGTAGAATATGAACACAGTATTGTTATTTTACTTATTAATTATCATTTCAGATCTTAGTTAATTATCTTCATTGGATTTTATACAGGACTATTACAAAAGATTTATTTTTAAAAACCTATTTATTCAAAAATATTCCATATGTAAATATGAGCAATATTTAAATGTCATCCCACACAGTTTTTTGTGATTCTACAAATGCCATATATGCACTCTCTGGGTCGCAAGACACAGAAGCAGTAATTGATCTCAATCTCCACATTTAACTTTATTCTGTTAATAAAATTCAACATTGATTCTTTTCTTGATCTCTTCTAAAGTTTTTGGTTAAAGAAGTTCTTTAATGCATTCCCAAAGGAAGAAGTCACAAAATATTAAATAAGGTGATCTGAGAGACTAAGGGAACAAAGTGCGGTCATTCTCAATAACTTTTCTAATCTGGGAAAGCAGAAGATATGCTGATTTCAATTTTTCCCCAGAATTTAGATTTAAAAAATGTATGAATGCATTCAATAATAAATTATTTTTTGTTTCTTTCTTAAGCAGTGTTTCAAAATAAGTAGGTAACTAATATTCAGTACAAATCACACTGTAGTGATATAAAGTAAGATACCTGGATAAACTTAAATTGACTTATTTCACGCTATTTTAAGAAATATATAGTAAATGTCTAAAAGGTTTAGTTCAGTTTAGAACATTATTGTCTATTTTTTATACACGAGGTCTGATGAGATCCCATTTATACAAGATAAATAAAAATTAGTTTAACATATACCTTTATTGAGTACGAGTATTAGCACTAAGTTAGTAGTATGACAGAAATCTAAATATTCTAGCACACATTTTAAAACTACAAAGAGAAGTTTCTTACACATAAAACATGAAGGATTAATAGGCCTGATTATTCAGTTTAATTCTTAATTGTTTTATAGAATTATTATTGTATTTAATATACCAAAGAATTCCTTTTTACAGTCTGTTCATTTGCAAAACTTATCTTTGCATATTTTAATTTGACATGCTATGGTTAACATCTTTCCTCACAAGGCTAACTTGGCCTAGACCAACTGCTTTGAGAGTGTAATAACTAAAATTTATCTTATCTTAATTAATTTCAATGCATGACGCTGAATTTCACACCTGTCGTGCATTCTATTATTCTTAATATTTTATATATTGTCTTTTATGAAATTACTTCTTTGTGTGTAATGCACTTCCGGAAATTGATAGTCGATGAATATCATCACATGTACTATACTTTAAATGATTTCAGTTATGTTGAATGTAAATATTAGAGAGCAAGGTATGAGTTGCCTTATGCGCCAAATGGCTGTAATTAGTATAAATAATGTTTGAAAATACCAATAGACACAATTCAATGCACTGAACACTTGTATCAAAAGTAAATAAACATGTCGATGAAAATTACTTTTTAGATTCCATCATCTTGAACGGCCGACGTCGCGGATGTCGATATTCCCTTATCTGACATATAGTTGACTACCGTCTTCAGATTCCACGTGCGATGGAGAAGTATATGTGAAATTTCATTGGCAAGTTCCATAAAATTTTTTTAATATATCTAACTATTAATGGTACCATTGTAAATCTATTCTCTCAATTTATGAATTATTAAACATCAAAATACATGAGATATTTTATAAACAGATTTTATCTCTCAAGTAAATGTTATATACGCACTGTTCAATATTTGTAATATATTTACTGTCAATGCAAAACAAGTTATACAAAAATAATGGTAAGTCAAGATATGCAAAAGTCACTCATAAGAGGTTCCTTTTTAATAAATACACCTTTATACATAATACATTTTCATATATGCATTTATTAAATATACTTACATATTTCTTTCTCCGAGAATTATTGTAGACGGTGATATTTTACACTGCTAAAGAGAAAACTGGCTGTATTCAATCTTTTTCTAAACAAACTTTATCATATTTAATACCCTATCACATATTTCAAAGAGGGTATTTCGTTTCTTCTAAAAGAAGCTTTTTTTTGGATGTCTGACATTTTATCTTCAAAATGCATTAAAATGATATTACACAATCTTGAGCCTTTTTAAAACTTTTTAAGTACATATTTAAATAAATACGTTAGTCATATGTAAACTTGATATCTCAAAATAATAATATTTAATGTTTTGTGTAATTTATATATTACATACATGTATATTTTACACTAGATATGTTAAAATACCAAAACTTACCTTAATATTCTGAAAAAGAGACTAAAAATTTTAAAAGTCATAGAATTTTTTTATGAGCTTATTCTTTCCTTTTGTTTGTGTTAGTCATAACTCAGATTTTTTAATTTCCCTTAATGCTACTTGTACAGTTGTTGTAACTTAATTACGTTTTAAAAAATGTACGTAAACACTTTCTGATAACCTTTAAAATTTTTACAAACTTATAAGTATCTCGAATATTTGTTTATCCAATATAAGTTTAAATCTTCTTTGCAATGCGTAATATTTCTTAAGAAGCTAATGTTTAACACATTCATGCCTTATATGATGCATACATTTTATCACTATTAATTTTAAAATAGCAGACACTAAGTCATATCCCTTGATTTGTTATGAGGAACATCAAAACATGAATGACAAAAATGAAATTTTACTCAGTTTCCCTTTAGGTTTTCAAGAAAATAAGGTTACACTATACTGCTGGAAAACTTAGTTCATTTTGTAAATAAAATGTATTTTTCTGCGAATGAATTATTTGAAAGCTACTGGTAACCATAAAATTTATCGCTCTTAAAAAAATATTTATCCCTATTTTCAACCAAGACAAATTTTTTTGTTTAGTGTAAGGAAGAAAGGAACTTATAGGTCCTACAGACCTTTGTTCTTAATTTATTCTTCAAACTTCAGATACCACTTCCTGGCGTTCATTTTATTTATTCCATCAGGTTTATATCTTCAAACCTATATATGTTTTCTTCACCTTTTATACTCTTTAAAGCGCAGTTACAAAGCAACTCAGATTCAAAAAGTCAAACTTTCACTGAAAATAAGAAATGTGTTTTTTTCCTAAAAAACCTAAGCTTTCATAATAATCTTAATAAACTTAATCAAATAAACTTAAGCAATCAAATAATTGTTTTATTTCATCAAAACTTTTTTCTCTATATTGCTTCGTTTCAAAATTTAAAAATTCTATTATCTACACTTACAACGGTTGGAACTTTAATAGTGGCAACACTGTTGTAAAAAAGCTACGCAACAAAACCAAAGAATATCGCGTATACCACAAGTGAGTAACATATCCACCTTACCTCTCAGCAAAAAAGAATCGTCCTTTCTACGTCATGCGCATGTTGAGTAACGCGAAGAACTACTGATTCTTGGTGATTCTTGGTGATTCTTGGTCGCGGTCTAAAGTGTTGTCAGGATGTTTTCAAAACAAGAACAATGGAGTTGGATAAAAATTCAATGTGCCAGAGATCGTACAACAGGTCAGTGTCATCTAGGGCTTTACCATCCACCTTACTTTTCAGGTCTAAGCTCTTTGACTTTATTTTAATTCCTAAGATGAAGGATCCACTTCCTGGCATTCACTTCAGAACAGTTCTGAATAAACTGTTGAATAACTGTTTCAGAGATTCTTGTGTCAATAGACCAGTCCATTAGAACTATCAACAGATGGTTGGTTGGTTGGGAGCACAACGGTCAACTTTTTTGCAACACGAGGGCTAATGAGACCTCTATCAACAGAACAAGCGCTGCTACAGGTGTTCCGCAACTTCCGACTTCCACATCGTTGGAAACGGGTTATGCACAATGCGTACGACTATACTGAA
>CM063502.1:110439698-110509698 GCA_032207245.1 Pardosa pseudoannulata | reverse complement strand
TTATTATAACAAGAGTCCGTGTTTCAACGTGTTTTTCAAAGTTTTTCATTTACGGAAAATTATAAATTCGTAAGATTTTATCCTGACTTTATTATTATATTCTAGTATTACAATATGTATTACAATTTTAACATGACATTTATTATGACATTTTTATTATACTATAAATATTTCATCCTACAAACATCCTTTTCTTCTTTTCTTTTCAAACTAAGTTCCAATATGATCCCGATATTGAAATCAGAATGGTTTATTAAATTTTAATCCCTTAATCCGTGCTGTGTGCTTCCAATATGCTACTCTAGTTGTTCCCCTGTTTAAAGAGGAATTTAATTCCCTTGACAATAATTACTTGCATTATAATAATTTAAAACTTAAGCAAGAATTTGCACTCAGCAAAATTTTCGCAATCCTTTATTTTGCTTTAAGTTATAAATTTATTTAGAAGACCTCTTTTTATTAAATTATTAAATTATTACATTCCATGCACTAGTCACATTTTCTTAACGAAAATTTCGAAAGTCCAAGCTTACTCCAATAACAAATATTCGAAATATAAAACGTTTTCTTAAATTCAAGAAAATTTTAAAAAGTTTAGTGCTTATATTAATTGAATTATTTTTTCAACCTCAAACTTTCATAATTTATTCTTTGTTCGAACTGGTAAGCCTCCTTGATTTTTTTTCTTTTAAGACTGACAATGCAAATTGAAAGAAAATATATTTTCTTGAATATCAAAAACCATTTGCACAGTCAAATCTAACACGTATTTCTGATCAATTTTACCTTGCTTTACTTTCAGAAAAAAGAATTTCTCTTCCTCTTGAAGCCTTCTTATCGGGGAAACAATTTTTAGAATAACATTGCACCAGCTGCTTCTCGAGAAAGAAAATCAATAAAATGCTTACAATGACCATGAAGATTACAATACCTGTTTTGACATTTTAATTGGAACAATTTGCGTTCCTTTACTAAAATAGTTCTTTCGCTTCTTTTTCAGTTCTAAAACTGAAGCAATATTTGGGTTGTAAGAAAGAATAAGTATTTAACAGTAATTTATATTCAAAGCAGTTAACATTTTCCGTTTAATTTAATTTTAGAAGTTCAACTTCGTAGTCTTTCCAAGATTTTTTGTCAACTCAGTTTTTTTAATCACTTTTAAAACTTCAAATGTTTGCTGTCACAAAAGGAAGTACATGATTAAGTGTATAGCGCATGTATTGTATTGGAAATGGTAGGAAAATTATCTTCCAAAAGTTAATTATGAATAATATTTTAACTCTGACAAAAATTAATCGATATTTGGATAAAATTTTAATTATTTTTACTGGAGCTATAAAATAAATGAATGAACTTTAACGCAGAAAGGAAATCTTTTATGATTACTAAACTATATAACTAAAGGAATTGAAAAATATGCATTACCGATGTGAAAACGTTAATGAAATTTATGTAAAACATATTTTATAAATTAGCTTAATAAATTGAAATGATAGAGATTACTAATGATTGACTAAGCATAACTGTCGTTTTTATGTAATAAAACTTTACAATATCTTAAAAAATTCATATGTTTTGTTGTGTACGACCAAGTAAAATTTTTCATAATACAGAGACTGTAAAAAACGTTTCTAAATAGATGCCTGGTGCTCTCAAGCTGTTATAAAATATGCTGTTTGACTAACATGCACACTTAGATTTACTTTCACCAAGAAACATTTTGATTTCGGAACTATATTGATTTAAATCAAGACTAGTCATCGTTTAATAACAAATATTAATTCATATACGCTATGAAATAATACATATGAATATAAATGAGAATTATTGAAACGGTATTTGATAATCTTAAGTTCTAATCTATTTGTTTTCCTCTTAGATGAATTTTTTAAATGTTAAGTATAATCCGATAGTATTTCTTTTAATCTTCGAGTTTCAATCTTTTCAAATATAAAAGGTTTCGAAGAATCTCATGTAAAAACTATTGCATAATATGCCTGAGAATCTTACATAATATGTGTGAAAGAAAACCAAAATTGCAAAATACTCAAATTGCAGTGAATAATTGCAATGTAATGACACTATAAGGCAGATTATTTTCACATTTGAAATTACAACTAAAATCATCCAGAGGTAAGAAACCATTAATTATTAAAGGGCAGTTAGTTCCTTAACACTAGAACTAAGACACCTGTCATTGTGACCCATTGTGGAATGTTTTTCCTTAGTATAACATTTGTGCTTTTATTAATTTATGCTATTCATCATTTCTTGACTTTTCTTAAATCTATGTTTTTCTAACGCTATACATTTGTGTTAAAGGGGCATACTTGAAATGGCGGTTTATTTTGACCCATTTTATTAGAAATTTTAAATATAGAAGCCTTTAAAAGTCGTACCACTTTGTTGGTTGCAGACATATTTACATGTTTTTAAAAAACTGCTGCAGAACTGAATATAGTAATTGTATGCAATATTTTGATTACTACATTACTTTACTTGACTACATTGCCTTTAGAAAAATTACTACATTATGCATATTAATGCAAATACGAATAACTATTAATATTTATTACTTTATTCCTATACCACTACATTTTATAAATACCACAATATGCGTTAAACATTGTTCACTATATTAGGCCTCGTGAAGCGGTAATATTGTCATTTTATGCAATAAACAATAAATTTTGAAGTTTAGTTTATTTAAAATTTTTATTATTGGCATTTATTAAAACACTGAACTATGCCGTTTACAATAAATTTCAAAATTGCTACTCACCACACTTCTATATTAATCAGAAACATTGTAGTGTTCTTTATAAGTAATTATTTAAATATTTTATTTTTATCTATTATCTTTATCATTTATATATTATTTCTAACCTAAGTAAAAACATACAAAATTTCAAATTAAAATAGTTTTAAGATTATTCATTCTTTCGAAACCCTGATTCCTGAATATGCTCTGAGACGTGCATTACATACATAATATAGATATTCTTTCATATAATACTTTGATAGCTCTAGCTGTTATAATATTCAGGAATATATTAATAGGAAAGGTACTAATAGCCTAAATATCCACTTTACCCACTCAAATGTTTATAAAAGTTTTGTGACAAATGACATGTAATAAGTTTACAAGCATCAGTTTTAACTAACTTTAATATGTGATAAGAAAGTAGTTAATAAACTTTGTAGGTATAGGAAAGTTATAAATAAACAAAGTGCTTTAAATATACTTTGCATATAAATGCTTTTGTTTTGGAAAACATTTAAATTTATTAACATACGTTGTACGTTGTGTTAATAATTATGTCTGTAGAAGTAGAACGTGAAGACAAAGCCCAGAAAACAAATTGAGAAAATTAATTATTTTAATACTGAGTATTAAATTTTTAGTTGATGTTGATTAAAAATGGTAATAAGTAATATTAGTTTTTGTGGAAGCAAAAAGTAAATATTTTAGCAACAAAAAATATATTTATACAATTTAAACTCACAAAAAGCAGAAAATATCAGAAAATTGACAACCGTATGATCTTCTGAGTAAGACAGTTATACTCATTGTATTAGGTATATTAATATATTGGCTCCTCAATTTTCGCCATATTTTGTAACTTAACAACAGAAATGCAAATTTTTCAGCCCAATTTTAATGAAAGCCCTCACGTTGTCTCTGTTGAAGTAGTTAAAACGTATTCAAATAACCCTCTATATCCCTGATATATAAAATTCTACCAGGCTTAATATTCTTCTTTAATCTTCCTCTTTTAAAGCCAAATACTCATTATTTATAATAATACACCAGATAATAAAAGCTTCTATAATAGAAATGAATGATACGAACTAAAATATATAAATACGATGAAACGAACTAAAATATACCAATAAAAAAGATATCACTATTTGCAGAAAAGCAGTTTTAATATCAGGGACATTAAATTTTACTATGTATGTAAATAATGCATAATACCTTATGTTACGTTGAAGTTTACTCCTATTAATGTGCATGAATAAATTTTATAACAGCCATAAACTTTAAGGATAGAAGTACTAAATAATTTTAACCAGCATGAAAGTCTTCTATTTCCTCCAAGAAAATAAAACGGTAATTTCAAATTTTATTTAAAATTAGATTTAAATGTATAAATATTCATTGTATCCCTTACTGCTTTGCTTCTCACATGTAACAATTGTTTCAGAAGTTAATATAATTTTGAGTATATGCTTCGAAACATATTATTCCTTGCAAACTCTAAATTTTATTTCAAAAATTGCTAAGTGCTATATCCAAATGAGTTTAAATGACTATAAACATCTGTAAAAGTCAGATAATTATAACTTTACTTCCATCTCTATTATAAAACAGTTATTGATTTCTATTTCTATTTTTTTTTTCATATTAACTTAAAGTTTCTAAATGGCTACAACTAAAAATACAAAGTTGTGAGATATTGAATTCATGTTTAATATTTCTATGAAAAATTAAGCTGAGATCATATGAGTCTCATATTTGTCATATAGGTTTGTACCTGTATCCCAATTTGAAATTTTGTTTCAAATTTGAAGTTTTGAATTTCATGTCCCACATTTAAAATTTTAAATTGTTCCTTTAGATCAAGACCGCCAATATTTTCTAAAACCCCATCGGGTAAGATTGAATCATAAAAAATTGTTCATGAAACAGCTATTTTTTTTTATAAAAATACATTTTATTTTATAATTTATGCATACTGATAATAGAAAAAAATGAAAGTAAAACTTGTTATGTCTTCCAATGTATATTTTTCAAAACATTCTTGTAGATGCAAGGAAATCCTACATTGCGTACATAACCATTCAGTTTCACTCCTAATTATTATTTATACAGCACCTCCTAATAAATTTTTTTTAATTCCAAGAATGTTTATTTGATACATTTCATCTTTATTAAAAATACATATTTATGTTAATTTTATTTTACAAAATTGAAAACCGATTCACAAAATTTGGCTGGTACTTGTTATTAGTAATTCTTACTGTAAACAATATGTCATAATAATTTAGAGTAGTTACACAAAATTAAAAGGGTACCGTATTGCCATATTGGATATGCTAAAAATTTTAAACCAAATTCACTATCATAATATTCAACAACGACTTGAATCACATGACGAGTATAGTTGTTATTGAACAGTATGACATATATGAATCAATAATGAGATACAGTCGTCATTTTAACGAAAAGGATTAAGCAATAATCCTAATTAATAACTTTCCATAAAAACTTTAAAATTTACATGATATTTCTCGTTTTAGGAGTTTAAAAATTGTTTATATAATTTCTCTATAAAATACGAGTAGAAATTGCATGGTATTTTAAAGAAGAATTTACGATTGAAGTTATTTAAATATGTACAATATCGCATCATATTCAGATAAAGCATTTTACTTTATGATAGATTTCATATTCAAATCTTCATTTCTTTAAATGTGAGTATTCTCATTATATTCTTCATATTTAAACAAAATACTACATGCGAAATGGTAAAAGAAAATTGTTTCTTCATTACCAAGAAATTATTTTGTTTTTAACATTTTGCGAAACATAATTTCGCCCAAATTGGGCCTTTTCCATGTGAATCGCCAACAACTATTTTAAGAAAATTGAATTTTATGAATTTTATGAACTTCATGAATAGTATTTGCAAAACTCTTTTATTTATTTATTTTATTTTTGTGGATTGTAAAAATTTAATCAGTAAAATATTTTAGGAATTACAATTAAAAATAATGGATAGCTACAAATTGTTATAATGAATTCATTTTAATTCCGGGAAATTTTGTTACAGATAATGCTTATAAAATAAATTTCGTATATTTTATTTAGTCTGTGCTTTATAATAAATTTCAGATTATCAATGTAAGGTATATATATATATATATATATATATATATATATATATATATATATATATATATATAAAGTTTATCGAAGACAATTTCCATTCCACTTTAGTATAAAGAGACGACATATTAATCAAATTTCAACAATCTAATACAACAGAACCTTATAAAGTATTTTCAGAAGTCTTATTGTTATGAAGTCTGGGTTCATGATTTAATTGACGACTGTATTGCTTAAAATCAAAAAATACTTTGTTCATTTGCACACACTTTGTGCTAGTTTTTCTTCCTACTGCCTCGCTCTGCTTTTCCAATTCAGACTGGCATTTGAAAGCAACGTTTAACTGTTCCTTTCACTTCCCGTCGAGAGTGAACGCAAGGTCGCTATCCACTCTTGCATAATTAATGATGTAAAGAAAATACCAGAACAAACTCTAGACTTAAAATGAAAAGCAATGTTAAGTTTTCTTTCCTTCGGTATCTTTTTAATGTGACAGGAAATCGACTTTCCGCATAGCCCTCTCCACACCCATACACACACCATAGACGTTATTTACTTTCACTAGGGAAGCAACTAATATACGGTTAGCATTGCTTCAAGAGAGATGTAAGCACGAACGTAAGCCACATTTCAGTTTTAATCCTGAATTTCGGTCTTAACATCTCGACCCTTGTACCATAATAGAGACGACATATATAAGTTTATAAGTTTTCAAAACCTTCTTAAGTTGTTGGTTTCACCTTTAAGTTCACAAATATTTACTAAAATAGCTATCATTTACGAATAAGGAGAAGTATTTATTCGATTAGAATAAGGATTTGAAAGTATTTATTTTAAATAACTTTTACATCATAGTATGACTATTGTCAACTTATGAACTTTTGGTACAGCAGCTTCCACCTGAAAAACGTAACTTTACTTCTAAACATAGTAAAAAAAAGGTAAGTATAAAACGTAGGAATAAAAAAAGAACTATTGAGGTAAAACCACACTGATAATTAAGACGTTGTAAACGTGGTTGTCAAACAAGGTATCACTGTTAAATAAAAAGTATCCATACTAAAATATGTAATGGAAGAAAATTAATCAGTAACAGTTTATTGAACGATATTATGGATAAGTGATACGGCAAAAGAAAATGATGAAGAAAATTAAGTGCAGTATAGTAATAAACTTTACGAGTTTTGGCATCAAATAAACTTCTCTATACCAGAAACATAAGAAAAAAGAGGTTTATAAAATAAACGATAATAATGAAAACAATAACCATAATTTGGGGTGATTTTGAGGATTTAAAATTTGTTGATTCATAATTTTAGCCCTTTTATTTATTTATCGGAACTGTAGGCATGAGATAGTACGTGAATTTGAAACCATAAACTTTGTCATAACAAGGCTGCAGTTTATTAAATTTCTGAAAAATTTTAGAACATTACTAGTCGATGAACCAAAGGAAACTGAGAGCACTAGAGCAAACCTTTTGTTTAATTAGTTACCAAATTCCTCAGAGTGTCCACTACTGCTATATTCTAACCTAAATTAGAGATCAAACCAAATTTATTTAAGAACTGAGCTAAAAGATATCTCATATTTTAATTAATACCGATGGATCTTCAATATTTACAAAAAACAACCACACCACTGTGAGAAGCAGTAAAAAGAAGACGATAATATTAAAATATTAAATTAATCATTCTCTTCCATCGAGACAACAAAATCGGATGATATAAACTCTGCCAAAGAGATAGAAATAGTACAGTTTTATCCGAGGAAACAACCACAAGTCCGATAATAACCCTGTCTTACTTCTTACACTATCATTGTAAATACACCACATATTATTATTAGTCATTATTATTTAAACCTACTAAATGATATAGATTTGTCTATAAACTACAAAAACATACGATAATAACTAGCATCGAAGAAAGACCGATTATTACTTCAAATTTTTGCAAACTTTCATGCACTTAGGTTCTAGAACACCAATACAATAAAAATTAAAGGGCTTAGAGGAATTCCGTCGGCTATGTACCTAACCTTGTTCTATCAAATAAAACTATAATTATTATCTCATTGAAATTAAAATTTGTAATCAAATATCACTCAAAGTGACATCTTAATTTTACAAAAACAAAACTATTACTATAAAATTTCTAATTTACAAAATAATTTTTATGATAAATTTTTGATCTATTGAAAAACCATCACTAAAAAATCCGTTAACAATATCTAACCATCAGGTAGAACTGAAAGGTTTTTAAATACACTGTAAAAAGACATCTATGTGATAATTGGTACAAAGACATTTAATTTTATTAATAAATAAAAACAGGACATTTAACATTACTTTTATGAAACAAATAGAAGATAAAGTTATGAGAAGAGACAAAACAGCCCAACCTAGCTATCGCAATATTTCAATACTTTTAAAATAACAAATAAAATGAAAGCGAAGATAAAGACCTAAAATAAGGGAGAGAAAAATCGATATCATATTATGTATGGATTTTTGTATTCAGTTTACATATCAGATAATTTGTCTATAACACATAAAACTAGTTACCTTACGAAACCTTTTAAAGCAAGAATAAATACAAAGCATATTAAACTATTCACCTGAAACTATTTTGAAACTAAAAATTAAACTAAATGGCATAAAGCGAAATTCAATATTATTGGAACAAAAATTTTGAAACTGAATCTGTGAGACTCCCAGAAAATGATAAAGTTTTCTAAAATTTATTAAACAATTGTCTTCTACAATTCTCTTTAGACTTAAAATTCTACCCACACATGTTTTCAGCACCGACGCAAAAATGATTGATGATGTAATGCTTTTTCGCATGAAATACTGAGTTTTTTTTCGATTTGAGTTTTGAGTTTGAAAATTTCTGGCAGATTTGGTTACTAAACGCAATTGTTTTTATATTAAGCATTCTAAAATACAGATATAAAAGTTTATTTAGCCATTAAATTTTCTTTCCGGGGTTCAAGTTTTAAATAAAGTATGGTTATTTATTTTCTTATATGTCTAATTATTAATTTAATAGAAGAAAAATAGATAGTTGTGTTGAATATAAAAATGCTCTATAAATACAATTTCATTTAAAACATATATTCTTGAGTACATTTAATTAATTTTTATATTTTAACTGTACAAGTAACTTTTAAATTGCTATAATTCCACTAAAAATAAAATATTTGTTTCTCCTGAAAATGTCAAAAAGGAATATCTTCAAAACTTTGTAATCAGACAGTTTCTTTATTTCATTTAAACCTATTTCTTTCCAAGCATCATTATTTTAATTAAAAATTCATTTTTACATTATTTTTTAAAAATTTATTGGGGTTTAAAAATGTTTCTGGTGTTTTGTTTTTTCATTAAAAATTCTCCTTAAATTTTGGAGATTGGATAAAATTGGGTGTGCTCTTTTGACACGCTCAGTATATTATCTAGTTACAGAGAATAGCAAGTTTGATTTGGTTTCCTTATGTTTTACTGCACGAGTGCTATAAATGTATAAGATTATACAAAAATCCTAAAATTCGTATACACACACACACACACACACGTATATATATATATACAGGGTGTCCCCAAAGTCAGTGTACAAACTTGGAGGGGAGGTAGAGAACATTGTTAGGAGCCAAAATGACATAGGAAAGCATGGGCGGAAAGCAATAGGTGGCGCTATACTAGACCTCTCAAGATCGGCACGTGTGGTTTCCTCAGTTCAGACACAGACAGCGTGCGATGAACGTGAATAATTTTACGAACGCCGAGTTGGCAGATATCCATTTCATCTACGGTCTAGCCAACGGAAATGGATGTGCTGCTGTTCAGTTGTATCGGGAAAGGTATCCAACAAGGCGGCAACCGAATCATCAAATGTTCGCCTGGGTGCATCAGAACCTCGCAGAACATGGATCCTTCAGAGCCACGATTGAACGATCTGGACGGCCACCAACATTACGAAGACCCGTATTCGAAGAGGGTGTGTTCGTGAGCATTTGAACAGGAGATTTCCAAACAGATGGATTGGGCGTGGTGGCCCCGTCGCTTGGCCTCCCAGATCCCCTGATGTATCTATTCTGGATTTTTTTTTCTCTGGGGTGCCATGAAGAGCCTTGTGTATGACACGTCCGTCAATTCTGCAATGGACCTGGTGGCATGAATATCCATTGCTTCTTCTACGATCCGTGAAATGCTCGGCATTTTCGAAAATGTCCTCCAACCATGTCGCGTCGGTGTCGTGCGTGCATTCATGCCAATGGCAACAATTTCAAACACCTCCTGTAGTACTTTTTATTTATTATTGTTGGTTTTTGTGTAATAAAGCGTTTTACACTACATTCTGTGTGTGTGTCCTTATTGTCTTTGTGTCTCTTTATCTCGTAAGGGTTACGTTTCCGCCTATGCTTTCCTATGTAATTATGACTCCTCACGAAGTTCTCTACCTCCCATCCAAGTTTGTACGCGGACTTCAGGACACCCTGTATATATATATATATATATATATATATATATATATATATATATATATATATATATATATATATATATATATATATATATATATATATATATATATATATATATATATATATATATATATATATATATATATATATATATATATATATATATATATATATATATATATATATATATATATATATATATATATATATATATATATATATATATATATATATATATATATATATATATATATATATATATACATATATACATATATATATACATATATATATATACATATATCATATATATATATATATATATATACATATATATATATACATATATATATATATATATATATATATATATACATATATATATATATATATATATATATATATATATATATATATATATATATATATATATATATAATACTCTAAAAATTTGATCTAAATCCAATGAATTTTTTCCCGTTTACTATATTGGGATATAGAAAAGAACCTCAATCCAAGAGGGCAATTGGTTCCATTTTCAGATGTAAAACGTTCCATCTTACATGTTGCACTCCTTCATTTATGTGGTACCTTGTGGAATCGCATGCTTCAATCAAACTTAAGCTCTGACTTCGCAAATTAGGTAACTATCTCAACCCGATCATCATATGGATATTGAATTTACGAATTGTCTTAAGAAAGTGCGTCTACCTCGGTTTGAGGTATCAAGGTTTTAACAATTTGTCTGTCGAGTTAAGTGAGTGCAAGCTGAATATCATCAAATTTTTAAAGTTTTAGTGTAATAATATGAAGTGTTAAAAAACTCTGTTCAAGATTTTCTTGCTAGCTAAGAATTTCAGAAATTGTAGCCCTTAAATTGTAGGTCTCAAATAGAATTTAAAAATAGATAGAAAATGGATTATGCAAATATCTGCTATTTCATAATAGTTATCAAATATGGTAACTATGTTGAAATAGCAAGTTCCATGGTAAGCCTGATGATTTTTGGAGGAATATTTAACTGCATGTATATAATAAAAAAAATATTGATTGACTGACTGGCTGACATATTAGCTCCGATTGAAAATTTAAAAATTTAAAATTTAGAATGCATATATGATTTTTTTAAATGTATGGAAGCATTAAGAAATTATTTATATGTATGGCTAAAGCTTTAAAATAGAGGTTTAAGAAACAACAAATTCTTATATAATTTCTACTCTCACACCAAAGCCACTCTTTACTAAACGAGAGAATTCAATGAAAACGAAGTCCAGAGTAACTAAATATTTATGCGCTCATCTTTGATTAACTACTGTTACTCAATATTTACAAGTGGAGAAGTTTTTTAATGTTAGAGAGATATGCAAACAAAATAATAAACTCTATACTTTGTTAAAAATATTACTGTAACAAAGCACGGGAATATAGTTTATGTTTTATTGAAATCGATGTGGAAGCTTTAAGCAAATGTAAACAATATTTCCATTGGACCATTTATAAAGGCAGATTTTAAATATTGTTCGGAGAAAGGGTTTCAATAATTATTCTGTATTCAGGTATAAATACCAATTACATGTCGTAGTATATTATTTTATTTACTTTTCGTAGTTGTCATATTTCATTTTTCTCTGTTCTATTATATAACTTTCTATTGAATCCAGTCTCATCGCTATTCAAGAATGTAATGTTTGCGTTTTATAACTACCATTTTTAGAAAAAGAAAAGTAAAAAGTCAATAAACACTGAAAGATGATTAAAGTAATTCTTCTGAAGGAACGATAAACTTAAATTTACTTTTCAAAAAGTAAGATTTATCACAGATTTAGGAGACTCAATATTAGCTATAAGCATTAAGTTGAATTACTTAATATACTCCGCCACTGAATTTGAGCTACAGATAATAGATTTATTGTTATATAGTCTGCAACCATTGCCCGTGGAATAGAGAAATTCTTGTGTAGTTTAGATTTAGTTTTTTATTTACTTTTTGCTTTTAAATTATCTAAAAATTATTTTCTTATATACATTATGGCTACTATTATTGAGAGCCAGAATTCTTCACCTCAAGATTTAGATTAATTTAAACAATAATTCTCCTTTCTATCCTTTCAAGTTGAATGTTTTGTGTAACTTTATCTGTAAACTATTATAAAGTCAATTTTGAAAGAAATTTTTGAAAGAAATTTATTTTCGCAAAACAATGGTAACCAACCACTTGTAATTTTAAATATCATATTGTCATAAGATGGTGATTTTGATATTTTATTAGCTTCATAAAAATATTTATTTTAATGGAAATAACTGTTTTATTAGTAGTACTATATCTAGATTCATGACCTAAATCAATTAATATTTTTAAATATGATGGTAATAAAATAAAATATTAGGACATTAAATATCCAGAATTTATTCCTCTACAAAGTTTTCACGTTCAGTTCTTAAAAAGAATTTTATTTCACAATAAGTCAGAGTAATATATATAATTTTTAAAACGGGGAGCTGAAAATTGCAAAAATTGTGTGTATTAGAGACTTAAACGATTTGTAGAGTTCTGAAATACATTGTATTTTCTATCCTCTACATGAAATATCCTCAGCTTAAGGAAAATGTTCATGACTGTGCACTCATATAAAGGTTTTATTTGGTGAAAATATAGGTCAGGAAAGCTATATCCGACGGGTAATACTGCTAGTAACTATTGTATTTTAAGCCTTACTTGAATGATTACAAAATTTGGGACAATGTCCTGACTCAACCCGGAGACTAGGATACCCAAAGTCTGTGTCTTTGCCATTCGATTTTTATTTATCTCCAAAAAGTAAATAGCAATATCATATCAGAGTGACGTAGATATATTTTGTAACGTAATATATCTGTAATAATTGGAATAATGCTATATCGTAGTAGATGATATAAATCGTCGTTTTATTTAATTAAAAGGGTTAATAAAGTTCTACTTAATCACTTGCCCGGGGAATATGTTTGAGAAAAATAAGCCAAAATTGGAAAAGAAATTTTCTAAAATTTTGTTTGTTATTACCATTAAAATATTAAAAATAGATTATTTTTGAAAAACAAACGAAATAACTACAATTTTCAATACTTTCACATATATGGGAAATGTCAATGAATTACAGTAATTTTTGCTCAAATTACAGCAAAGTAAATCAAATGACATAATTTTCTTGATAAATATAATAAACTAATACAACAATATTACTATCTATATCAACTGCCATGAATTCCATGTCTTTCAGAATCCTTTGAATTTCACAAATCCTTTATAGTGTCCAAGAACTAGTGACAAATGACACTAAACTGCAGAACTTCTTAAGAGAAAGTATATGTATCTATTGGAAAAATGTCAAATTAAATATTATGCATTGGACGACCGATTTCGGGCTTCACGATCTTGAAATACCGTTTTTCTCTTGCCCGAGCTCAAGTCGGGCTTAACAAAATTGGCACGTTTGCTTTCCCCGAACTAAGTTTGGATTTCACAGGCAAGGATTAAATGCATGTGTGTACTATGTTTCAATTTTCTAACTTAATAATTTATAAAGATGTTTTATAATATTCTTCATTCCCTCAAGGAAATTTTAATTAAATTTTAAGAATGTACTTTCCTTAATAATA
The DNA here is from genome assembly GCA_032207245.1 of Pardosa pseudoannulata. NCBI lineage: Eukaryota > Metazoa > Arthropoda > Arachnida > Araneae > Lycosidae > Pardosa > Pardosa pseudoannulata. The sequence goes on along the minus strand of CM063502.1, from coordinate 110,495,681 downwards.
TAGTATACTCATTTAAAGCTTTACTGTAATATTCCATTGTTAACTACTTAGGATAAAATATGAGTTTGGCTTGTCATTTTATTTTCATACCATACACTGGTCATATAATTACAGCTTCTGTAAAATATGGTAGTGCATAGTTATTTTATGCAAAATATTCTATGATTAAATCGGATAGGAAGGAGTTCAGTTTAAAATAATTCACTTGTGTTATTTAGTGGTTCGTCCAATGTAAGGTTTTCCCTTTATGGTCGTATATCTTTCTAGCAGATATTAAAAACTAAAAATAAGTTTAAACCAAATATATAATTCACAGAAAATTTTGAAAAATCTTCAGTTTTCGTTTATGATATTTTTAGTTTTTAATTTCAATTATATATAGATTGCTAAATAAATATAGCATATTTATTCTTTTTACCATGTATACATATTTAGCGTTAGTATCCTCGAAGAAGCAGCTTTTATTCAAAGCAACCATCAATAGAATTAATAAAATATATTTCTTACAAATTTTATTTCATCATAGACATTATACACAAAAATTCATTACGAATAATAATACTTTTAATCTAAACACATATTTACGAAAGTTTACTTAAATAACAGTTTTCTTTCGAGATTAAAAAACAAATATTCCAAATTTTTAACAGTTAGGACATAAGTATATTTAAGTATAAACGCATTCGTAAACCAGTGATGAGTAATATTTCATGTCTGCAATTAATTGAGAAACTTTAATTCCACAGATAAATTATCTTCCTTAGTTTATTTCAAGGGATTTGCGGTTAGTTATTAAGAGACTTCCTCCTTCAATCCTTTCTCACAGGCTTTTGCTCCTCGCCGCTTATTTCCTGCTCCGAATAATAATAAAGTAATGTATATACGTACATGACTTGTATCTGTATCAGCAGTCTTACGCTTAGTAGAATGTGTCACGTGTGTTCGAGTGAAAGGTAAAGTGTGCAGCTTCTAAGAAATATACGATGAAAACTTCCGTTTCAACCATAGTCGTTACGGCAGTAAATATGAGGAGTCATAATCCCAGTATGCGATCCTTGTTTAAAGCATGCTACTTTATTATTTATACGAAGAAATAATGTTATTTTGGTTATACTATAAAAGATAAAACTGTTCTGTCCTATTCTGAGATATTTAAAGGTACTATAATTCTAAAATTAACATTGATTTTCAAATCATCTTAGCTTTTGCTATTTGTTTTTATAGAAATTAGTAGTAGAAACATCTGTTTTTACAAAAATCTGTGCCTGTATTTATAACTGTACTTAGTAAAGCTTCATTTTATCTAATTCTAATACGAAGAAATAATATTATTTTCATTATACTCTAAAAGATAAAACTGTTCTGTCCTATTCTGAGATATTCAAAGGTACTAGAATTATAAAACTAACATTGATTTTCAGTTATCTTAGTTTTTGATAAGCATTTTCGCTTTTAAGTATAATAAGATTTAAAAAGTGCAGATAAATATGCACATGCAGGAAAAGCTTATGCAGATAAAGAACAAGAAATATTTGTCTTTATAGGAATTACTAGTAGAAACATTTTTTTTTTTTTTTTACAAAACTCTGTACATGTATTTATAATTGTACTTAGTAAAGCTTCATTTTCTCTGATTCTAATATGTTTAATACTTATGCTTTTAAGAATAATAAGATTTTAAAAGTGCAGATAAATGTACACATGCAAGAAAATCTTACGCAGATAAAGCACAAAAAATATTTGTCTTTATAGGAATTAGTAGTAGAAATATTTATTTTTACAAAACTCTGTGCCTGTATTTATAACTGTACTTAGTAAACATTCCTTTTCTCTAATTCTAATATGAAGAAATAAGGTTATTTTGGTTATACTAGAGAAGATAAAACTGTTTTGTCTTTATAGGAATTAGTAGCTATTCCGAGATATTCAAAGGTACTAGAATTCTAAAACTAATATTGATTTTCAGTTATCTTAGTTTTTGCTAAGCATTTTTGCTTTTAAGTATAATAAGAAATATATATATATATATAAAGTGCAGATAAATGTGCACATGCAGAAAAAGCTTACTCAGATAAAGCACAAGAAATATTTGTCTTTATAGAAATTAGTAGTAGTAACAGTTGTTTTTACAAAACTCTGTACATGTATTTATAACTGTACTTAGTAAAGCTTCATTTTCTCTAATCCTAATACGTTTAATACTTATGCTTTTAAGTATAACAAGATTTAAAAATTGCAGATAAATGTGCACATGCAAGAAAAGCTTACTCAGATAAAGCACAAGAAATAATTGTTTTTATAGGAATTAGTGGTAGAAATATTTGTTTTTACAAATCTCTGTACATGTATTTATAACTGTACTTAGTAAAGCTTTATTTTCTCTAATTCTAATATGAAGAAATAATGTTATTTTCATTATATTATAAAAGATAAAACTCTTCTGTCCTATTCCGAGATATTCAAAGGTACTAGGATTCTAAAACTAATATTGATTTTCAGTTATCTTAGTTTTTGCTAAGCATTTTTGCTTTTAAGTATAATCATAATTTTAAAAGTGCAGATAAATGTGCCCATGTAGGAATGTGCTTACGCAGATAAAGCACAAGAAATATTTGTCTTTATAGGAATTAGTATTAGAAACAGTTGTTTTTACAAAACTCTGTACATGTATTTATAACTGTACTTAGTAAAGCTTCATTTTCTCTAATCCTAATACGTTTAATACTTATGCTTTTAAGTATAACAAGATTTAAAAATTGCAGATAAATGTGCACATGCAAGAAAAGCTTACTCAGATAAAGCACAAGAAATAATTGATGCCTCTCTTGGGAACTTTGAAAACTTTCTAGATATAAAGGAATTATTCCTGAAAAATAGCTGGCATATATATATGTGATATGTCGCTTTTATTCCATTGTATGTGCTCTGGAAAGGGAAAAGTGTTGGAGACTGAGGATAAGAGGAAACCAAACACTTATGTGAAAGGACATTTTATTAGCACCAAATTTCTAGCCGGTCTGCTCGCAAATTTTAGAACTTAAACCATCAAAACAGAGATAGTTAGTCAATGAAGGGGGGGGGGGTAGGAAGAGCACGTGGTGGCGATAATCACGTCAGTACACGTGTATAAGTTTTATATATGATAGTTACATATAAAAGGGACATACGGAATGTAGCTTTAAGATAGCATTCACCGTCAGGTTACTTGAACTTAGAAGGAGAGAATAATTATTTTACCAAATGGCAGAACTTGGTAGTCTTTTACATATCAAACAATTATGTTAAAATATCCTTACACATGCACATATTGTTGTCTCTCTCTCTCTCTCTCTCTCTCTATATATATATATATATATATATATATATATATATATATATATATATATATATATATATATATATATATATATGTGTGTGTGTGTGTGTGTGTGTGTGTGTGTGTATCTATATATGTATGTATCTATATACATATATGTGTATATATATATAGTATATATATATATATATATATATATATATATATATATATATATATATATATACATATATATATATATATATATATAATATATATAATATATATATATATAATGAATTTTGTAGAATCACCGGTATTGTTCACCACTTTAAAGTAATTGTATTTATACGTAATTTATCTATAAATTGAACTAAAAGCTGTTCATTTCCTGTATTTTACAATCAGGATTAATAACTTAGACAATGAACAACTAGAGAAAGCATGCATAATGAATTAATTGATTGAATAAAAGTATGATAGTAAATTATTATATAATTAACATTAAAATTATTATATAAGTAAAAATAAACAAGATTAGCTTCGATTTTTGCAAAGATGAAAGGAACTGATGCTTATATTTCTTTGAATAAAACATCGAAAAGCACATATATATATATTTAAATTTATATGTAAAATTCCTGTTCCCACTAGTTATGTGTATTTCTGACACACTAATATCGTAGATATTTATGTAACTAAAATTTGTCCATTATTTACTTTATTTAGGTGGAAAAGAAGTATTGAATTTTGCGCCATTTCTTTCTTATCACCCACCACATATTCCCTCGTTTACCAGCGAAGTGAAATAAGTTTCACTTCCACTTGGTAAACTTCCTATTACTTCTGCCTTTACTGATTAGGCATTCGATAACACTTTTGTCATTTCAATAATGGATACAAATACCTCTAAACGTTTTATGGAGATACTGGTGGCCCTAGAGTATTGATAACGTAATGCTTTTCACATCGTGAAGTAGTAGAAGGTATCATAGGCTTTAAATATTAATGGAGACTGCATTATTTTAAACAATAAAATCCATACCTGTTCATTTATCATGATTTTATATATATAATAAACTACGTTTACTTTATTTTCTACAGTATTTTGTATTGAATTGTTTTACTTTTTGTTTTTGTACTATAAATGTGGATTTATTGTTTTAATATTTCCATCAAAATTATAGGCTTTAAATATTAATGGAGACTGCATTATTTTAAACAATAAAATCCATACCTGTTCATTTATCATGATTTTATATATATAATAAACTACGTTTACTTTATTTTCTACAGTATTTTGTATTGAATTGTTTTACTTTTTTGTATTTGTATTATAAATGTGGATTTATTGTTTTAACATTTCCATCAAAATTATAGGCTTTAAATATTAATGGAGACTGCATTATTTTAAACAATAAAATCCATATCTATTCATTTATCATGGTTTATATATATAATAAACTACGTTTATTTTATTTCCTACAGTCTTTTGTATTGAATTGTTTTACGTTTTTATTTTTGTATTATAAATGAGTATTTATTGTTTTAATATTTCCATCAAAATTTTACAGCAGAAATTATTTAAAATCTTTTATTTAGTTACGTTTTTGGATTTTAAACACATATCCTTTCTTTTTTTTATTTTTCATAAAAATTGTATTGCTAATATTGATAGAAAATAAAATATTTTAAATTTGAATAAATATTTGATTCACAGATGAAATATTGAAAGACAATTTTAGCTAAGCCATTTGAGTATTCGATTACAGTCTGCAAAAAGTGCTCTAAAAAACCCTGCAGTATCTTTAAAAGTAATAAAGTTATGACACTGTTGGGCATATTCTATTACCAATTTATATCTTATTATAAAACTACACATTATAACGCTTGTTACTGCTTGAACACTTTTCTCTGTTGTTACTGTAATTTAAGAACCTTTCTTCTATGCTTTCTATGTGCATCCACGTCCTAGGATTAATTTGACAAAGTCCTTGGATTCAAGTCTTATAACGAACTGAAACGTTTTTCTCGTTTTTTTCTTCTAATTAGCGGATATTTCTGAAATATTGAACTCTAAAATAAAAGAGGTGGCCTGCTCACGTGGTCGTACCATATACCAAATTTTGCTGGAACGTTTTGTGCCCATGCTACAAATCTATTAATTATATTCGAGTTCCCTCTAATATAAATAGCGTTGTCGAAAAACAGTTGTCAATCGATTCCTGAAACAGAAATTTAATTAATGGCATTTGAATATCTGACGTCTCCAAGATATTTTTTATGCTTCTGCAATACTTCTGTTGCTGCAATAGCAATCTAGTAGTTACGTATTCATTTTCATACATATCTGAGTAACATATCATTCGAATTCAAACTAAATCATTTTAAAATCGCATACCAGTCAAAACAACAAAATCATCTCAAAGTCATAAACATTTTAAGGCTATATTGGTAAGAAATACGCATAACGTGACCCAAGCACACGGAATACGTCTCCTCAATTTATCCATTTAACGACAGTTGGGTTACTAACTCAGTAGACGTTCTATAGTTTTATTTTCTTTCATATTGCTAAAATTTAATTTTAGCATCATTTAGCAATATGAATGCATTGCAACTTCCTGCTATTGCAACTTCCCTTTTCAGGAGTGTATTTTATTTTGTGGAAGAATCAAATAAAAACTAATAAGCACACACACACACACACACACACACACACACACACACACATATATACACACACATATATATATATATATATATATATATATATATGTGTGTGTGTGTGTACGCATATATATGTTTGTATGTATATCTATATATATATATAACATGGACAAGTGATTAAAGCATGGAAGACACATTTGATTTCATGTATAAAAACTTCTTTATTGTAATCGCTCTGTCTATAGCTATGTCATTTAGAAAACCTTTGTTCTCATACTTTGCCACGACAAGCGTGTAGGAAATTAGGAAGTTGTCAGCTCGAGTTTCCACTCAGAACTGTCTTTTTTGGCCTTGCTACCTAAGCAAAACTCCTATGTCTACTTTCGAGTCAGCTCTTCTACTCAGTATAGTTCCGTTCGAGGGCGTGTCTTTCTCCTATTACGTTATCGTTAATGACTTCTAACTATTTTTAATCATAACTCGATTAATTCTTAATCCCCATTTTTAAACCTGACATATATATATATATATATATATATATATATATATATATATATATATATTGGGGGGAGAGGATAGTGTTCCATGGTTAATAGATAATGGGGGTCTTCGTAGTAAATTTCTCTAAATATTGGTAAATATTTATTAAATTATTGGTTAAAAGCTAAATATTGGTAACTTATACTCCCACTATCTAGAACTAAATAGTGGAAGCTTTTACTACTAAATAATATAAGTTTACTAAGTGGTATTATCTTAAATACACTAAATAGCTTTAATAGTTATTAAAGTCTCGTAACTTGGCCAACTAATTTCTTCCCACTTTAGAAATTTTGCATATTTTGTTAAATATTTTTAAATATATCATATATGCTTACATAACCTTTGTTATTATGTGTTTCTAAATATCACTAAGAATGTCCATTATATATTTTCCTTGCACTTTAATATTTCAATGCTTAAACCCTGTTAAAAAACACTTAAGTTTTCCTTTACGTCAGATGTAACAAGTCAATCATTCTATGGATCATTTTAAAATTTTATTTGCTTCTAATACTTAATGCGTTAATAAATTTATAATTCTAGACAATAAAAAAGTTTGCATTCCCCAAAAAAGTTTAAAAAATTAAATAATCTTAAATTTTTATTTTAATATATTCTTAATTTTATTATTCAAGCGTTGTCGACTCATTTGCACGTTCCCAAATTAGATTAGGTTATTTAAATATGCATAAAATAATCCTGTATTTAAAGCTTGTAAAGTTTTGAATGTTTTCATTTGAGTGCATTGAAACTCAAAGAAAATCCTTTCGATTTTCCTCATTTGATATTCCATTCTTCAAAACAATCATAGATCAACATATCACATTTCATTTAAAATCTCATTTACATAACATATTTTTGAACATAAGTAATATTCAAAGTATTAAAGGTTTCTTTACTTAAGTGAGGAAAAGTATTAAATTTAAATAGGTTGAATCTTAAAATGATAAAGCACCACTGTTTTTTCTGTTTATTTTGAAAACGCTCTCAAGCATTCAATTTCCAAATTCTCGGGATAAAAAGATTGTTTCTCCTGCTTTCTAAATAGAAATTGAAGTTTAAAATGGAAGTTTCATTTTCAATGTTTTTATCTATATATTCTGAATCATTGTGCAACCAAAGTTTCAGTTTATCTATTCATGAGGAATAAATGAACGAAAACCATGCAACTGAATGCAGTATTCTTTGAACTTTAGCATACAGAGAATTTAAAAATATATGTATGACTACGATGCTGGTAAGTAAAACATCAAATCTTCGAAATGTAAATAAGAAATATTCAAAACACTTTTGAAAATTTAGTGGTATTTCTTGTTTTGTGTTCAACATATTAAAAAAGACTTTCTATGAGTCATGGAATATTTTAAGAATTCTTTTCAAAATATTCAGCTTTTTCTAATACTCAGAAAATTTTAAGGAATTTTTAAATTAATTAAACCTTTTGATTTCTTTTGAAACATAAATTAGTAATTTTCATTAAGTTTTTTGATTTTGAAAGCACAGTGATTAACACCATACTTGGCTCAATTTTTTTGTAATGTACAAGTTTAATATCAACTATCAAGCACACGTTTTCAAGCTAAATTTCTCTAGATCGATTGGGCCATGCTAACTCAATTAAAACTCTAACGGAAAAACAATTTTCTCTTTAATAGTGCAGAAAATCTCTAAATTAATTATCTATTAGCCCCAGCAATATATATTATGGCAGAAGGAAGATAGTTAAATATTAGGCCTAACTTACAGTCAAGTTTTTCTTGAGTGAGCTTTATTTCTTATATAGTGATACCCTAGAAAAGTAGCTGATTAAATTCTTAAGAAAAAATACACACGGGGAAATAGTTTTGTTAAATAATATAATCTGGAAGCTTAAAATAGGACAGTCCGTGACTGGAAAAGCAAAACTAAGTAAGTGTTAAACAACAACTTTAGAATTTATTGACCGTTAAAATATACAAGAAAACATTCTTCAGTAGTTTTTTAAGTACGCACTTACAAGAATAGATTCTTTTTTTTGTGTGTGTGGGGGGGTCAAGGTAAAAATTAGTGTAAATATTTTCTAATTATAATTTAGAAATCCATTAACTCTTCAGATTATGAATTCATTCTGATTAAATTTTTATTTTATTTTGCCAAATGCAGCTATACATAACAAATTATAAAAGTTTGTAAAAATATAAATAAAAATAATTCAAAACACTGAAAAAATACGTAAAAAGGATAAAATATTTTCTCTGATAATTGTAAATTCACGAAATATCTCAAATTTTAATTGGAGAATGTTCTATTCTTTAGTAAAATCAGTTGTGGGAGAATATAATTTGGGTTTTTCCAAATCTAAATCTTAAAGTTTTTAACTAATTACGAAATTAAACACTAACTTATTTTTTCAAACCTTCTCGGGTGCATGTTCAAAATTCGCTGGCTATTGGTGCGAAAAGTAGAGCCTCTAGTTTATAAATGAATTTATTTTACAAAACTGCACTCTAATTTTTAATAAAAATAGTCACCCATCCGTGTCAACTTTTTGCCCCCTAAGAGTGTCATTTTTAACTAATTATAAAATTAAACACAAACTTATTTTATCAAACCTTCTCGGATTCATGTTCAAAATTCGTTGGCTATTGGTGTGAAAAGTAGAACTTCTAGTTTATAAATGAATTTATTTTACAAAACTGCACTCTAATATTTAATAAAACTAGTCACCCATCCTCGCCAACTTTTTCCCCACTAAGAGTGTCATTTAGACGAAAATCTCTGTCTTACATGAAAAAATACATGAATTAGTCGTGATTCAAACCTACTTCTCTTTGGTAAATCTCAGTTCTTTTTGAAGGGAAGATTAATAATTTACGTAAAAAACCAGGAAAAACTGCTTCCTTAAATGTGCATGCTGCATTTGCATTATGTACTGTAGAAAAGAATTTATAAATGTAAATATTGTTTTCAGGATTATTTATTCATCTATGCAAAGAAATAATTAAAACGTTTGTATAAGATGTGTTTCATAATTCAACTTTGAGAATATATAGTTAATGTATATGTAAGGGAAATAATGATCTATTCTTATCAGTTTTTCCCAATTGCGAGTCCTGTATAAAGCTGAAAAATCAGCTCAAGTATTTGTCAAATTTTAAATTGCTTATTTTACGCATAGAAAAAACGGGATAGAGCAAAGTACTTTTAAATTTGACCTCGTGGCTTGTATTTTAGATAAGTATTACAGTAAAAATGTAAAATGTTTGAATTGAAAATGTTAATATATAAAAGCTTAAAGAATGTGAAAGAAATTAGACTACTCAATTTCTTCTGATTTGTAAGATAAGTAGTTTGTTGATTGGTGGCATTTTTAAATGGCTAAAAGCCATCTTTAATTGATCGTTTTAGTTTATTTATAATGATCTTCCAAGAAGATTAAAGAATTTTTGCACTCATCAATGACTATATTTGTCTTCAATACGCATTCATCATGAATTAATATCTTGTGACCAACCAATGCATTAGAATGCGTTAATTAACCGGGATTTGATTCCAACTCTTTGTTTATTTTTTCCTTTAAAGCGGCAGAATAATGATTAACGTAAAGAAAAGTAAAAAGGTAATTTGCACAAAGATGCATACGCTCATGTTCAAATAACTAGTAAATAATATTTTCAGTTCCATTTGTTCAGTTTCAGAAAGAAAAAAAATTGTATACTATGCAGTTTAAAATTGCATTTCTCGAAAATTTTGCAGTGAAAGAATTTTTATGCAATTTTTTAATAATAAAAAATTTTCTTTCCTCTTTCAAAAAGTAGTTGACTAATTTGCATTCGCGTCAGATTTTGAATCTACTTAAAATCTTATATGCCTAAGAATCTTAGAAAACGATAAAATGCATTAAGCCTAAAATAAATCGAGTTTTTTAATAGTTTGTATCTAACTCTGCATAAAACTTAACGTTTCTGAATAAATTTAACTTTTTATATGCCATCAGTAAAACTAAGCCAGCATTTTAAATAACAACTGAAGCAGCAATTTTTCTAAACAACAAGTATTTTACTTGTTCCAGCATACTACATTAGTTTTCACGCATACTCTCATTTACGCTTCCAAACATTCCAAAAAGAAAACTTTGATGCAGCGTAAAATTTGCAATGCATCATTAAATATTTGCCCCGGAAAAATGACCTAACATTTAGATCAAGAACGAGAAACACTCGGTAAAAATATGCTGAGTAGATGATGGCAAAAAGATGGATATATATATATATATATATATATATATATATATATATATATATATATATATATATATATATATATATATATATATATATATAGTATACTCAATCTAATAAGTTCAATTTTTTTCTTCGTTTCGGTTTTTTTTAATCAAAGCATGAAAGCAATTACAACAGCATTAATTTCTTGAAATTTATTCTTGCTGACGATTTGGTTTCTACTTATTTCTATTTCAAAAGAAATTCAGATTCTTTTCAAATCAGTAGTAGAGCTTTTGTAATGATATTAAAAATGTAAAAGGTTTTCGATTCTGTAAATCGGAAGCTGTCAAAATTTTATCTCCGTGTAAAGAACTATATTTTGAAAATTAAAATAGCCTTTTAAAGAGGATAAACGTCTTAAAAATGATAGAATTAAACCTATACTACGGATTTCTTTTTATCCAAGAGTATCAGGCTAGGATAAGTGTTTGCAGACTCTTACTTCAATATATTGTATCAAAAATAATTAACACACGAAAACGGCTTTCTTATTCTTATTATAATATTGTTTCATTAACATTTTGGCTATCTGTTTTTGACTAAATGCAAACCTATGATAGATCATGGACTGACATATTTACAGGAAATGTATGATGATTATTCCAATAAATGGTACTCAATAGTGATTTTCATCATGCAGTTTATGGTTCTTCTATCTCTTATGCCTCTATCTACAACAATAGCAATGAATACATATAAAATGGCTCTCTGATACTCTTGTATCTTATTCCTTTGACAATTTCACTCTTCTTACTTAAAAGTCTCTTACCTTAAAGTCCGAACCAGGGGTGAGGTAAACTTTTGCTTTCTCAATTTTTCCAAGACACACCACACGTAAAATCGGAAAAATACAGAAAGTGCAGATACATAGATATGTTTTATTTCATAAATACACACAATGAAATATCTATGTGACTTTTATATATTATGTTTAACTTTTCAGTGTATATTAACTTTTAAGTTTAATCATACCTGTACAGCAGCACAAAAAATATTTAATTTTAAATAACAAGTAAAAAATTTATCTTATTAAATAAAATTTAATAATGTTACTTTGCAATTACTTACGATGTGTTGATCAATATTTCATACACATTTATTACCATATTTGAACAGTCATATGTTTACATTAAATTATAAATTATATATATATATATATATATATATATATATATATGCAATATTAAAATCCTTTATTTACATATTTTAATATTAGTTTAATAACTTCTGTTCATAAATTAAATTATTGGGGTTTATATTATTGGTAATTTTGATTTTTCCCTCTAGACACGCTACAGACTTAATCTAGCCTCTGTCTGTACTTCTTTAACCATTAGTTAACGAGTTCTCTTTAGACATAAGTAATTTTTTTTTATCACATGATCAAATGTGATTGGGGATTATTCGTAGCCTTTTTACCTGAGAAATCCCTACTTAAAAAGTGTGTGTGCACGATGCTCTCGAAGATTTTGCCTGTTGTATTGATAGATATATCGTCTCCAGAAGTTAAATATGTTTCTCTTTTTTGATGAATATTGCCCATCTTACACACATACACACACACACACACACACACACACACATATATATATATATATATATATATATATATATATATATATATATATATATATATATATATATATATATATATATATATATATATATATATATATATATATATATATATATATATATATATATATAATATATATATATATATATATATATATATATATATATATATATATATATATATATATATATATATATATATATATATATATATATATATATATATATATATATATATAATATATATATATATATATATATATATATGTATATATATATATGTATATATATATATATATATATATATATATATATATATATATATATATATATATATATATATATGTATATATGTATATATGTATATATATATATATACAGATATATATATATATATGTATATATATATATATATATGTATATGTATATATGTGTATGTGTGTGTGTGTGTGTGTGTGTGTGTGAGGGCGTGTTGGGGACGAAGAAAAAGAAACACACAAAAAACAGATCAAATTTGACAGCAAGGAGACCACAGCTTTATTCCTCATGTTTCCACAGTCTTTTACGGGACGTCTCACACTAGAACTTTAGGTAATCAGAAACATTAATTTGGGTCACGCGATGACGCGTGTAAAGAGAAAGTTGTTTGACAACAAGTATATAAGTTGAAACTTACCTCGTATGAGGTTTTTGTCTCGGCAAATTAGCATTTGCAAACTTTGTAACAAAATTGGAATAAAAGAAAGTAAAATTGTCAAATGACAGAAACAGGATTATAATGTGGGTAAAGAATCGACAAACAAATATTGTTGAATGTTATCAAAGTAAAAATTATTTAACTGTTATAAAAAAAAAATTGTTACACAATTATAAAGTTGACGATACAAATGTTATAATAATGCAAGAAAACGTTGTTTATGTCGATTCTCTCATTATTTTTAATTATTTCTGTTTCTTTGTGTTTGGATCTTCACAAAGAATTTCTTTTTATACAAAAATTATTAAAATTTGATTGTTTAGCATGTTAAATGTGCTATGGAACATCCAATATCGACTAGTGGAACACTTAGCTACCAAGGCCCAGTGGTTGCTGAATATTAGGCTCAGAAAGTGCTTTTATAATCAACTAAAATATTGTGATCAAACGATTATTTAATTTTAATAAAATATTTTGCTACACTTGCCCATTTTAAAAACCAAATATTATTTATTCCAGTTTGGTATTCTTTACATAATTGGAAATTACAAAATGAAGAAGTTAAATTATAACTGTCCCTAAATTTTGTGAACTAACGATAGTGTAGTATAATTAGGCAAGTTTTTAAAAAAATATTAAGTATCTCTTAGAATTATAGAATATAAAACACTTTGCCGAAACATAAATAGTTATTTTATATAACATTAATTTAACTTCATGAAATTCGAATCATAATTTGTTTCTAATAGGTAATAAGTATACAGAAAAATGTAGCTTTTTATTAATGTACTTTCAACTGGGAGAATTTTTAAAGACTGTCACTAGACTATTGAATATGTAAGAAGAAAAAGCTCACTATTTTAAAACTTACAACAAAAGAATTTGAGTATTTATTATAATAGCATTGTTTATACTCTTATTTAAAATATAGGTAAAAATTGACTGTTACATAAATCATGATTTAAGTCCCTAAAATCTCGACAAATTCTTTGTTCGAAAGGTAAAAATATCAACTCAAGGTATTTAAATAATTATAAGGCACATGGCCAACATTAACGGCTCTAACATATTTTCCAACTTTCTGCAAAAGTTTTCCTGTAAAAATATCGAAATTGATTGATTCATCTGTACACTCGGGAGAAACAGAAAAAAGTTAAAATTGAAGGAGAGAAAGAGGTTTTAGCTAAATTTTAAGCTAATACACTAATTGTACTAAATTTACAGTTGTTTTCTGGTTTGAACATTAGTTTTGTAGATTTTTAAATTTTCGAATGTGATTTTTATAAATAGACTAGAGTAATTATTTTTTTTTTGGAAATGTACTATTTTACTTATGAGGAATAGCAAAATATTTAGAGAACATAATGTTTCAAAAGCTACTAGAGGTTTCTAAAAGGTAGTAGTGCTGAGCATCAGATACTAAAAGGTAATTCTTTATAAATAAAATCTTTATAAATAAAATATATTATTAGCAAAATGTGTGCTCGTCTACCTAAGTCTAAAACTTTTCTGAGAGTATCTACGTTTTATATATATCTAAAGTTTTATTTCTACCTGTTCTGAGACGAAAAGATTCGCGTTGAGTTTACAGGTTTATAAAGAGAAATGTTTTTAGGGACGAAGTCGTGAACCGTAATAATGGGCACATTCTCATTAATACGCATCATCAAAAATTCACCCATAATGATTATTCACCGGGAATAATCATTCTTTTATTATTTTTGGGCGGTGGGGGTATTTATAAGATACACTCCTAGTTGTTTTTTTTCCTCGAAGGTAAACAATGTAACTCGGTACTGTAACACCCTCAAAATTCTACGGGGAATTACAGAACCAAAAAGAAATGTTAACAAAAAGAGCGTGTCTGTGATAGACATTACAAGTTTAAACAAAAATTATGCTCCAAAGCAACTATGAGACATATATTGGACAGACCAATTCCCCCCCCCATCCTTTGCTTTGTAACATCAGATTTTTACCTTCTTGCGTCTCTAAACTAGGTTACAGGTGGTTTGAATTTGGTTTGGTTTGGTTTGGAGTTCTACGGTCTACTATTTTGCAACACGAGAGCTAATGAGACCGGGACCTACGGGACCTACAGTTTAAAGCCGATTCCGAACGGCTACGAACATCCATGCCACTGTGGGATTCGAACCCACGAACTCCAGTACTGAAGGCCAGCACCCTAACCAATCGGCCATCGTTCGGCAGGTTACGGGTGGAATAAATTTTTTTCTATTAATATGTACCAATGACTTATACCAAGCCTGCTGTGTTAACATAAGGAATAAGACACCTGATGCAAATCGCGAAGACTTACCTTTTTGCAGACGCTTTATTTTACAACTCCATTTTTAATAAAGAACAATCTGGTAAAGCAAATAAAGTATCAATATTGAGTCTCCTGCTGCTGAGAACTGCTAGAAATGTTGGAGCAACTCCCTGCCTCTGATGAAGTTATCCGTTCGCTCCGTCTTAGCCTGCTTTTTCTCTGAAAGGTTCTACAGAGCAAAATCCAATGACTACTGTTGCCAGGGCCAAAGATGACTGACCCGCGTTAGCAACCCCTCTTGTCCAATGGGGTCGAAGGGGGGGGGGTTCGCTGACAACGCTTTCGTCCTTCGGTCAGTCTCCCGCGCTGGCGTTGTACAGTAATGTAACTCATTGTTACATCTAATGAAGATGAGATCCAAAGTGTTGTAAAACAATAGGCCAAATAAGTTGGAGACCTTTGTTGACGACGGCAAGACAGCTCATCCCTCTGCTCAAAAAGAGCGCAAAAATATTTTATACATATACTTGCTGTACGCCTCTCGTAAACTCGGAGCATGAATATTTTTGGAACTTTTATTACAATTATTTAATCTTAAAAGAATTAATATGCCCCTCAGTACCATAGAATATTGCTGCTGTGATGGGATCAGGTGGGATGCTATCGTATATCTGATCTTTCGCCGGCATAACGAAATCAATTTCTTGTTTGAGAAGGAAAGAGAAGAAGTTAAAACTTTCTCTCTTTGCATTTAGTTTTGTTTGCATTCAGTAATGAATTTCAATTTATCTAAAAATAGATAACATATCTTTCTGCTTCAGGTCAAATTTCTTACACTTATCAATTATGCATGCACATATTTTAAAGTCTTAACGGCAAAATGGGTATTTTTGATATTAATATTTTTATATTATTGCATATAGGAAACTGGAATTTTATTTCTACAATTATCATAAGATTTTTCTTAGAATTGAATAGCTTACATAGTACTCAGCACAGGGCCTGATAATTTACATATTTGTCGTTTAAAATGTTAGATACATAATTCATACAATAATTCATATTGAAGGATAACATTGGCTTTACATTTAAGCATTTAAATTTACATATGTATGGAAATAGTATACATGTATGCATCTTATTATAGTTTTAAAGATTATACTTATACTTAAAATATTAATACATCAACTCTCATGGTAAAAGGATGAGGGAATTTGATATTTAGTTTTGGTTTATGATTCTATTATGGTTCTATTAGAAACACTAGATCTATTTTCAGCTATAAAAGATGGAATTACAAAAGCAAATCATTTTACAATATTCCGAACGGCTAGAGAATATTCATGAAAGCAGGGTACAAAATTATGGACCCAAAAGTGATTGGTTTATCTGTTTATCAATTATCTGGAGAAATATGCTCATAGAAGTGAGATTAAAATTTTGAAATCTGGAAGTAGGCAAATTTTGAACCACTTTGTGTTTGGTTTGGTCTGAAGACGTCCAATGTCCTACGGTTTTGCTATACCAGTACTAATTAGACAAAGACCTACTGTTTAATGCCGATTTCGAAGTGCTAGTAACAACCATGTTAGCAATGGGATTTAAACCCAGGAACTCTGGTAAAATGAAGCAGCGTCCATTCGGCCACAGTTTGGTTAAAAGCTTTACCATACATTACTCAAATGTATAAGCTAAATGGAGTTTTTTACAGTGATAAAACTATATAACAAAATATTTCATAATCTAGAAAAAAACTGTTAGCAAAGAGATTCAGTCAGCCTATAACATCAACTGATAAAATTAGAAAAATTCCCCAAACTTAAAAATTTTCCTAATTAGGCAATGCTTTTCTGAAATTTATGTTTTAAGTAGCTTTCATGACATGATAATAGAAATTTCAAATTATTATATTACATTATATTACATTTCTTTACAAATTGTAGATTACACACACATATACAAATATACAGATTGTATAAATAATATATTTAAGAGATACAGTTTTTACTAGGAATTAATATTAAATTTAAATCGTTAAAATGAATTATAACAACATAGATGCATTTATAAAAATAAGGTATTTTAAGTCTTTAGTAATTTGAGAATTTATTTTGGATATGAGTAAAATTGTTTCTTCTCATTCAACTGATATATTACTTCTCGGCAGATTGGTTGGTATATTGTTTTAATTACTCAATATTGCAGACAGATTTTATAAATTAAATAAAAATAGAAAGTAGCCTTTTTATGTAAAAACCCTTACAGACAACAATTGTTCCTGTAACAATGTTATGTTTAGTAACATGAAAATAAAATACAACTCAAATGTAAAATTTATGTATAACTTCTAAATTACTAGATGAAATGAGAAAACAGCTTTTATTTAGAATTTAAAAAAAGATATATCTTCTAAGAACAAAATATGAATTTATCTAAACTTAAAGACATCTTGATTGAAAGTAAATAAAATTAAAATAATTGTTGTAGGAATAACGTTTACATTTAAAGTAGCGTATTTCAGGTGAAATTTCTTTTAAAGAGCTCTGCCTGAAAAAGCAATCATGGAAAGAAACGTATATGAATGTATTATTTTTTTAATTCATCACACATCTCGTTGAAACGGCTTAATAATAGAACAATGGACAAAGTGTTTTAACACTAACTCCAAAATATTCATGACAAATAAATTGCTTGTTGCAAACTAATGTTCCTTAATCACGGAAATTTGGAATAAAAAGCAGGTATAGAAGAAATCTTTTGACTCTGAAGTTCCTGATAAATATTCTGATAAATTTTATAAATTTTCTACCTTGGTTGCAGTCTAAACCAGTAGAAGGTAAGGAAGTGAAGAACTCTTTGTTACAACGTCTACTTTGCCAAATGAATAGCAGAAATGTATGATGCTATGAACAGTATATAGATGTACAGAAATATTTAGTGATTAACGTTATAATAGGTATCAAAATAAGGGTATTTTCAATAATAACTAACAGATGTGTAGGTTTGGGGTGAAGTTGTCTGAATTTCGCCCCTTGGTTGTACTCGGTAACACGTAACAGGTAATGAAAGGTGTTCTCTGTTGAAATGTTCACTTTTCCAAAAAAAAACTGGAAGAAACTTGTGATGATAGGAACAGTAATTAAATAAAAGTCAGCATTAAAAGTTATAATAAGCATTGACGGGCATTTCTATTAAGCATAGAGCTGTTTCAGTTCATTAATAAATACTTCTGAATAACAAGTTTTATAGGCATAGTTCAATTGTTATTATAGATGGTTTCCTTAAAACATATGAATTTAACTAAATAGTAGTTTTGCATTTAAAAACTATTTTTATCTCTTTAA
Source organism: Pardosa pseudoannulata (assembly GCA_032207245.1). Classification (NCBI taxonomy): domain Eukaryota; kingdom Metazoa; phylum Arthropoda; class Arachnida; order Araneae; family Lycosidae; genus Pardosa; species Pardosa pseudoannulata. Next base: position 110,477,020 of record CM063502.1, on the reverse strand, counting down.
AATGACTGGTATAAGAACAATGATAAAAGTTTTTAACACCGACCCACAAATGTGCATGACACATAATTTATCTTTTGTCCCGAAGTGAAATATTCCTTAGTCACACAAGTTCAGATAATTCTTTCTAGTAGTTTTGAAGCAAGTTAACATAAATAACCGGCTTCAAAGATAAAGTTTTTTAATTTTTCTGTTCAAATTCAAAAAGGAGTAATAGAAAAATTCCCATACCTTGGCAAAATCTTTTCGCTTTGAAGATTTTGATAAATATGGTCCGGCATTCTGAACTTTCCCCGTTGGCTGAAGTTAGAAGCACGTAACAAGTAATGAGAGAAAGACCTTTCTCATTAAGTTTCCACGTTGCCAAATAAATGACAGAAATTTATTATGCTAACAACAGTAATTAGATATACAGAAATATTTATTGTTTAACGTTAAAACAGGTAGTAAAAATATAACTGTAATAATTTAGGACTTTTGTATAATAGCTTAGAACTTCATGTGGTTTTTTTTTCAAGTTCATTAAGAAATTCATTTAAATAATGAGTATAACAATCATACTTGAGTTGCTAATAAAAGCCATGTCAGAAAAAATTAATTTAAAAATATCATATGAAAAATTTTTTAGACTAAAATATGTATCTTTGACATGACTGGGTAAAGAACAATAGATAGAACTTAACACTAACCCCAAAATATGCATAAAAAATATTTTATCATTTGTCGTATAGTAAAATTTTTTACCCACAGCAGTTCAGAGAATTCTTTTCTGTGGTTTTGAAGCTTAACATAAATAATCGGCGTCAAAGAAAAAGTTTTTAATTTTTCTGTTCGGAATCAAAAAGGAGTAATAGAAAAATCCCCATACCTTGGCAAAATCTTTTCGCTTTGAAGATTCTGATAAATATAGTCCGGCATTCTGAGTTTTCCCCGTTGGATGCAGTTAGAAGCACGTAACAAGTAATGAGAGGAAGAGCTCTGTGATGAAGTTTCCGCGTTGCCAAATAAATGACAGAAATTTATTATGCTAACAATAATAATTAGATATACAGAAATATTAATTGTTTAACGTTAAAATAGGTCACAAAAATATAACTCTAATAATTTAGGACTTTTGCATAATAACTTAGAACTTCCTGGGTTTTTCTTTTTCAAGTTCATTAAGAAATTCATTTAAATAAAAAGTATTATAATCACACTTGAGTTGCTAATAAAAATTAAGTTATAAAAAAATGAATTTAAAAAAATCACATGAAAGATTTTTTTAAACTAAAATATATATCTTTGATAGGATTAAGTAAAGAACAATAGATAGGACTTCACACTAACCCCAAAATATGCATGAAAAATATTTTATCATTTGTCGCACAGTAAAAAAAACTTTTTACCCTCAGCAGTTCAGAGAATTCTTTTCTGGGGTTTTGAAGCACGCTTAACATAAATAACCGGCGTCAAAGAAAAATTTTTAATTTTTCTGTTCAGAATCAAAAAGGTGTAATAGGAAAATCCCCATACCTTGGCAAAATCTTTTCTCTTTCAAGTTTCTGATAAATATGGTCCGGCATTTTGAGCTTTCCCCGTTGGCTGCAGTTAGAAGCACGTAACAAGTAATGAGAGAAAGACCTCTATGATGAAGTTTCCATGTTGCCAAATAAATGACAGAAATTTATTATGCAAACAACAGTAATTAGATATACAGAAATATTTACTATTTAACGTTAAAACAGGTAGCAAAAATATAACTGTAATAATTTAGGACTTTTGTATAATAACTTTGAACTTTTTTTTCAAGTTTATTAAGAAATTCATTTAAATAATAAGTATAATAATCATACTTGAGTTAGAAATAAAAATCATGTCAGAAAAAAAAGAATTTTAAAAATCATATGAAAGATTTTTTAAACTAAAACACATATCTTTTGATATGACTGGGTAAAGAACAATAGATAGAACTTAACACTAACCCCAAAATATGCATGAAAAATATTTTATCATTTGTCGCATAGTAAAAAATATTTTACTCACAGCAGTTCAGAGAATTCTTTTCTGTGGTTTTGAAGCACGCTTAACATAAATAACCGGCGTCAGAGAAAAAGCACGTTACCAGTATTTTCGATCAGAATCAAAAAAGAGGAATGAAAAATCACCATATCTTGACAAAATCTTTTCGCTTTGAAATTTTTGATAAATCTGGTTTGGTATTCTGAACTTTTTCCTTTGGCTAAAGTGAGAAACACGTAATAGGTAATGAGGTGAAGAGCTGTCAGCTGAAGTTTCTACGTCGCCAAAGAAATGGGAGAAATTTATAATTTAAGAACAGTAATTTAACATACAAGAATATTTATCATTTAACATTAAAGTGATTACAAAAATGACTTGGTTTTTATAGTAACCTAGATATGGATTAGATTTTCGCAACTCACCAAGAAATACTTTGCAAACAACTATTACATTCGGTCGGCAATATACCTAATGCAGTCTATAACAAAGAAAACATTTGGTCAAATTATGTTCCTATCTTTCTTAAAGCTAGTTTATTTATTTATAGAGTACCTCAGAATCATTTGAAATTGGATATAATGAACTATTTTAATTTCAGTCGTCCATTGATTTTTGTGAAATATTCTTGTTTAGAAACTTTACCATAGTTGTGTAAAAAGGATTTCGACTTTATTTAATTACAAAATGTGTGAAATTAATAATTTTCTTTCACAAACAATAGAAGCAAAAGATCGAAGTCCTTTGTTCTATTGGACAAAGACATTCACAAATTTTCTTATAATTGGCATTACGTTGCAGAAGATAATCGATTATATCTGTATCAAATTAGTGAACTGTAATTAAAAGTAAAATTATTCTTCATTTGTATTTATTTTTATTCAGTATAAGACTTATATCAATTTAAAGGGGTTAAAAGCTTTAAAAATTGAATTAAATTGGCTAAGTGCGTTTAAATGTATTTTAGCCACTAACGTTTAATAAGTTAATTCAAGAACACTACGATCAATTTTTTACAACATGAGGGATAATTAGATCGGAACCTACTGTTTAAAGTTAATTTGTCCAAACACCTTTAAACCACCGCAGGATTTGAACCTACGGATTCTGATACCAAGAAACAGTATCCTACTACCTGGCCAATGTCCGGATAGCTTCTTAAAGATCATTTATATAGATATAGGTATTTAGATATATAGATATCAGTTTTTCAATTCACTACAATTGAATATGTTTAGTAACTCTTGAACAATCTGTGACATCTAATTTTTTCATTAACAATTCAGGTATAGTGAACAAAAATTTTTATCCTTTGAGTTCGACTGAGTGCCCATTTCATTAAATAAAATTTAAAAAATTAAATGTGATAGAATTTTCACTCGTTATGAAAAGATAGAACAATTATTTTAACTACATACGCAAAATGTATAAAAATGGAAGAAAAGATTTTAAAAATATATTTAAATATTTAAATATAATAAAAATTACTAAATCACTTCAATAACTGCATTATATATGTTAATTGGGAAATTATCTTTAAATCTATCAGCAGATATTGTATTTTAGTTCGCAAATTATGAGTACATTAAATGCACAACAATAATACAGGAAATGAGGGAATTCGACTAAAGTTCATCTGATCTTCCCCCTGAGACAATCAAAATGAGTTGTTTTCATGAATGCTAAATATCATAAAGGTCAAAATTATATACGCTTGAATTGTGTAGAGAGAAATAATCTTCCTTAACTGTGCCTATTTTTAAATAAATATGAATTACATTTTCAAAGGGATATAATCATTATTCACTAGAGATTCCATTTTAAATTTCCTAAGAGAGGTATGAAAGTGGTTAAACTTCGTTTTAAAAAACAACAATTCTTGAAATCTTAAAATATATCTCTGCACAGAAAACTAAAAGGAAAATTCATGAATGAAGATATCACTTTCCTAACACTAAACTCCTTAAACATATTCCGAGTAAAAAATGTTTACTTTGATAAGCTCTAATTTTAACCTACCAAAATGGGAAAACTACTTGTGATATGTTTGCATCCTTATGCATATTCTAAGAAATCTGTTTTGTTGCAATTCACGATCATTAGCATAACAGATACCAGATTGCCTAGGGAAATAAGAATTCAAATATTAATTATGTATGAAGAAAGAATGCCATACCTACTTTTTAATAAAAATTATACTGAGGTGTATTCGCTATCCAGTCGCACTTTCTGTGATTATCTCCCCATTTGTTTCTATTCTTTCCAGTAGCTTGTAAATAAAACAATTAAATTCATTTTGCTACCTTACTTCTCTTACAGTAGGCTTAAATCAGGTGATTACTTTAAAAGTTATAAAGATTTTTTTTTCAACAGAATTCATTTAATTCATTTTTTTAAAACGAGGAATTTTACAATGTTATCTGGATTTACTAATAACTTCAATATGTTAAATCTTTTAATGCCTATCATCTCTGAAGAGTTAGAGTTCTTCACATCAAAAAATTTCAATCGATTCAAAAGTTATTTACATTTTAATTTTTACATAAACTTATTGACTGAATCTATACATATTGATGTTTTTTAACTATGTACAACTATTTTCATCTAAATTTTCCTAAATCTATATATATAAAAATGAATTTGTGTGTGTCTGTCTGTCTGTCTGTCTGTACTCAATAGACTCAAAAACTATCCATCCAATCGCCGTGAAAATTTGGGAAATGTTTAGGTATATCCCTGGGAAGGTTTTTGTAAATTTTCAACGTTCGAAATTCATTCCTTCCCCCTTTTTCGAGCATTTCATGTCATTATTCCAAGCATTATTTTCCCCGGTTAAACGCAAACGATTAAGTTTTTAATTTATCGCATCATATCTAAGGGAAAGAAGCAATGTTTCTAGCAATGTGACGTCATCCCAAGTAATTGTTTTAAACGCAGTTTTCCACGGTTAAAAGCAGGAGATTAAAATGTTCAATTCATCACATAATAAATAGGCGAAAAGGATATTTTTCTATCATTATGACGTCATTCATTTAAATATTTCATTTATTCATTTCTTATTTTATATTATTTAAAATCGTCTGCTTAGTATCTATTCGATTTGAACTGAAATTTGAGATATAAAGTGATTCACTTTCATTTCTATGTGACGCAAATTATAGCATTTTTATATGAGAACTAATTTTAAATTTAATTCTTGGTTCATTTTTACGTTACAATGAAATGCATATCAACAATATTCTAAGTACAAAAAGTACAAATTTCAGTGACTCTCATGGCCAAATAAAACCTATCATTTTATATAGTTATCTTCATATTCATATGGTTGTCGATATGAATGTGTGTTTCTGTTTCATACAAAACTATGTGGTTTGTCATAAATTTCCTTAATTTTGGAAAACACTTATTACTACCAACAAAATTAGCACTGTTGCTGTCAAAACCTGTGCTTCCTATTCTATCACGTAATATGGCAAGATCTGTTAATTTTGCTAATCAACGTACAGTAGTAATACAGTAATGCAATTTAGGGTTAAGCTTATATTTTACAATAAAAAAAGTTTGAGCAAATTTAATATAAGACAAATTCGATTATAAAAACTGAATAATGTTATAATACGCTTATGATAGAAATATATAAACATGTCAATGACTCGAACTGAACTGTGACGAATTTAGAGAGTTATTCACGAAAAATAAATCTTTGTTTAAAAGTAATATATTAAGTTCACCGTAGCGAAGCACGGGCAAACTTGCTAGTCTCCTATATAATAATAGCCTAAGTTATCTGTTCGTCTGACCTCGAACTTATGAAGCGGTTAGACCTTTAATTGATGAGTTAGGTTCAGCAAAATTCAAAGTTAGTTAAGTTTATTTTCTCCTAAATAAAAAATTCGATTCTAAAATAAATTGGTATAAATATTTTTCATATCACAGCAAAATATACTGTCGTCTTTAAAACGTTCGAAATCCACCCCTTCCCCCTTTTCGAGCGTTTAATGCTATTATTTCAATCCTTATTTTCCCCCGTTAAAAGTAGGGGACTAAATTTATCAATTTATCACATAAGTAAATTCGACCCCGACCCGACGTGTAGCCATACGGTAAAACTGAATGACGTAGTCGCCGCAACGTAACCACAACACCACAGGGTGCTGCTGACCTACAAGAGGCTCTGTCGTGGCTCGAAATTAATGTAGACGACCCCAGTAAGGAACAATACTACAACAGTAAGTTCGGGACTACCAGGGAAGTCGGAAGAGAAGGATCACTCAGGATCACTCTTCGTGACACCCGAGTATACCTAAGGGAGGTATACCCCTTGAAGTTTTCAGACGGCTATCATTGGCCTAGGAGGGACACTCCTAGTTACCAGGGGGCCCCCCGAGGAGGCTGATAGCTGTCCTAGGTGAAGTACTGTAGTACAACACCCTGTTGCTCTTCCCCAGAGCCGCACCGAGGCACGACAAAGGTGAATCATTGCAACACTCCCCTAATTTATCACATAATACAGGTAAAAATTCTAGCATTATGACGTCATTCCTTTAAGCATCTCATTTAATCATTTCTTATTTTAAATTATTTAAATGTCGTCTGCATTATTTTCATACGTTTTATCACTGAACTTAGTTATTACGTAAATAATTTTCTTTTATATTTGGCTTAAATAACAGATTAGGTACATATGTGATAATTTTAAATTGTTATGTTTAATTTTTACGTGATGATATTTTTTGTTGCAAGGTAATTCTCAGCCAAAAAACAAATCCCTGTTTTTACCTACCTCATAGATTACTTTACATATCTGGAAAATTAAAAATTTCACAGATCCCGCCATATGACGGGCTATATACTAGTTTTTAATATTCTTCAATTTCTCCAAATAATTTCTACATAATTTTTCGTTTCGTAAATACTCCCAGGTTGTGCTGAACTCTTAAAGTATAGGCAAAGTTTTGACGTCATAACACTCGAAAGAATGATGAATATAGAGACCAGAATAGAATTAATATATCGCTAAGAAAAAAATAAAAGAATCATTGCTGGGGCATTAATCAGCCATATTAATCAAAGTTAAACGATGGTAAAGTTATAAATGATAATCAATTCCAACAAATTTCATGATAAATTCATAGTAGTAATATTTTATGATATTTAATGCTTTTATATAGGAATTTGTCCGTACATTATATCTTATTTGAGTATAACTTTTTCTTCAAATTTATTAAATGTGCGATATTTTTCTAATTAGTTTACAAGCTTTATTATACTTTAATACGAAAGCTACATAAAAAATATTTTAGTTTTGCTAAACAAGAACCATTTATAAAATGTAAATTGTGCATTAATCGGATAAAAACTGAATTAACTTTTGAACGAAAAACAAAACTAAAAACTAGCTTTTTAAATCTTTAAAGATTAAAAGTAAGTGTGTTGTTTGAAAAATGGGATTCTTAGTCATACTAAAAACTCGGCAGTTGTATGAAAATAAGGAATTACTGAAATGTAAAGATTTCGTTCAATGTTTAATATATTCCATATTGTGTCTAGGGCATCTAAAACAGCTAGTGCTTTTAATCTTTTTCTGGATAAGAAGAAATACAAGCTGAGACTGCATCCTATTTCTGAACTTAATATTATAAGTTGAACAAAGATGACTATCTCTGAATTGCATATTCTGCTTTAAGAAACACATTTAAGTATTTGCATATTACAAATTACAAAACAAGCCTGAAATTTAAACAATCTTTAAAAAGTATCAGAGATAAAATTTATCTCCTCTCGGAATACAAGCAATTTTAAATTTCTGGATTTGATCATACCTCTTTCTTTCAAAACACAATACTTAAAATTAGTGAATATTTTAAATATGTTATAAAACAATATGATATTCTACAAAAATATTTTGCAATATTAAAATTCTGACCATTATATTCATCCTTGTTTGAAAGGTAATATGACCGAAATAACAATTAATACCCAAGTGGTTTGGAATGCTAAGTTAAATTTTAGCAACACTAGGGTTTATTAACCCCTTAACGTGCACGCTCGAGTTAACTCGAGAGCGATAAACTGGCCAAACTGTGCACACTCGAGATAATTCGAGTGGCGTTGTACTTTATGATGCTATAATTTTTCACTCTCGAATGCAATCGAAAATTGAAAATAACAACATGAAAGCAAAACAGAAACAATAGTTTTATTCATATTTATCATTTATATGGGATTGTAAGCTATAACACTTACTTATTCAAGTATAATATATACATATATTTTTTTCTAAATTCAACGTTCTAAATTGTGTTTTGTACATTAAATAACTGATTTTTTTGGTTGGAACTAAGGACTATTTTAAGGACTATTGGACTTAGGGTTAAGTATAGCCGGAAACCTTCTGCTGAAATCCGATTTCTTGACAGGCTGATGGATTTAAACCTGTGGAATCAGGTTCTGAAACGCAGCGGCCTTCTGATTCGACCATCTTGCGGTTGATATTTTCTCGGACAAAATATCATACATCAAAAAAAAGTAATATATATGCAAATTTTTATGCAGTCTCTGCCGTGGGGTTGTTATTAAATTCTACTACTAAAGTAACATGGCTGCTATTTAGTAAACGATTTTATAAGTTATTCGTTGGATTTAGTTTCCAAACAAGTGTTTTTGGCAAAGCATTTTTGGCAAGTATAACAGATTATGTTCATATAATCCACAATATTTAATAAACTCATTACAAATAATAAGTAATATATTATGATACTCGTACTATGAAATTTAAAAGCTACATTATTGCTTTTTAACAATAATTTTATGTGTTTATTTAATTAACTGTGCATTGAAAATCTTAATGATATAAAATGCCATTTATTTTCTCCGTGTTTTCTCATGCCTGTTTTACGAGTATTAAGTTTTCTTGGTCATAATTCAATGATTTGATAGTCCAACATTATGTTATGACTACTAGTTTGGAATTCGTTTTATGTGCTATACTATGGTTTTTGTTTCCAGATATGTATAAATAAATTTTAGCTAACTAGTTAGCAAATCATAGTCCCCATATAATCAACAATTTTTAACAAAATCACTACAAAAATTCTTATTTTAACCCTTTAAAAGTTTCGTCAATTTTTGGAACGCGCGGGTATCGGCTGATTTGCTGCCAATACAGTTGCCCAATAGACATATTTTTAGTTAGTTTTCTAAATTATTTCTTACTGGTGTTACTACAATGAAGTCTCTAACCTATATATACTAATCGTAATTCATTCACGCATATAAGTTTTCCGACAGAAAGTTTATATGAAGGAGAAGTTAGAAAATGTATCTACTCCCTTCACGGTTTGAAAGACCGATTTCTTATATAAAAACACACCAAAATGCTAAAAACAAAAGGAAAAAATAACGCGTAGCTGCATTGAATAGGAGAAGAAACAGTCAAGGTAACATAGGAGTCTCCCCATTGTAATTGTAGACGTGATGGGTTTGTGTAAGAAAATAAGAGTGGAGAATCAACCTATGCATGAGTATCCCTGCGTTAAGTAATAGATTAGGACAGTGGTTCCCAAATATTTTTAGTGTCCTTAACACATTGTGTGCGGATACATTTCGCAGCGGAATTGTACCGGGAGCGGGCGTTTTGCGAGTAAATTTAGTTATTCAGTTAAATCTCAATAGATCGAAAATTATTTAATTTTTTAACCAACTTTTCGTATTTTATATTGAAATATATAAACAAATATATAAATAGAAATATATAAATAACAACCAGAAGATTTTTGTAAACAAAAAAAATATATTTTTTAGTGGATAAATGTATAATAGTATTGTAAATAGGAAAAATCAAATATATATAGTAGTATATCGTTTTAATATTTTCGAATTATGTTATATATAAACATTTTAACATTATTGTCAAGAATGATTCCTAGTCCCCGAACGACTCCCACGACAGACGAGAGACGCCCCCTACATTTTGTTTACATTTTTAGGGAGAGACTGAACCGCCGGGAGAGAAGAAGGATGTACGCTAGGGATCGACGCCTGACGTACTTGAAAGAGACTCCTTAATAATTTCGCTGTTATGAACCCTTGTTTAATTTTATTATTTGTGTGCTTCTTTAGTGTGTGTGTTGGTAAATAAACGTTCGTCCTTGTAAAGACTGAAGTCAATTTTGATACCAACTTACACCAGAAAACTCAAACCCTCCGCCATCCCAAAACTAAGAAAGACGTAAGAAGCTTATTGGGACTGCTTTCCTATTACCGGTCATACGTACCACGATTTACGGAAATTGCTCTACCATTAATGGCATTAACAAAACGCAGAACTCCCAATGAAGTCCAATGGTCTGCAATCCATGATGAAAGTTTCCAGAAGCTCAAAAAATCGATATCCGAAGCTCCAACTTGCTATTCGCCAAGATTTAACGAACCTTTCATCCTTTATGCTGATGCTTCTTATTTTGCAGTCGCCGCCTGTCTCGCTCAAATTGATGATAAAGGAATCGAAAGACCGATTGCTTTCGTAAGTAAAAAATTGTCGAAGTCACAAGAGAACTATGCAACCATTGAAAAAGAAGCTTATGCCATCATTTTTGGATTAAGGAAATTTGAACCATACATCTTCAGAACTGAGATCCAAGTAGTGAGTGACCATAATCCGCTAACCTATTTGAAGGAGTGTGCACCCCAAAGTTCTCGTTTGCAGAGATGGTCTCTGGCATTAGAAAAATTTTGCGCACGGGTCACATACAGAAGAGGAAAATGCCACATTAATGCAGACTCTTTAAGCCGACTTCCTGCATCACATTGGTTGAACAATTAGTTCGTCATGTATATATTGTGTTTTTATCTATTGAGTGACTATTCTGCAAGTCTTAATTCCTGTTGTGAAATCGTGTATTGTGTGTATAATGTCTACTTATCATTCTTTTGTTTTTGTTTATGAGTCTTCAGATGTATCAGACTCTTCGAAGGGGAGGTGTCAAGAATGATTCCTAGTCCCCGAACGACTCCCACGACAGACGAGAGACGCCCCCTACATTTTGTTTACATTTTTAGGGAGAGACTGAACCGCCGGGAGAGAAGAAGAATGTACGCTAGGGATCGACGCCTGACGTACTTGAAAGAGACTCCTTAATAATTTCGCTGTTATGAACCCTTGTTTAATTTTATTATTTGTGTGCTTCTTTAGTGTGTGTGTTGGTAAATAAACGTTCGTCCTTGTAAAGACTGAAGTCAATTTTGATACCAACTTACACCAGAAAACCCAAACCCTCCGCCATCCAGATGACAATTATAAAAAAAATGAAAAGAACAATCATAAGACTAATAATGTAAAAACTAGTTTTTAATTTGTCTAAATTTTTCAAGAACCTATGTAGTAGACAAGAACATTCGGCTTCATTTTCCTGTGTATAACGTTATTTTTTACCCTCAAATAAACCATGTATTTACATTAACCCGTATTAGTACGTGGCCCGCGCTCAAGTATCAATCGTCAGAAAACGTACTAGTACTTGTCGCGCATACAGTGTGTTAATATGTGATAATTGTTCTACGGAATCCTAAGTCAAAACTTATTTTTTACTTCTTTTCCATCCAGTGTTCTGTGTACTGCATACTATTTTTTCTTTATACCTTTGAGCTACTGTAAATAAAGTTGTATCGAATCCGAAGTTCTATAATGACAGTAATGAGCTGAAAAAATCAGCTTGCAAAAAGCTAAATGGACTTTAGAAGAGCTTCCCGTTCTTTAAAGAACAAAGTAAAAGTGCTACTATTAATTATTTGATGTGTCTGTCTTACAGTGAACCGGACAGATTTCGAACTCCAGTCATTAAACTTCTTTATACTGTTTATGTCGCAAACACACACGTCAGCGAACACACCTTTAGCAAATATTGGGCCATACAAAACTGTATTGAACAATAATTGAAAGATTAATACTATACAAACCATAGTATTATGTAAATTCTAAAATTTATACCGTCATATGGCTCAAGCATCTTTTCAAGTGCTGTGCAAATTATTATATTGAATGATTGCACAGAATTTATGATTTTCAATTAAATTCCCTCAGATTTTTAAAATTAACATTCACCATATATTTTGATTTCCTTGTAATTCTTTGATTCAGAAGGATTGTGTATGGTAAAAACACATCAAATGCTTTGTGGAAATGTAAAAACAAATTTTCTCAGATTTCTTTATTTCACTGCGTTAAAAAGATTCTTTCAGAGAAGTGAGACATTTGCGAGTAGAAAACATTGCATTTAAATTTATCACAGAAACTATTTCGAATTATTTTATTTCATTGTGGAAAAAGTGTGTTAGCAGACGCTATATTAAAGATGTTTTATGTTGTAAAATAGGCCTTTAAGTCGATGTAATCAACGTTAAAAGAATAATAATGACTAAACCCCAAAAGGACATTAAAAAAATATTATATTTGTTGTCATCAATAATGCCGGTGTAGACACAGGAAAAATTACTAGTAAATGAAAAATAATTTTTTTAATCATACTTTTATCAAAAACAATAACCACGGCTGACTATGTAGAGCAATTCAACCCTTTTGCAAATTTAGTTCAAAATAAATGTTCGTATATAGCAATAACTAATAATAAATTTCGTTCCCAATGGGGGGGAATTAGATTCAACTAACTATATTAACACCTTATAATACTATGACTAATACTTCTCTCAATTCTAAAACAACGATATTACTAACCATCCAGTGATACTGTAAAATAATTATTGAGGTATTAATTAATATATATCAAATTCAAACACTTTAAAATAATACATCTGTAAGATGAAGACAATATATTTGTACAGAATAGATGTGTAAAATAAAATCACACCAATCTTGTACTTAAATCTAGACCACTAGTATGTGTGTATACACAAAGAAAGGGAAGAAGGAAAGAATATTCGATTATTTTTTTATAAGTCCGAAAACAGTGATTCTTAATTTTACTGACACTCATTTCTTTACTTGCATTATTTCAATTTTCTGTCAATTAACTCGGAAGGTGTTACAACCGCATTGTATTCCTTAAGACTTTTCATTACTTAAAGCATCCCCCAAATAGTACATGTCATTCTATCGTGTCATAATGAATAAATGTATTCACACAGCCTAAAAAAATATTAGTCTATTCTATTTAGCCAGCTATTTATTTTATCGCAGTACTAAATATTTCGTGAGCATTGAATAAAACTTAAATATAAATATTTGATTTTTTTAACCCAATAGCATGCAAAAACCACTTTAAAAGAACACCGGGACAAATCTACCGATTTTAAAGTATGGTTGTTTCTTTTACAATCCTCAAGATACATTTTAGTCTTTAAAGTTTATTTAAAAGATCAAATTCGCATCCAATCTAGTTAGGTCAATAGCAGTCTTATAGCAAATACACACACACACACACACACACACACACACACACACACACACACACATATATATATATATATATATATATATATATATATATATATATATATATATATATATATATACATATTATATATATACATATTATATATATACATATATATATATACATATATATACACATATATATACATATATATATACATATATATATATATATATATGATATATATTTGATATACATTAATTTTTCGGGTAAATTAAATAACCTAGCATACAGATAAATTTTTAAAGTTTCGGTTTCACTTAGCAACATGCTCAATTTTTTAAAAAGATGCCTAATTATACTACTAATTAACCCTTTAAACCTTAAATAATTTAAATGCATAGAAAATAATTAATGATATTTCGCTTATACTTACTGAAAGAATTTGCAAACTAATAAGGAGGTTCTGCTTGTGATTTAGAAACAAAGAAATCATGGGAAATGCCACCAACAGATTTCAAGATAAATATGATAACTCGCTTGTACCCTAATGGATATAAGCGAATTTATGTGATGCCACTTTGGAGATTCCCCTTAATTTGCAGTTGGGTATTTTCTGATTTCGTACCTCTCTCCATTTTATGACCTCCCAGCAAGAAGTCATTTAATCACAGATTTATTCTGCATGTTTTAAGATATGCAGGGGGTATGTAAAGCACCTTCTAGCGCCATATTGATTCTCAATGATATATTGCGTCTCTAGCCGTTATACCCATGCAGTTAATCAACGTGTACTTTTACCATTTAACTTTACCCATGCTCTCTTTCTCGGCAATCTAGCTCATGTTATTGCAAACCGGATATTATAGAAAGGTGGTAGTGCGCTGAGCAATGAAAAGAGTATTATGCGACGGCCTAAGAGAGGGTAGGATTTAATAATGACAGATCTATGTATGAAGAAGAATGTGAGAAGAATCTCAGTAATAGTTTTATAGAACGGTTAACTCCTTCGTGTCTACAATAAAAATAATTCTACGTAAACTAAGTTCTTTCTCTGACATATATCTCTAGTTTTAGTATCTAGTAGCTCCCACATGTAAAGAATATCATCCTTTATAAATGCTAGGACTTGGGATAACTCCTTTTCACTGGGTAAATTTCATGGTATCATCGTGATATCCAGTGCATCTTCCATCACTCGAACCTTTAACCCCAGTCTTCAGACATGAGCTAATCTCTAGGCCACCTCGTGTTCTAGCATAGCTTATAATATTAATTATATTTATTGCAGGTGGACATTTTAGCAAGAGGCCATAATGAATGAAAATAAGCCTGATTTTTACTCATTTGAGCTCTGATGGCGACAAAATATCAGAGCTGAAAGGATCGAATTCCGGTATTACAACATCTATGCAAACAGTGGGTTTCGAATCCCTGAACTGTGGTACTAAGATCTCCTTTAACAATACCTAATCAATCGTCATACAACAAAAATGTTGAATAAGAGAAATCTATGTAATTATTTAATGTCCCCTTTTATTTTGTCCCCATAGTTATTAAAAACATTATTAATGCATGACAGTTCTTTTAAAATCAATCTCGTAATTTAAATTTTTCAATTATAACATCCTGGAAACAGAGGAACGTATGTAATAATATTTAAACGTCAAAAGAAACCTAAATAATTAATCATTAAGCATACAGTAAAATCTTTAAACTCAATTATACTTTGTCTTTGTTGTTGTTGCTGTTTCGGTAGGATTTTTTTTTACATTTGCATTTATCCTCTTTTATTTCCTTTATAATTTAGTACTTATGTTTATAAAAAGCATAATTATTTTTCATAACTGCTTAAAAAAATTCTATTTGCTCCCTTTTGAGACCTTGAAATAAAAATTTAGGAAACTTAGTTAGACGACGTAAATTTTAATTAATTGGAAAGACTAACAATGAATTGTGTGTCAATCGACTTAAATCAACAAATGTGTGAATCGAAAATGAAAAGCTCTTTTAAATTACTTTTTATTTTATGTTTGAAAAACTGAAAGTTCAATATAATTTGATATTTTTTGTCTTATTAATTATAAACAAAAAAAATAGTTAAAATGCCCTATAATGTGAGGTTGCTATTATTTTAATATATAATTTAAAGGCTATATAAAAATATTTAAAGTTCGTTTTTATTTTGAAAGTATTTGAAATAATGAAAAGATACTGTTTCTGCTTTACCCAAGATTCTAATTATAACGCAACTGTTTTCTTTACAATGCTATAATAAAGTAAAAATCAATTTTGAAAACAAATACCATTGTGAAACATTTTAATAAATATTTCTTGTTACAGCGTAAATTTAACACATCCAGAAATTAGAATGATAAAATTTTAAAACATCGAAAAGGCAATATATTTTTTGAAAAATTTACGAACTTATAAAAGTGCATCAAACACAATTTTTTGATGTTTCATCTCCTTTCTTCTCAATGCATTTTGTTAGTTACAGGTTTGATTATATTTGAGTGCTGCTATCATTTTTATCCACCACGAGGGCTCCACTTAAAACCGATTTGTGTAACTACCATGAAAATTCATGTCAGTAGCAGGTTCGAACCAGCTAGTAAATTGTAGGGTAATCTTATAAAATTGTCAAAAACCCACCATTCATATCATTAACTAATTGTTTGGTGATACTGAATTTCATCCTAGGTCAAAAACCTTTAGACATCCCTAAATGAGTTTAGGGAGCTGAAAAGAGGAAAATCTGAAAGAGAAAAAAATCAAGATGCGCATCGGATGGTTGAGGATTTTTCCATCCGATTCAGTCCAAGAGTTGGCTTCTAAAGTTGACTATGAAGGTATGTGTATTGTCAATCAACAAAGTACTCTTCATTAACATTTTCTTTTCTTCTGGTCTGCAGTTTTGGGCACTCTGTTCCAAGATTAAATAATAATTGTAAGCTTTACATATACTGCATGTAGGTAGTTGCAGTACCAGTGTAATGTTTAAATATTCATACTGTACATTTAAAAAAATAGTGCCATCGTAACCAATTGTTGTAGAAGCATCAATTTCACTTTACACCAGACATGCAGTGCCGGAGCGAGTAAGCTGAATTTACTACGATCCTGGATATCCTTGAACCCAGCAACATTTTTCCAAAAGAGCAGCATTGAATAACCTGGATATTCATATCCCCAACCTCTTTCGAATTTTTACTTGCAACTGGTTATGAAAATGTTTAGAATTTTTGAACTTTTTTTTTGTAATTATTATATATTTAAATTTTGAAACGTTTTGTTAGTTTTACATCTTCAATTATTGAACCTGTTAATTTGAATGTTTTAGAGCGCTACGGTCTACTATTTTGCAACATAAGGGCAAATAGACCGAGACGTACTGCTTAAAGCCGATTCCAAACGACTACGGACATCCTGCATGGAATTTGAACCAATCAACTCCGGTTCCGAAGAGCAGCTCCATATCCATTCGGCTATTCTTTGTCCAAACCTGATAATTATATTCATCATATTAATATGCTTAGTTACTTAATTATTTTGTTTAAGGTAATGTTTCATCAAATTTTTAAATTCATTGTAAGCTCTTTTGGGGTTTAATTTTCAAACCTGACACCCAGATTGTATCGTGGTTAGTATGTTGTCCCCCCTCAACTGGCCTTGCATTCGATTCCCAAGTAGGCTTGGATATATTTCCGTTGTACATTCATAAAGAGCGAATTTGATTTACCTCTATGATGCTCCCACAATAAAAAAAGGCTACAAAACCTGGCATTTCTGCATGGTAAATGTTGTGTATAGAGGCAAGTGGAAAAAAAACTTTCAAATCAAGCTGATATGACTGATTTTTTCAAATGCTTAAACTTGAAATTTTAACGTATAATGTGGTACATTACCACCTGCATATAATTGGAGGATTAGGCCACAAGAAAGTTTCACAGTACACCAAAGAATTAACTGTTGATTCCTGAAAGCAAAAATTCAGTAAGAAATGTTCCCGAAACATAAAGGATATACGAATTTTCAGACCAAAAACATTCACTGAGACGAACTACCCAATTTTTATTATTTCTAATGTGAAGACACTTACTTTTACATAATTCGCCGCTACTAAGTCACAGGTATTTGTTGGCCATTTTATTACGGAAGTGTCATATATAAGGCTAATATTACTCTTTAGGACAACAAAAGCAAACAAGTAGGTCCTCGTAAATTTGAAGCAGGGAGCAAGCAAAATACGGAATGCTTGGCCTGCCACCTCCAGATGTATTGTTCTGAAATTTGGCCAACTAACCTACCCCTAATACCTTGCAATTTTTGTTGTTACCGTCTACTATCTTTGTTGAAAAACATTTCCTCGTGAACGTCATACGCTCAATACACTTACGTTCCTGACACACTTTAAACGTAATTAAGCTAGAAATTCGTCCTTTTCTTTAAATTATGAAAGCTCAATTTCATTTGTCAATTATCAAGTTCTTGAAATAAATTTATTTTTCAACCGAAATAATTTTTAATACAAAAGCTGTTCTCCATCAAATTTTTCTCTCAATCAGTTCATTAAAAACGAGATGGTTTTTCTCGCCATATTAAATTACTTGTCACAATTGATTTCCTTTAATTCTGTTAAGAGAAATTGGTATGTTTATGTTTGATTTCAAGAATTCACGCTAAAGAAAAACTCGTTAATATCTTTTTTGCTTATTTTTTCTAAGATTTGTTTTTCCTACTCCATAAAACGTGACAACTATTTTTAAATTTTATATCCCTCCCTAACGCAACATAAATCTTTCCAAACTAATTTATCTTGATTTTCCTCAATCTGCTTGAAAATTAATTAGTAATATATTGAAGTAAAGCTAGTTAAAATTTCGATATAAAATATTAATTACTTTAACAGCTATCGGTATTTTCTCAAAATGCTTCATGTGTATTAACTAGCATTTTTACCTTTAAAAAGGTTGTTTTAAATTATAGAACTATTAATTTTTGTTTATAAGGAATTTTTTTCTAGAATAAAACTGGGTTGTAATTGTATTCATTCAATGGAAATATTAAAAAGTACAGTAAAAATATGTATATTTTGTAACATTAAAAACTGATAATAGCTTAACTACAAAGTTTACAGATATGTTCCGATTAGATTTAACTAACATTTATTTTATGAACTGTAAGGTACATAGCTAACCCTTTTGATTGCTTGAACTTTGTATTTAGCTCGTAATTTAACTAATAAAATCTTTTTAATATGACTTATCGTCAAAGTTTTATCTTCAGAGATACTTCTTATACATTTAGGTTTCACATAGGCCGTCAAATTTGATGTAGTTCTCAATACACTTTGGGAACACAAAATTGAAACGTTAATATCTCAGATTTATCGGAGAAGGGAAAACAGAAAGAAAAAGTATGTTTTGTGTTTGATTTTTGTCTCTTATATACTATTTCATACAATTTGGAACAATGTAAAATGTTAATATAAAATTCACCTCCGAAAAGCAATGTCCTTTTGTTTTTATTTTTCCCGAAATGTACATGCATTTACTGCTCTTTCACCAGTCTCTGAAGCCTGTTATGAGGCTTCTAGGAATTTTAGTTAATAGGGTCATACTAAACACATTGCAGTATAAAATAGAATATTATTTTAAGCAAAACACTTCATAAATTATTTCTATATAATTGAATAGAAAATTATAGAAGTTGTGACAGCAAGGTATGCACCTGAGATTTTCCAAATATCCATAAAATTCAAATAAACATCCTGTGTAGAAAACAAAGGTTTGGTTTGGTTTGGTTTGGAGCGCTACGGTCTACTGTTTTGCACACGAGGGCTAATGAGACCGGGACCTACTGCTTAAAGCCGATTCCGAACGGCTACGAACGTCCATGCCATAGTGGGATTCGAACCCACGAACTCCGATACCGACGATCAGCGCCCTAACCAATCGGCCAGCGTTCGGAAAAAAAAAATCTTTGAACTTATTGCTATTAATACTTCTATTGTACGTATATAACTCTATGCCTAATAAATTTGTTTTCGAGAGATATGGGGTAGTGTGTTTGCAACATGATGGATAAAAGAACTAAAATCTACTGCTTCAAGTCAATTCCAAAGTGTTACTATTATCCATGATAGTCATCTGATTATTCATTATATGAAATTACATATTAAAAAAACCATACAATTCTTTATCCTTAGTTAAACTTTACAGTTCAATCAGATAAAAAAATTCCATTAAACTTTGTCCAGCTGAAAGTCCATTATCGCTTTAACCTTTTGCTTGTCATATACGAAGCATAGAATCTAATTATGTATATGCTTATATATCTCATGTGATACCCATTGAAATATGTGTGATATACAAGTATATAAAGAATTAGATGTGCATATCATATATGAAGTACAGTGTAAAAGATAACAGAGCAAAGTGCTCAAGATAAAAGAATAAGTATATAAACAATTAGCTTTTATACTTAATAAGCGTATATCAATTTTCAATTTTATGTATTTCCATGTTTTACGTCTGTTATACGTTTTGTACTCATGATATCTTACCAATACATCACCCAATATTTACATCAAAACTACAGGTAGTATAAGCAAGAATTTCATTTTATAATTTCTACTTAATTATATATTAAGTAAATCATATATTATAAACAGAGTGTAATTTATAGCAGGGCTTCGAACCGGAACTGAACCGAAAACCGAAAACCGGAAAAAACCATTATTTTGGTCGGAACGAAAACCGGAACTGAACCGAAAAAATATCGGTTTATTTCGGTTCGATATATCTTTCAATCACTTTGTTACTGTTACCAACTTATCAATATTTCCTAATTTAACGTCAACTTTATAATTATCATTACTTGTATACTGCTTCTCGATTTCCTATTTTCATATTCACTAGTATTTTTCTGTTTCAGTTTCGCATGAAACTACTTGTAGAAGACATTTAATTCAGTTGATTAAACTAGAAGTATAGATGATTTTTTAAGAAAAATATCGAGTTATATTTTATTTTTCACATCTCAGCATGCGATCATCCACGGATGTTATGCGATCATCCACGGAACAAATTACAATTTTTTGAAAAGTCCATTTCAGTAGTAAACGAGGAAACAAAATCTTCTACTGAAAGCGATGAAAATGAAGACGATTTAGAGACTTTTTTTAAAAAGTAAAGAATTGGCAGTAATAAAAACACATAGAACCTCTATTTCTACCGAGATTGACATTGAATTCATTTTAAATAATTTTGACAATGTACGAAGGCTTGATATAAAGCATAATATTTTAGATTTCTGGGAAGAGAATAAAATTACATATCCGCACTTGTATAAGATTGCAATGGTGGTTTTGGCAGCTCCAGTGTTGAAAGAGCGTTTTCAGGTTTGAAATTTATTCTCCGAGACAACAGAAGTAATCTCAGTGAAACCACGTTAGAAGATATATTAATAATTAGAGGCAATTTTCATATGTTAAATAAATAATATATTTTTTACATAATTATTGCAAGGCCAAGTGCACGATGTGAGAGTCAAACGACAAATGTGGGTAATCATGAACCTAGTTGTCAAATGCGATTTTGATAATGGATAACAATGCCAATGCTCACCGCTCTTATCGTACCTGCTGTTTGTATCAATTCACATAGTGTACCAATTAAAAAAAGAATAAAATCTTCTAAATTTTGATAGAATTACATTTTTTGTTTATGATAGAATTATATTTTTAGTACAAATAAGAATATACATAAAATGAAATTATTCATTTGGAACTGAAACGAAAACAGTTATTTTGGGCGGAGCGAAAACCGGAACTGAACCGAAAACCGTTATTTTTGGCGGAGCGAAAACCGGAACTGAACCGATATTAATTTTTTAGTTGAACCGGAACGAAAACCGGAACAAAAAAAATTACGGTTCGAAGCCCTGATTTATAGTAGCAATTGTACAAGCCGAATTTGTAGCTTACATACCTAAGATTCAATTTTCTTTATTAAGCCATATGGGCTGTAAATGTATAGAACCCTACTCTGTAATTTGATAATTTTCAATCGTTTCCGAAAGAACTAGATATCCTAAACTAATTTCATCCATAGTTAATCAATATTATAACCCTAGAAGACAGTGATTAATTTTCTCAACTCAACGGAGAATACTTTACATACCTGAATAATATTTGTAGTTTATAAATTGATTCTGTTTCTCAGTACTGTCTGAAAATTTTCGCCCATATTCAGTGTAATTTTTTAACTATTCAAAAATATTTCTTCAGGCTTAAATTCTAATTAAAATATATGTCAATACTATACTTTTACTAATTAGTCATGTTGTCTGATTTTCTAATTAAATATAAAATGAATAGGAATCTTAATTAAAACATTCTAAAATAGATTACTTTTGTATTTAGAACTCCGATTTCAAGGCACAGAAAAATTCAACATCAAGTATAAAACATCGAGTATTTTAAAAAGAAATTTAACAGCCCTACCTCTATCCTTACTTTGTGATTGAATGACTATATTTTTAAATTTTCTTCTTTATTTATAAAAACATTAGGAAAACTGCTGTTAAAAATATTTTTTACGATTCTTTTACGAAATTATGTCCTTTGATATTTTATGTAATAACAATGTAAGCAGCTTTATAAACTAGGTGTCGAATACTAGTGTAGTATCGAATATTAAAAAACCCTAACAAATTTTCTTTAAAATATTCTTAAAAATTCGAATGAAAATTCCAATCCTGCATTTTTAAGCATCTAATAAGCATGAAACAAAAAAACAATTCTAAAGGAAGTACAGGCATGTTCATAGCTTTTCTGGTATACATAAGCTGTTTTATAAAATATGTTCAGGAAAAGTATTTCGCCTCTAGCTCATAATTTTAGCTAGTTATTTATTTTATTTTATAAAGTATTGGATTCTTCGCTTTTTCATTTTATCTTATTAGCTTACAAGAAAATATTTATCTTCTAGAAAAAAAATCCGAACACTTTACTCTTTGGTTACTTTCTCTTCTCAAAAATATAGAGTTAAAATAAACATGTAATAAAAGAACAACATATTTAATTCCTTCGAAAAAATTAGAAAAGTAAAGATTTGCCTTAAATCCATGGCGGAAAGAAAACAAGAGTATGTTCCGGTATACATTTTTAATTAAGTAACAAATTCTTGGAATGTTTGCTTTTACAATTTATTCCGTATAAATGAAAATTATAATATCAGAAAAAATAGTTTATTTTATTTTATTTGCTTACATTAAAGTTTACCCTGTCATTCTCATCCTGAATTAGTTTTTTTTAAGCCACGAGAGGTTTTTATGCATTACATTAATAGTGTACCCTTTGCAGTATTTTTTACCATACTGAATGACTTTCCATGCTTTTACACTTTATCTGTGTAATATGATCTTAATATTTTATTCAAAATTCCTCCTCTTGCGTCAGTATTTAGAATATTTCTTCTGATAAGGTTTGAATATTTGATGAACCCAACTAATCCTTATTTAATTAAGATTCAAACCTAGAAAAACAAATAACTTAGTAACTAATCCTTTTTTTAATTTTCCGCTTGCATTTGCTTTATAACCAAATATTAGAGTAAGAAATGCTTTAAAAAGTTAGAAAAAAATGCACCTTAAAATAGATTAAAAAACCTGCTTGGTAATAAATAATATATGCCGAAAATGCAGAATGTAGGGGAAATGAACGTCCCATTTCTTTATTAAATGAAATAGGACTGATATTTTTTTTACTGAAATTACATGTTACTCTTAAGAATTTTTTTCTAAACCTAAATTAAACACATAAATGAACTAAAATTATTTCTATTTTCCATTTCAACTGGTATAAATACATTGAAAAATAATTTTACCATCAATGAACATTATTGAAAATACGCAAAAATTGAAATGTGTTTAGAAAAAGTTTTAAAAGTATATTCTTACAACAATAAACTTGAAACTAACTATTAGATTGAATTTTTTAAGAAATTTACAAGGTTATTAAGGGAAAATCGAAAAAAGCTTCAAAAAATATTCTTATATTTTTCGCAAAAATAATACTAGATGTCCATGCAGTTACAAAATGTTTGTTATTTTGTTTATTAATTATTATATAGGAAATTAACATTGCTTCTTACTCAACTGGGCTAAATTCAAAATTGATCTCTTTTCATATCAGCAAGCCTGAATTGAAAAATATGTATCCAATTGCTAGAAATCATCTTTTTTAACATGTAAAATCATTTTTTTAATTAAAATATAAATTTTTTGGTAAATTATCTTTTCTTCATACATAAAAGAATGTAGTTCTGCTAAATATTGCAAACTGGTGGACTCAAAAATTATCTTTAGATAAAGAATTTGACACTACCTTCATCTTTTTCTGGTGTATTCAATACATATTTTTTAATTTAATAACTACATTGATTATTTCATTAATAATCATCTGCATCCGATCAAACAATGACTGACACTTGACGAAATAATGAAGAAAATAAATATTGGTGCTGATTCAAAGATCCAGTTACGTTGATTTCAACTTTTCAAGCTCACAGTATAAATAGCATCAATAAGTATGTATGTTGCAGATATGCAACACGCTGTTAAAAATAGTTAAAATCTCTTTTAGCAGGAATCATTCTTGACAAAATAACTTTGCGCCAACGATCCCTTTCAGACAAATATAAATGAATCTTTTAAAAATAAGCTCAATTTAACAAAGCTAATTTCAATTATTTTTCAACTATTTTATTCTTAAAGGCAATTATTAGCATGCAAATAATTTCGTGTAATATATTTTGACAAAGTTTCAGAGACACTATTGTACAGCTTTAATAATTGTTTGTAGTTTAAGAAACATGTCATCTTAATTTTACATCGTATTATAATCAAATTTATTTAATATCCTAACTAATAGTTCCTTATAAATTTTAGTAAGTTTACTGTCCTAACTAAATTTAGATAATTACGATTAAACTTACTCAGACGTCTGCATATTGTCTCTAATTATATATCATCGCAATTAATTACTTTTAAACTTTAGTTAACTCGAAAGTATGACATAAACAGAAGGAGGAATTAAATGCTTTATAAGTTTTAAAAGCACAGTTATTATAGTTAAAATATTATTTAATAAGCTTATACGATAAAAAATAATAAATAGGCTTTTTTAAAGGCAATTAAAAATATCGTTTAAATATTTTTGTAAACCCGTACAAATCTAAAATTATGGAGATCCATATATATATTTCGACTTCCTATATATTATAGATAAATTATTTGTCATATAAAGATTATTTTTCCTACATTTCATCTTTCATTATTATAATTATTGAGACAATTTACTTACTTTTTCAACATTGCACTTATTAAGATATATATAACAAGATCTGGTCACCAGATATGGTCTGTTTCATCATGCAGTAATGAGATAAAAGTGCAGACTTCATTTAAGGAATTCTTTAAACATATTAAACTTTCATCCAATTAAAAATTATAAGTAAGTATATAGAAACTTGCTTATCTCATTTAATAAAAAGGCCTAGCTGTTAGAATAAAATTTATTTCCATGAAATTATATTGTTTTATCAAGTTTCTTTTTGTCTTGTTTAATTATTAAATTTAAAGTCACTGGTTCTGCTTTCTGCAGTTAATTTGTTTTTAAGTTTTAATAAAACACCAACATAAACCACAAATTACTAGTTTTAACATCACAATGCTCAGTTCACGTTACAAAAATATTGAAAGAAAGCATTCATCGCTTATGTAATGTTTTCGTCAATCGATAGCTAAAATGTTTGCTTCAAATGGATTCCTCGTTACTGCTATACCGATGGGCTACTTTACATTCTCGATGTCGGACTCATAGGTGTGAAATTCTGTAAATTAAACTCGAGAATATCTAAAAAATCTGGTCTTTTTGAATGGTTTGTTAAATATTTTACTATAAGATACCATTTGACTAAGCCCTCTTAAACTTCCTCTCGATTGAAGTCACAGTCACTATTAAACTCATGAAGTACGTATCAACTTACGTTTTAAATTTAGATACAGATGTTATTATTATGAAATTAGTCCATGTGGAAGAACTTGAGATCTAGCTTGAGCAATACTTGACAGAAACCTATATAGGCTTGGTACAGTTCGAGAAGCAAGATAGTCTAGCTATAAAGACATATTTGCTTGAAAAAAATCCTTTTGTCATGGGCTGTTTTATTTCGTTTTTACTTATATCGAATGGAAACTTATTTTTATAAACTTTATTTTTCTATTTTGTTTTGTACGAATGTCACATCCATCAAATATTTTATTATTTCAGTTACCGTCAATTTTTCATTGACTGTCCTTTATATCTCCATTACATTACTCTTTTTTAGGATTTACAGACTTAAATATATAGATCTTAAGGTCTCAAGTGCTATTTCCCAAACTGATTTAAGTAAAATATATTTATTTTTAACAGAAATTCACATTTTCTATTATCTTTAGTAAAATAAAAACTTATTTTAAATGAAATTTATAGTTTTTTGAGGTCTAATACTTTCACATACATCAGTATCATCACTAATAGAATCACATATGATTCTAACTGCTGATAAACTTCAATATTTTTAGCTAATAGTCTAGCGGTGTTTTATTATATATCCATAAAACATGATTTTACAATTTACGTTGATGTAATTTTAGAATTTTTTTCATTAGAACTGCTACTTTTACCTTTATCTATTTTACCTTTTAAACTGTCATTAAACCTATCCCTACCCAATGTTTTTTCATTAGACAAACAAATCAATTCAGTAACGTAAGTTGTTTGCATCTGCATCCAGTTACACTTCTCTTATTTCGATAGATCTGACATTTTATAATAACATGGAAATAAGTTTCCCCTAAAAAGATAAGTATGTAAATCCTAATTGTAATACTTTACAGGTTTAAAATATCATATGTATATAATTATATCCTCGTAAATTACTGCTACATGTTTTTGTTTTAACACATGTTTACATATCTCCACCTAATTTTTGAACAAGGCTATACTCCTTTCAAGAAACAAAGAGCTAATTTATTCCAAATAATATAAATTCTAATAGAATAAGTTATGAATTTTTTGTAATCTGTGTAAAATTATTTTGGAAAAATCTAAGTGAATATATATTTTACGGTTACAAAACTTGAGCATATATCAGTAATTAATATTTTAGTTCAATCGTATAAAGTTAAATATTTCAAACACTAAAGCTAATTATTTATTACAATTTCAATGCCTCACAATTAATAGTTATAAATATATATATGAAAGTGCTGTTATAAAATTTAAATCGCCGTAAAAGTGTTAAATTTATTACCATATTATTCAGATTATTTATTTCGAATCCAATTAAATTTAAGAGTGTAGTTCAGATGTATTATGGATATTGAGCATAAAATTTTAATAAATATTTCAGCACTGAAGTTTAAAGAAAATACAATTTTAAACCTTTAAATGCTCTTATAAAACCAGTTAAACACATTTTAGTGTTAAACATCCGAAAAAAATTTCATTATCAAGCATTTTATATTACTGAAAGCTGAACCGAAAGTACAATTATTTCACTCAGGGAAAATAACACTAACTTTTGAAAAAGAATGCACTACTAAGGTTAAACAGCATGAATATTTGGAGACGGGGGAATTATTACTCTGCTGAAAATTAGCAGTTCTCTTTTTCAAAAAGTAAAGATCTTATTTGGGTTCGAGAATGTTTGAAATCTAATTATACTGCTACAAAAACATTCAAATAAGTTAATAATCAAAAGCTTTCTTTAATTAGAAATCGCAAAGAAAATATTTTGCTAGCTACTACTCGTTGGACAAAGTACTTCTATATTTTTTCTTTCATTAAATCGATAAAACCGCATAATATTCAGTTTTTGAAAACTGTTTTGGTGCCTGTTTTTCCTTATTTAAGGAAGATAAATATTGATGGTAAGTGAAAATATTAAAATCTCTTGTTTATAAATGAAATATAAAATCTGATATTACTTTCAGCTAATAGTTTTCTCCATATGTCAGACCTATGAAAATGTGAAAATCAGAAATCAGATTAATATTGTTAGAACAAGGTTTTTTGTGCCTTTTAATAAACGTACATATACGAAAATCTATGAAGTGTAAAGAGTTTATTTTTCATCTCGTATAAATAAAAGCATTAAAGATATCGTAAGTACATGCACTACATTTCAATTACTAGTATGTGACTTTCCTCGAGTGAAATTTTACATATAACATTTTTAAACAGGAAAAACACAATGATGCTAAATACATTTGATTAAAGAGTTACTATTTATTAATATTGAGAAAATTTACTTTGTAGTTTGATAAGCTGATAACCTAAATTTATTTCAGAGCAACCTCTTCTCATAAAATCTAACTGTGCTTCTTCAGCTTTGGTTGGTTAGTTAACAGCACTGCAGTCAATATTTTACGATTCAAGGACAAACTAGACGTAATTTGAATTTATATTTGAAGCTTAATCTGAACTACTGCAAATATCAATGGTATCACAAATACTGGAACTCACTAACACACTGACTTTCTTTCTGAATGCTGATATTTTAATACGCTGATATGATATGAACCTATTCAACATCCTATCTGTTACGTTCGTTTTGCACTGTGTCTTAAGCGGATTCAGTACTATAAAGTACCAACCAACAAACCAAACAATTACTCAACTACTCTTTGAGAATATTAAACTCCAAAAAAATTTTTTAACTTTTTTCCGTAATACGTTTATTGAAAATCCTACTAGTGTTAATAGTTTCAAGGAAATATCCCATTTTGATAAGATAAAATAAAGTGAAATAAAGGGTGAAGCATATATTAAAATGCATAAAATAGTAAATCTGAAAATAAGGTTTAGAATTTGTAATCACTATCTTCCTTTGACAAATGTTCCAAATAAGTATACGCACTGCAATATTTAACATCACACATACATCCTATCTATGTGATATTAGGAATTAGGAGCACCATTTAGCATCTTGTTTATCTCCAAAATGTATACTTATCACCTAAATGCATTATAAACGCATTGTATATGTCCAGGATATGTTTACAAGGAACTGTGTACTATTACGTATATGGGATATTTTTAAAACGAGTTACTCAGACCCTTTTGCGGTTAAGAACACTTTATTTTAAATTTTATGATTTTTGTAAATTTAAATAAAAAAATATTCTTTCTAGTTAAGAAAAAATTAGCTTTTACTTTGAGCGTTATATAATGTTTATTGTTAATATTTTAATTATGACAACTATTGTGGTAATTAATGCATTTAATTTCACAGTAACACATAGATATAGAGTATATAACATCTCATAAATATAGAGTATATAATTTCTGGAAAAACAATTCATATTTAAAATTATTAACTTTACGGATGACTAAAATTTCGTTATTCCTTTCGCGAGATCCTTTCATCAAATATATCTGAGAAAATACATTAAATGTCAGGAAATTATGAATTATTTATAACGTAAATGGCATGTCAAATGTTTAAATGTTTATTTTGAAAAATAAACCTTATACCATATTATATATATATATATATATATATATATATATATATATATATATATATATATATATATATATATATATATATATATATATATATATATGTGTGTGTGTGTGTGTGTGTGTGTGTGTGTATATAATATATATATACATATATATATACATATATATATATATATATACATATATATACATATATATATATACATATATATATATATATATATATATATATATATATATATATATATATATATATATATATATATATATATATATATATATATATATATGTGAGTATAGTCAGTTGTATATATTGTCCGCGTTCCTATCAATAATTTCTAAAATTCGCAATCTAAGTTATCCTTAGAATGTTTACCTGTGCCCTTCGAATGTTATTTCTGTTATTATATCTGCAAGACAACTTTCTTAGCATTTATTTTAAAGCAAGAAAAAGTAAGAAATACATTCATTTAGAAAATGGAATGTTGCACAGTTTGTTGTTTTAATTACAAAATATCTCTTTTAAAGGCCGAAGGAAAGACTTCTAGGGTTAATAACCAACATTCATTCATCTTTACAGCATATACTACGTCAACATATATCCTAGGAAATTCTACCATCCTGGATTCCCAATTACTTTAAATTGCTATTTCATGCTTAAAAACTTATAAAATATATTAAAAATATATTTAAAATATTGCGATTAAAAGTTATGTATAGTAAAAATTTGTGTATAACAATTAATGGGAGCAGAAAAAATTCATTTGATATTGCATATACTTTTCAAATTTTCCTTACATGTTTGGAAACTTTAAATCTATATTTGTCGATTCATCAGTTTAAAACATAAAGGTTTGGCTTATTCATTTGTTTTAGAAAAAATAATATGCCTCATTTTCTACTTTCTAAAGTATTCTATATTTAATCAAAATCCTCTAAAGAAAAATACAAAATATCCCATAATGACTTGCCCTAGTATATTTTTATGTTATTAAAATACTCATTATACAATTAACATTCCCTGCATTTAAATCGTAAGAATCTCTACAGTCCATATACAAAATACGTTTGATATACCCGATAAACTTAATGTCTCATTTTATGAAAAATCTTTAATAAATTTAGTAGAAGCGTAGAAATAAGACATTAATTAAGCTTAAATAAATAAAATTTATTTATCTTTATATACTCTGTAGGGATTATTGTACTTCAAATACATCTGTCAAAATATTTTAATATCCTTTTGCATGTAATTTCAAAACAATTGTGTGAATTCGGTATATACCTATGGCATTAAGATACTAAAAATTAATTTAACATACTAAAAATTTTCATTTGCCTACATCAGAGGTCTGCAATCAATCAAACTGCTACACTCAGAAATAAATTTCGATTCCAAAACTGTCAGATTACTTTTACCAGTAGAAAATCATTTCAGCATAATTAATTTGCGTGCTAACACTCATCATTAAATTTCTAGATTTTAATTTGTTGAATTTCAGAATCTGCATATTTTTATTTTAATAGCGTGAAGTAATAGAACATTTCTCTTCATGGTTTCTCAGATTAAAACTTTGGCTTGATTTTTCTTGCATAAAATTAAAAGACAGGTTTTTAAATACGAAAAAAAATACAGAATTATTTCATTTCAATGAAATCCATATTTATAATAGAGTGCATTTATAATAGAGTATATGTTATTTGTTGTGCTTTATAAAATATAATTCATTAAAGCTGCAGAATTTAAATTACTTATAAAAGCTTAATATTTGCTTCTTTTTATTAGCTATTGTCAGTTTTTCGGTCTATCCATTTTATATAAGGAGAATTTTCCATAAATAATTTTCTCGAGAAAAAGCATTAATAAAGAGGAACTTAAACACTTCATGTGCATTATCAAAACAATTTTGTTATCCTCACATTAGTAATGGTTTAGCTCGGTTTAACCATGCATTATCCTTAAACAACGTCCATATTTAAACAAAAAGTTATAAAAGCTTTTTGTAAGCATGTTTTATATTAAGGATATTTTAGTTAAGAAGGCATAGTATCTTAATTTTTATTAGAGCATCCTTATTTTCAGGTCAACATAAAAAAAGTTCTGCTTCTTTAAAAATCCATTCTTTACAACACTCTAGCTTTAAACACATTATTTAGTTTTGTCATTATATTTAGTACATATTTAGTATATATCATGTAGTACTTATTTAAAATAATATTAAAAATATATATCAAAAGAAAGTATTAAAATTCACTTACCCACAAGAAAACTTTTGAAATATATAAGTTATAAAATACATTTTTATAGTAAATTGAAGTAAAATATATTTTTTATTCTGTTAAAATACTGAACTACTAAAACTGATACTTTGAAATTTAAAAAATATAAGACATTTTTAAATTGAATATTTAACAAATGTTAGCTTTTTTTATGCTGTAAAAAATATATTGCATGTATTTATATAATTGAGGTTCGCAGAATAAAGGTAAAAATTAGTTTTTATTTACAAGTTTCAAAGGTTACTTGGCTTGAAGATGGATTTTTGCATTTCCTACTTTGTGTAAATATCTTAAGTTTTTTAAAAATGTTTCATGTAACAACATTTAATCATTTTTATTAAATTAGATACTTATATTAATGATTAAGAAAAAATATTCTAACCAGAGCAGTACATTTTATTTTATATTGCATCAAAACACTGACTAGTGTAACGAAAACTTGAGAGCTCAAAGGGTACTATGTCTCCTTAAATTAATTCAAATCCGCTTCTAATAACAAGATTATATATATCAGGGAGGTGTCGTGTAGCTCTCTCTAAATTTAGGTATTTATCTATGATCAAATTTATAGTGGTTATTATTTTGTTACTCACCAAGACGGGGTTATTTGGGTTACGTTTTGTAGATTATCTATGTTCTAAATTTAACCTCAGGTTCTGAGAAACTACAGATATAAATTTAAAAAACTAATAGTCTAAATTAAGAATTATTAAAAATTAAACATTACACTCTTTAATAAACAATATAAGTCTATATACAAACAATTTGATTTAAGATTCGTAATATTTGCTTCTCCAGACTTTTACTAGGTGCCACATTATTCAGAATTTAAAATTAATATTATCCTAACATTTAGGTAAAAGAAATAAAGAAGAGAGAGGACCCAATTTCAATTTCAAATATTTATAATGAGTACCTTTGTGGATCTATTTGGTGTGCCAAGGCTGTATTCCGGTCGGACGCTCTTGTGAAATGATGTAGACACTGCTTGTTATCTCAATTGATGGGACGACAATGTTGACTCCAGTCTCACTACTGGTCTGGGGCCTTCTAAAATAATTTGGGTGATTCTGAAATGCGGATGAGAGGGAACACTTCTAGTTGTTGCGAGATGTCGTAGTCTTTAGTTTCTCTCTCTTGAACTTAACTCTTCCCTTGGTCCCCGAACTCTGTCCTCGAGTCCTGAACACTTGCTGTCAAAATCTGCTAATCGACCTCCGAACTCTGACAGTCGAACTTCTCTCCGCGACTGCAGAACACTCACTCCTTCTTGATTTTTCTTTATTTTATGTTATTTTCATCTCTGTCCTTTCTCACTTATCTTCGTCCAATCACCATAGGTGTGTATATCTATTGGTCTCCTTGTCTCCTTTTCCCCGTATTTCAACCGCAAACATAGGGAAAACCTTACCCCTTCAAATTGGACACTGTCCCTTAGGGACTCATAAAAAAAACTCCACAAAGATACATTCTTATTTAGTGTCATGTACGGAGACGTGATTCTAATCTGGGACTGAGATCAGAACCAAGCCCGAGAATCCCGCACACGACTAAAATTGGTTGAATTAATTTTAATGGGTCCTCTCACCTTTACAAAAGATGTGGTGAGGTCAGATTTAAATCACAAGCAATTCACCGCTCGTTTTATTTATAGCAATTATATTAATTATTCAATTATATTAATTATATCAATTAAATAATTTTTATCAATTATATTAATGATCGAAATCTCCTCATGACAGGAGGTACATTTCAGTAATTTATAAACCCTCGTAAATTAAGCATTTTCACAATTGAGTCCCAATTAAGAATATATAAATATGGCTGGTCTTTGAGAATTCGTGTATATTTTTTGTAACTGTGTTATTAGCCATACGTTTATACTCTAAATAGAACTAGTAAGTTTTTCAATTTGTTTCTATTTCCTATTTTCTATTATTATTTAATATTATAAACTACAGTATCAAACGGTAATGCATGATGTTATGGATAACTGTAAGTTATGCATAACTACGAATTATACGCTTTACTCCCAGTTAAGTATTGCATATGTGCTGGTTCGCAAGCGATTCATGTGATCCATTATAGCATTGTGTGTGTCAGCACGCTACAAAATCTGCAATAACGGAATTATTCTAATGATTGGATTCTATTTGTCATAATTAAATTTACAATGGATAAATGAAAAATTCATATGGTCAGGTTGATTATTCAATTTAAATCTTACAAGATTTTTCGACTACGAAACCATTCAGATATATTTAATCGGTAAAAGAAATCATTAATCATTTAGTTCATCGGTATATATATATAATAATAGAATTTAAGATCTAAAGTTATGTAGTTATGTTCATAAAATTTACATATGTTTATATGGCCATTTGCCTTTAAAATATTATGCATCATAATAATATTGTTCATACGATATGATCTCAAGAATAACTTATTTCAATTCTTAAAATTAATATATATATATATATATATATATATATATATATATATATATATATATATATATATATATATATATATATATATATATATATATATATATATATATATATATATATATATATATATATATATATATATGTAATATATATATATATATATATATATATATATATATATATATATATATATATATATATATGTATATATATATATATGTATATATATGTATATATATATATATATATATATGTCTATATATATATATATATATATATATATATATATATATATATATATATATATATATATATATATATATATATATATATATATATATATATATATATATATATATATATATATATATATATATATATATATATATATATATATATATATATATATATATATATTATATATATATATATGTATATATATATATATATATATATATATATATATATATATATATATATATATATATATATATATATATATATATATATATATATACATATCTTTATATATAAAATTCTTCTGTCCATGTGTTTGTAATAGAACTCCTCCTAAACTGATTTTGATGACATTTTGTGTATGTAATTAAGTTAATTTAGAATGGTTTAGATTCACAATTTCATCCGATAGAATTTTTTTTTTTTTTGTTAAAAATACAAAATTGTGAGCTTATTGAGATTATTATAATGCCTCTTGAAACCTTTCGCCGCCAACGGATATGTGGCGCAGTAGTCAATGGCACGGGGTTCGCTACGAGAAGTACCAGGATCGATGTGGGGATTTTAATCTAATCTAATTGCGCTTGTGATTACTTTTCGCGTGGTGTCGTCAAATACTTTTAAAATAATTTTTTCTTACTTTTCCATCAAAACGCTCTAATTTATAAGTTATTTAAAAACATTTTACAATTTTTGGATTTAGAGAGTTAAAACAGGACAAAGTCTGTCAGGTTGTCTAGTATATATATATATATATATATATATATATATATATATATATATATATATATATATATATATATATATATATATATAATATATATATATATATATATATATATATATATATATATATATATATATATATATATATATATATATATA
This sequence comes from Pardosa pseudoannulata, assembly GCA_032207245.1. NCBI lineage: Eukaryota > Metazoa > Arthropoda > Arachnida > Araneae > Lycosidae > Pardosa > Pardosa pseudoannulata. The sequence goes on along the minus strand of CM063502.1, from coordinate 110,442,200 downwards.
TATATATATATATATATATATATATATATATATATATATATATATATATATATATATATATATATATATATATATATATATATATATATATATATATATATATATAGATAGATAGATAGATAGATAGATAGATAGATAGATACAGGCTAGCGGCGAACGATGGCCGAATGGTTAGGGTGCTGACCTTCGGAACCGGAGTTCGTAGGTTCGAATCCCACAGTGGCATGGATGTTCGTAGCCGTTCGGAATCGGCTTTAAGCAGTAGGTCCCGGTCTCATTAGCCCTCGTGTTGCAAAAAGTAGACCGTAGCGCTTCAAACAAAACCAAATATACAGGCTAGTGTTTCGAAACTAAATACTTGTTAGACAACAAGAATCAAATTATTTTAAGCCCTTATAGCGTATTTCCAAGAAATTCTTCGCTTTCTTTACCATTAAAACTAGACCCAACCCACTGGTTAAAGGCAGTTTCTTAATATATTGAGTTTGTTATGTGTTCTCTCGAATTCGGTAGAACTCGAAATTACATTTCTAATCACTCAGTCATACTTTGCATAGAACAATTTAAAAATCAAGTATTTAAGATCTTTAATTTGCTACCGTTCTTTCTTCTAAAAAGCAAATGCCTTTCTTAAAACTAAACTTTCTTTCTACTGAACCCTTTAATAAGTTTAACTTTCATGCTGAATTAAAAGAAGCAAAACATTCATTATATATGTTTTATAAACAAAATGGAATTAAACCATTTCTCTCTGCAATAAAAAAATTCCCTGTATGAATTACTCTCGAGGAAAAATGAGCTAATTAGAATTTTCTTCTGAGATGCCAAATTCCAAAACTTAATCTTCTACCTGTGAAAGAAATACATCATATCTTAGTACTAAATCCTATTTTGTTTTTACTGACATTGCTTAAATAGTACCAATTGTTTTTCTTCCTATGTAGGATAATAATAAATAACAGAATGTCCCAGTTTATAAATATTTATAGGTATATCAGAATGTGTGATGGAATTCAAACTTAAAAACATTAAAAACAGAAATGTATTATTAAAAAAATCTTCAAAGGTATAGTTCCCTATTCATACTGGGGGAAAAGTTGGGGGAGATATAAAAATCTATGGGTATCTTAACGAAATACACTTAAGTGTTAAATAAAGACAAAACCTGTACATCTAGGGGAAATATTTGAAGTTATATAAGTGTAAGATATTAAGGATGTTTATTATATTTCGCTTATAGTCTTTCGTTTGTACTTTATATTTCATTCTGTAACCTGAATCAAAACACATATTAATTATATTGTAAATACCTTATCAGTAATATCTCGAGAAAAACATTTTAGGGAAAACGTCAACTTCAGGAGGGAAATTCCCGAAAATAACTTCTCATGAAAAAGTTTAATCAAATAAAAATAATAAGCTTAAATTAATTTTATATCAGCTTTACTTCTATGGATTGTTAAAGCATTAAAGGAGAAAATGATAAACAACAGCAAAGTGATTGTACAGAGGCTGTTCGCACATATTTTAGACGGTTTTGGTTAACGGTATTAAAAAATCGTTTGTTTCAAAAAAAAAATAACTACAATTGTACTATGTTTTTAAAAGTGAAAATTATAGTTTGCGACTTGAGAGGTTTGTTTTTATTCAAAATAGCGTTTTAAACGAAGCAGTGGTTCGAAGGCTATATTTATGCTCTTTCCGAAGAGAAGCATTCATATTCCGTTGTCCAAAAACGATGTGAGAGTCATGGCTCTCTGATATCTAAATCGTCGATAGGTATTATTGTCGAAAAGAAAGAAAAAAAATGTCAAATTGGAGTCTCAAGTGGGACAAAAATTCCAAACAAGTATTCCAGGAAAAAACGAACATCTTCGACTGTTGCAAAGATACGTTGTTTAATGTTAAAAGTAAATCCCCCTAGTCAAAGGACAGTTGCGAAATCTTTAAAATTCTCGGTGTCCACTGTAAACAAAATTATAAACGATTTAAATTTATTGATTTAAATCTTAAGAAAGCGAAACAAATACAATGTGCATCGTCTTTCTCTAAAACATATCGCTGAAAGCAGGACATGCTACAGAATTCTGTATAAGAAACATTTATCCAAAGAAAAATGGAAAAAAATTATCACAATAGGAATCATGGGTGTATTTAAATGTTTGCAACAAAAAAGAGCCATTTATTATCATAAAAGGAGAGAAAAAATTTAAGTACATGGTTCAAAGAAGTTTTTCTAAGGGATTCATGATTGTTGCTGGTTTTTCATATAAAGCAAGTTAAAAATAAAGAGAGTTGAAAAAAATATCCAGATTAACTCCAAATACTATCAGGAACATATTTCGCTAATATTTCTGAATGAAATACCATCGCTTTACCCGCAGTGCCATGAATCTGAGGAACTCCATCAAGACAAAGCTACCAGTCACACATCAAAATCCACTGTAAATTTCCTAAAAGAAATGGCACTAAAAACCGGTATCAAGGCCATACCCTTCACTG
>CM063502.1:110417198-110434698 GCA_032207245.1 Pardosa pseudoannulata | reverse complement strand
TGTGTCCCATATTTCCTCTCCTAGTACCAAGATATGCCGGAATTTATTGTAAGACAACCTCCTTGTTATTTTGAAAAAAGATCTGTGGGGGACATTCCACATCCAAAAATATTAATTGAGGAGCTTAAGTATAATAAATCCCCTGTATTACTTCTTATTAATCACACAGTTAGAGGATTTTACAGAATTTATTGTGGCATTGGAATTGAAAAGAGGTACATATATAGCTACAATATCAACATCAAATTATGTTCTGTGCTTTTCAATGGAGGTAGGGCAAAAATTAATGTTCAACACATTCCTTCGCCTGAATTTGAGCTATTAGCTGACATAACATCTCTAAAGATCATAAATCTCTCATACATGGATAAAAAGATTTTATGATCTTTAGAATGTCATAGATGAGGTTCATTTGCTTTCTTCTTTGCAATCTGGGTGGTCTTAAACTGAAGTGCTTTAAGTTTTGAATGTGCTTCAGTATATTGTTTCAAGACAATGGCAGAAGTTCTAAAGGGCAAGATATATTACCCCAAGGTAAAAAACATCTCAGGAAGACAGATATTTTTCAATACGTTAGAGGCATCTATAAGAGAACTCTTGTTTTAGAGCTTCAATCGCAACGGAAATACCTGTTTCATGTCAAATTGTTTACAAGATGTTGGTCTCTAAATGATGCCTAAAGGCCAGTAATTTACATTTCTCTCCCACTTAACAAAGTATAATTATTTACACAACAAAGTATAATTGCATATTTAGAGTAAGCTTATTTATGTCAAAATATGTGATACAATAGGTTTCTATTGCAGATTTACTCACAATTAGATAAAAGTTTTCTTTATTTAACATTATAATGATACATTTCAGATTTTATAAATTAAAGTAAATATTCAGCTATGATTTAAAACGCATTCTTTGTATACTTAAAAGCAATATTATGAATTGCCTTCATTTGATGACACTAAGAGTAAATATATCTTACTTCAAGTTCAAATAAAAATAAACTGTCACTAATGAAAGACAAATGATAATAAATAGATTTCATAAAAGATTATATATCTCTTATTGCCCACTGATAATGAAGTATAATATTTGGTAAAGTGCTCTGCATTCTTTTTTTAAACTATTCAGTTATTGGAGACATCTACGAAAAATCTACGATATAATTCATAGTAGTGTTTTATTAAGGAATTTTCATAAAGAATTCCATCTGTAAAAAATTCCTAAAGTCAAGCATTATGATGGGTGGTTCCGAATAATGTTAAGTTTTAAACGGCATAAATTTGGTTCTTAATATAATTATACTACGTCAGAAAACCATGCTAAATGTGTTACTTTCTTTTTATTTCCCTTTTTATTGCAAAATAAAAGATTTTTTTTAAACTTTTTGGATCAAGCAGTATTTAAGCACACATGATGTTGGGAATTTATAGTAACTTATCCCTACTAGAAAGGAATTTAAGTGATAGGTAAATTTTAGACTTTCATTCATTAAATAATAGAGATATTCCGTGATCCTCACCGGGGACCAAAAAATAAGATTCAAGAAACAGATTTAACTTGATTGTTATTCTTTAAGTATGCGATAGAAACATAACTGTATTTTGATGTACAAGTAGCTATTGATGCAATGTCTTCAAGAGTTTCAATTTTCTAGCATTTGATATCATGATATATAACATTATAGATATATCTACGCACAAATCTATAAGTATTCTTTTATATTTAAAACATACGTATACAAAATCTATATTTAAAGCGTAGCGTTTTTATTAGTATCACTTAACTAATATGTTATACGCAACGTTTTGAAGAAATGACTGCTAAAGTATCAGTGCAGCATATCTGTTTTAAATGACTATTTTATATGTTTTGGTACAATAACTGAACATCACTAAATTCCAAAAACATTATCGATTATTATTACATAGTTCATAAATGCCCATAAAGTATTCATAATGCAAGTTATATTTTTTAACTTGCTCACCTGCAAATTTGGGTGCATTTTTACTTCCAGCTACAAAATAAAGAAAGTATAATCACGATAAATTAAAGTGATCAGAATCCAATGAAAATACTTATTTCTACCATGAATGTTTGAATGATTATCAGTTTCAATGTTAAGTATGTATGTACGAGCAATTAAACTTTAATTCTGAATACTCATGTTGACAATTCCTGAACTGGTTGTGACTAGTTACTCATGATATCCGACGAACTCTTGATGTAATAAGTATGTTTCTCACATAACTCAGAAACAATTAACCGTAGAAGGTGAATATTTTGTATTTAAGATTGTTATAACGTTTAGTTGTGCACTTTTGATTGCAATATTCACTATATATAATGAAAAATTTCAGTATAAGGTCTATTACACGATTAGTCGTAAAATATTCAATTTTTCTATTTAGAACTAATATACCGTCTCGTTGCGCATCTCCTTATATGATTTCAATCTGTACTGTATGAAACAAAAAAATTCAGCATAACGTACATAACTCTAAACTGGTTGGTAGTAAGAAATATTGAAATGAAATATTTTAATACTTTAATATTCCCTAATTATTCATTCCCCTGGAGAAAATATTGAACTCTTTAAATCCGATTTCCACTGAAATATATACATATTCTTAAAATGTATTTTGATCACCATATTAATATTCCATATTTTTAATATTTTCCTTCTAAGTAATAATAAGTTTCCTTCTAAATATAGCTTCTAAGTAAGCATCAAACTAAACGTGAAACTAAAACCTTGTTTTTTAGAGGAGGGAAAATGTCTATGTTTGTCTTTACTGTTTAAATTAGAAATTAAATAAACGAAAGAGGGAAAGATTCTGAATACTTGAAGAAGAAAGATAAACCAAGAATAAACAAAAATTAAAATTGGAATTATTAAACAAAAATCTTTTAAATTATCATTTTAAAAATACAACAAAAAGAAAATACGTCTTTGTAAAATCATACAATTTATTCTAAATGTAGAATTTTTAAAATGAGCGTTTATCATCAAAATATATTGCATTGTGCAATATTAAAAATTACTGTATAAAGGTAAAAAATGTTTTATGAATTGTAAACAATTTTTGCCTTATTATTCATGAAAGTTTCCTGGATTTATCTGGATTTAATTATGCAAATTATTCAATTAAGTATTAATACTAATTTTAATATTTATTGCAATTCTTATCCAAATTTCCTTCTTAAGAATTACGACAATAGTAACTGAAATCAGCATTAATTTCCTTTCCAACATTAATTAACAATTAAAATCGTTTGATAATAATTACTCATTTATCTTGGTACACATATAATCAAAGGTTATTTAACATAATTATTCTTTAATTCAAATATCAATTATAGGTAGAAAAAAATTACCTTTTTAATGCTTACATTCCTTTCTTCTTGTATTATGTTTAATCTCGAGTTAATTGCAAGATTGTTTTAATTATCTTTACAAAATTGTAAGACAGAATTGCTTGGATTGCAAAAAAGACTAATTTTTAATTATTTATTAGCATTAAAATACTTACTTTTCGGCATTTTTGTTTTGTGGAGGAATTTATTATCGCAATGTTTTAACTTTAATTTCCTAAAATGATCTCTATTAAGCCATTTTAAAAGAAAATAAATAATTCTTCTGAGGAAACTTAAAAGAATAGATAACATTATTCTGACAAATATATCAATTTCTATTTATTTATTTATTTATTTTTCTTAAAATATACTTTGACATATCAAGGATATTGCAACAAAATTTTAAGACGATGTAATAATTAAAAATGAATAAACAAGCATTTTTACCATGTTGGAATCCGTTTAAATAGTTTGTTTGCAACGCTTTTATTATTTTCTCAATGTTTTACTTCAATGCGTTTTAAAAGCCATTTTAAAAAAAGAAAATGCAATATATGAAGTAAAAGTTTATATAAAAAAGGGAAAGAATGCCTTAGGCAGCTGAATACTTTTAATATAAGGATATGTGAATGCGATAAATATTTTTAATGACATTAATGTTATATAACTAATAATATTAAATATTGCTACTTATGATAACAATATTAATATGCTACTACATTATAGACTAGTCGCTTCGCGACTGAGTAATTAAGGTTCCCAAATGAAGATTAATATTTTATTATTTAAAATATCGCACTAATTTATAGATCAAATTACACTAACAATGGAAGCAAATAACTCATAATCACAACCAAAATACTGAAAAACTAATTCCTATTCTTCTGTAATACTTATCGCCTTGATTATGGTGTTTAATCATCACTATCAAAATCAGTAAATTAGGTAAATTTTGTCTGATGCCATAACTTGCGGACCTTTACAAAGGACTTGGTATATTGAACTTGCATTATTGAGCGTTGGTTTCAGGTAATTAAAAATTAAAATAACCTTTTGACCCTTTCGCAGTATAGGACTCCATTAGAGATTTTTTTCATTTAAGGAATTTACGAATTTATTTCTAGAAATGATACTGAGAATGTAAATCAGTCAGAACTCAAAATTCCGTGTAAAATTATCTATAATATTTAATATACAAATTACAATATTGTATTAGTCTTTTTTAATTTAATTCTTACAAAATTAAATTTCCTTGTAATTAATACGACATTAACAATGTTTGGCTAAGCGACAAAAAAATTTCTAACACAAAATGTTGAAAATGGGGTTCTATATTACTGTTTTCCTAAAGTGCATTGTATTTGAGAAATGTATATATAATAGCACCGATATTAAAATTCAAAACTCAACAACAAAGATTTTTAAAATTTTAAGTAATCAACCAATCTAACGAACGAAAGGAATCTTAAAATTTCTTGTTATACAATTCAGCAAAGTCTACAAAGAAATAGTATAAAGACTTTTAAAATCTTCATCGACCCTTTTATTTACTTAAATTTTATTTTTCTAATCACATATACTACTATATTTTTAATATGATAGTGGTTTCATTTTTCCAGAGTTTTGCAGAAGATTTCAATTGGTTTAAATAACGCAGTATTTTCAGTTAAATTAGGATTTCACTGAAAACGAAATGATTAGTTTATTTATTAAACTATAATTGGAAGTATTGTTTACAATATTGGCAATAGAACATTCATTGTATAATAAAAGTTAACAGAAGAATAAATTTAAAATTAAAACAGCTATATATTTAAATAATGGGAGAATATCAAATATTTCAAAGATTCGGGACATGTACAACACAGAATTAATCTGGGAGCATCTAGCTATTATTTAAAAGTGAGGAATAAGTTAAATGTTTTAGGATATAGCTTCATAGTGCTATAAAATATTAAAATTATGTTAAAATCCATCGAGGTAATGCGCTCCCGTGACGTCATTTATAATTTTGAAAACACAATTGATTCCTATTTAATGTAAGATACATTACGACAAATTTATAGTCTGCATAGCCATATAATTCGAAATCTATGTCTAAAGTCAAAATAGAAAACCACTAACGGCAGGTCTCACCAAAGTCGTTTAACGGCTAACCGAAATTAACCCATGGCGCCAACCAATGATGGGACGTAATTCTTCGTTTAAGCAGAGATTAATCATGGTTACCTGTTGAACGACTTTGGGACCGCCCCTTAGAATGGTTTCAAATTAAAATAAATACAATCCAATTCAAATTTATGGTTTCAAGAAATTTTGAAGGACAAAATTACAACAAAGTATAAATATCATGCATGTAGCTCTAACTGTTTAAAAGTATTTGTATTTACGGACATACACAAGCGCTCTCCTCTTTGTTTATAATAGACTGAAAATACATAAAGAATTGTTTTAAGTAAGTATTATAGTATTATGTATGATGATGTATGTATGTATGTATATATATATATATATATATATATATATATATGTGTGTGTGTGTGTGTATTATCTGATGCTCTGAATATATTGTGTCGTATTTATGCAGTACGTTTACTTAAACGTACTGCATAAAATGCGTACGTTACTCATAGGCATTACTCATTAAACTGTGAGTAATGCATATACTCATTAAAGCATTACTCATATGTACAGTAAGTTAACTTAAACGTACTGTACATATGATTAATGCACTGTACAAGGGCCAAAAACATAGTAAAATATATGCATGACTAACATAGCTTATGCATGAAGATAACAAGACCAGGCGTTATATCGGCTGCACTATTGCATCAATGTAAGTAATTACTTTTTTAATGTTAGTTTGTATATAAAAAGCATAACACTATTAAAATGCAATAAATAGTTTATAAAAACAGCTACGCTTACGATGTATATAGTATTACCATGTAAGCATTCTTTTAACTTATTCTAGAGCAGTTTATGTAAGTAATATGGATTGTTCACTACACTAATTACACTGCATGCAATTGCCAAATATAGTTAATGCTGATAATAGCGATTGCTTTGTGTTGTATGTATTTTATATTTACCATTATTATACAGTTAGAGAATTTTTATTAGTAATAAAAGCATCTAGCTATATATTTTTGTTATCCATAGCTTTCACTGAAGCCTAAATACAGCAGTTCATTTTATTACCTTACATTATTAGACTTTTTATAATCCGTAGCAGAAATTTTCAAGAAAGGGAAAATGTTGTCTATGTGTACTTAAATAGTTTTGCCAGTTAAATAAGAAAAATATTATGTTAGACTTTATATATGTGTCTACATATTTACCTTATTGTACGCAAATCCGAGGACGATATACTCAGATATTGCAGCTCTATTTTTAGTAATTTCTTCAGCCCAGTCTCTTATAAAGGTCAGAAGTTGAAGCTGTAAAGAACAATTCTTTAGTCTTTGTCGCTTAGGAAATTTTTTCATATAATATATCGAATACAGAGAATACTTTTATTTCTTAAGTGACTTTTCGAATATACTGAATCAATTTCTTTCTAAATATTTTTGAGTATGAAGGGTAGAATTTTCTAAAATTTCTTGAGCTAAAATTCTTTTTCTGTCTTTTCTGATCTATCGGGACCATTGTATTCTTTTATTCTAGGGAAAAAATTTAGATTACTTTCTCAAATGAATGTGCATGAAGTACACCATGTAATGCATAAAGTACACCATATTGTAAAAGTCAGATTAATATGTTGTATTTCTCTCTATTCTTTGGTATATTTTTTGTATCCATTTTAAGTTTCCTACTTCATTTTAGATTTATGAAATCACGGATACATAAATATTACTTTTATTTTTCCTCGATTCCTCTTTCCATTGTGAAACACAAAACGAAAAGGATAGTCTCATTGAGTTCTTTTGACATCATATTTCTTGTAGATCTGTAGTTATGTAGAAACAACGATAGAGAGATTGACATAAGGTACAAAGTGGTAAGAAACAAACAGTAACGGCCAACAACCTAATGAAGGAGTTACCTGAAAATTAAGAGACTTGTTTGTAACTATGGTTCAAATATGTTTCAAGTTAAGTTTGAAATGAATTTCCTACTAATGTTTCAGGAAATGTGCTCTTCTTTTCATGTAGATTTAAATCAATCTCTTAATTTATGGAGTTAACAACCAAAGTTAAGAAAGTACTTTTGCTTTTTTCACAAAACGTAATTGTTTACCATTTTTTTGTATCCAATAATGTATCCAATAGATCCTGTGAAACTACTGTTGGACAAATTTTCAGTAATGTCTCTGAGAAAATACATAAAGGACAAGCCAAGCAATCTCATTACATAAACATGTCCATGCAATTTTTTACACATTGCATAAACATTTACTTAATTTCCAGAATAAAAGCAAGAGCGTTTACCAATTTAAAACTCAAGCTTTAGGTGGGTGTAGTACTGCTACCAATAAAATGCTAACGTTTCATAAAAAAAATTTTTAAAAAAGAAAACGTTAGTGCCTTATTCATCCAAATCAGAACAATTGTATTCTTCCTTCGTTCAAATAACATTCACATGAGTTTCTTCTGCTATCAATCTATCAACTACTGATTCTTCGGTGTAAATACTTGTTTTTATTTTGCTTGGAGAGCTAAGCACTAACTCTTTTACTCTGCGAGAGCTAATGTAACCAGGACCTACTGCTAAAATCAGATTTCAAACGAAATCCTTTCCAGCAGTCGAATTCGAAAGTGCAGACTCAAATAACGAATTGGTTATAGAACAGTAGCAAAATTTTCAACTGTAACGTTCATGCTGGTGCCACGCACAATTTAATTTACTGCTGCGTTCACGCTGATGTGATATTTCTATGCAAATTTTGTATTCTTGAGTCATTTTCCTCGAGTTTGGCATTTACGCTCATCAGCCTTTCTTCCGGAAATTACGGTAGTTACACATATATTTTAAATTGGCTCCAATCTTAAGATTTTCCTTGCCAGTTCCATGTTGAGCATTCCAAAATTAGTAATTACTGTTCCTTTTATTTAATTGGGAAAATTTGCATTGCAATATCTTTTGTGTAATTACATATATTTTGGTAAAAAAAAGCCTTTGAATATAAAAGCCTAACAGAAATTCTTAAATTATAGTTATTAATTCCGCCTGGATTAGAAATTGTCATATGAAATTGTAAGGTAATGTTAACTATTACTGCTGGTTAAGTTACGCGATAAAAACCTGGAGGAAGCAGGTTATAAATCTGAAAGTAGGAAGAAAGATAATTATTTCAGAACACAAGAGACTCGTTTTATTTTTCTTCTACGTTAATATGTAGAACAATTCTATCTCTCACGGAATGTTTATGGTTTAGTTGCAACGGAAATGCAACCTGAGTTTCTGTTATTTTCTGTAAAGAGTGAAAAAAGCTGTTGAAGTATTGTATTCCATAATAAACCATGCTTTCACTCCATCTTTAACGCAAAAGGTAAATAAATGGACAAATAAATAAAGGGACAGGTTCCATTTTTCATTTCATTTGAATACTTAAAAAAATAAAAAATTTTATAATAAAATATAATCAGTATGAAGTACTATATATTTTTATGTTGAAAACTCATTTGAAAAAAAAATTAAGCCATTTACAAATTTTTCACTTTCCAGTAATATTGTATAGCCTAACATAGATTTGAATTCATTAAATCCTACTCTGAAACAATAAAAAATATGCAATTCCCTTATAAAAAATAATTAGGATCTGTACAAGTCTGTTCTTACAAATTTATATTTTGCAATCGTTAGCATGTTTTTTTTTATTCGTAAATTAATATCTGTCTTCATCTGCAATCCAATTATAATTCTAAATTAAAGTAACCTCATAATTAAACCTGCAGGTTTTTTTTCTTTTGTAGATCTGGTTTGCTCCCCATACAAAATTTTCCTTTAGTACATCTACGGACGTATCTGGAATTCCACACTGTCAGAACACCCAAAAGCTGTTAACAAAATTAAGTTAGTCCTGAATAATGTATTCTTTCAACTCTTTCCTTCATCTAAGGGAAAATTTTAAAGCAACGTGTATGCAGCGGTAAATTATTCAGATCATTTCTTGTGCTTTGGGTTTTATATAATATTTTTAAGAATCTATAAAAACCAAATAATAAAAGTAATATAGAAATTCTCCCCAAAAGTGTATTTTTAAAAATATATATAATATCAATATGGCAATATGATAATGACAGATGTAAAAATCATAGGCTATACAAAATTTGGAAGATCTCAAGAAATTCAGAGATATTTCAGTATTCTTAACCCCTTGCGGTAAAATGACGAGTCTAGCTCGTCATTAGTTTTTCATTCCATACCGTACAATGACGAGCTACACTCGTCATGCGATTAAAGTTACTGTTAAATATGATAATTAATTTAGTTTAAAATTTCTAGTGTACTGAATTTGGCAACACTTTTATCACTTGTGAAAATCACAAGTCACTATTGCATATTGTTTACTTAGAATTTCTTGCTACAAGTCATTGCCAAATTAATGAGTCAGAATAAAAGAAAACCTACTAAGAAATGCCGTGTGTGTTACAAGAATCAAATTAAAAGTGAGACTACTTGGCGGTGTAAACAATTAAGAATTCCTTTGCACTTTGTTTTGAAAAGTACCACTAGCTTGAAGACTATTATCTGTATACCTTATTAATGTTTTGCTTTGATATTTTCTTAATTTTACTGTTATTGATACCATTTAACACTATGTAAAAAGTGGATTTTAATTAAGAATATGTAAGAATTGTAAAATGAAACAAGTTTTTTAAATAAAAATTAAATGTTTATTTCATGCACAGTTTTTCATTATTAAATCATACCGGAAGGGGTTAATAACTGTTAAACTATTTTGGAAATCATTGGCAAGAATAAAGTAAACACATTTTTATATATCTAAACTTTTAGTGTTTTTCTCTGGTTTCGATGAAGTAAAACAATTTTTAAAAAATCTATAAATAGAGAGTTTATTTCTGTAATCTTCTTAGATGTAAAGTTAAGAAAATCATTATAAATTATGTTTCATAGTTTCAATCTAAGAACAACAATTGTTGCGCATACTCTATCAGAAAAACTCTTATTTAAAGTGATTAATAAATTGGTAGTAATATTATCAATGTTTATCCACTCAAACAATAAGCATAACTCAAAAAATTAAGGTATTTTAAAAATCCTGCTTTAAGCATCTTTAAACACTAACAATAAAATTCATCCTTACAATTTCTTGTTTTAATGGCCAGATAGCTAGTATATTAGCTATTTGACCATCAGATGGATCTCAACAATTTTTTTCATTTGAGTTAAAGGTCCATTTTTGCTGAAAATTTTGCAGTTTTGTTCTAAGGCGTATTTTGAATAATTTATTCTGTTATGTTATAAAAGCATGACCTTTATTTTCTAAAATTGAGAGATGTGGGGAAGTGCAAACCTATTTCATATGAAACATTGTGACAGTATTTCTAATATGTCGGTAAATTCTGTAATAGGAAGCCTGTTTCACCAACTATCATATTAAAAAACAATTCGAATACTACATTTTACATCTCTGAAAATTTTAATACAATATAACTATTAAAAAATAATCATCGCATTTTAATACATATATGTTGGTTATTCTATTGCTAAAAAACCCCAATACATTTTAACGTTTTAAAGAAAATAGCGCTAAGTCGAATATGTTAACATACCACCTAAAGAAAAAGTCAGGGGGGGTTAATATCGGGGGATCTAGGTTTTGGTATGTCCTCTTCCCCCACGACCGATCCAACTATCAGGAAATGTTTTGTCCAGCTCCGTTTTGATGGAAAATTAATCGTTTTGTATAGTTTTTCCAACACTTCAAAAAAATATAGAGTCGTCAGAGGTTTGATGAAGTTCCAGGATTTCAATAAAATTTACACTTCGAATGTTTTAAGTTAAAATTTTATTTATGAAAAAATAAACATGTATCGACTTAATACAAAAATTAAACAAGCTAGTTACCTGCAGCGTTAGCTAGAAATGCTTCCTAGCTAACCTTTTAAATACATACATGTGGCAGGAGATTTACATGAAGGTTTCAGTCACGGTTTAAGTTGACTGAAACGTAAACGCATCGGATGAATAATTAGGTGATGTAAGGAAGAAATCTATTTTTTTTTAATTTCCTAACAATGGCCCGCCTCTTACTTACAAAAACTTTAAATCTTTCATTTTAAATTTATCCCTTCATCCGATGAGTTTTTACAAAGACTAATACATACATATACTTAAATAAAATAACCACATCAGTGGCAAATGTTACTGTATGACTTCAAGCAGTCAGCAAATAAAGTTCATTTACAAAACAAACATGATTAATATAGTAAAGTTAAAGAAATTATTACAAACATTTTCAAAAATTTCACATTTGTTACATATATTTCACATTTGTTGTATATACTTTAATACAATGAAATTTTACACTTACAATAAAAATCTTTTCAATGAACTTTGATAAACCAACTTTGGGTAATGGTTTAGTGAACAAGTCGGCAAAATTCAATTTTGTATTTACATAATTTAAAGTGAAAAGATTTTGTAGAACTAAATTTCTAAGGAAATGATATTTTATGTCAATATGTTTAGTTCGAGAATTTTCAATTGGTGATCTAGAAAAATTTATTGCAGCTTGATTATCACACAAAAGATAACTGCTTGTATTAAATGTAATAATATTGTGGCTTTTAAATTCATTAAATATACGGATAATCCAAATTAATTCCTTGGCCGATTCACACAGTGATATGTATTCACTTTCCATTGTGGATAGACTAACACATTTCTGTTTAAAAGTCTTCCATATAATGGGCGAATCGTCTATAAAAAGAATATGTCCTCCAATGGAAATTCGATCATCACGATTTGCAGCATAATCTGCATCACTATAACAGTTGACATTTAGATCATTTACCCGAGATAACTTTAGTTTATAAGATTTAGTTTGATTTATATAGCCAAGTAATTTAAGTAAAGTATTCCACTGTATTAAGCCAGGATTACTCTGAAATTGTGAAAGAATATTGCGTAACATATATCAGGTCTAGTTCTATTTGAAATAAATGACAGACAACCTAATATATTTCTGTATGGCAATTCTGACATTTTTAAAATTTCGGCTTCTGAATTTGGACATTGGGTTTTAGAAAGAACTGTACCTACTGCTATAGGTAATGAAGTTGCTGGACAATTGAAATTTTTATATTTTTCACATACTTTATGGATATAGTCTGACTGATGAAAAGTTCATTACCAATTTCTTCAAATTGGACTCTTAACAGTTTACGAGTCTTACCCATTATTTTAAGATCAAAATGAGTACGTAAACGATTTATCACATTTTTTATAAGACTGTCAGATTTTGAAAATAACACTATATCGTCTACATAAAGTAATAAAAGAACATTATTCATATATACATAAACACAATTTGTCCATTCTAATTTGTTAAAATTTAAACTTTCAAGTACAGAGTGAATTTCTAAAAACCATTCTCTCCCCGATTGGTGTAAACCATACAAAGCTTTGTTTAAACGGCATACGTGGTTTGGCTTTAAAAGATCGACAAAACCTTGAGGTTGGGTCATAAAAATGTTTTCTTGAAGTGTAGCATAGAGATAAGCACATTTTATGTCCAATTGACAATGCTTCCACTTTAGTTTACATACAAGTACTGAAAAACACAATCTTACGATTGAAAAATTAACCACTGGGTTAAACACTTCATCGTAGTGTAATCACTGAATTTGCCTGAAACCTAAAGCAACAAGTCTGGCCTTGTACCTGACGATTTTATTGTTTTCGTCTCGTTTTAGGGTATAAACCCATCGGCAACCTATAACTCGGCTGTTTTCCGGTTTTGGAACAAGGTCCCACACTTTTCGATCTTTTATAACTTTGATTTCGTCTTTCATTGCTTTACACCACTCATCAGCTTGGGGGTTTTCAAAGCTACTTTATAACTACTTGGAACTATAATCTCTAGTCATTCCGAATGATTTGCTTTTTCTATTTTTACAACACCGGAGTATGTATTTTTTCCGCTAAAATTGAAAAGTGATTTGTCATATTTTAAATTGTGTGCTTTACAGTAATTTTCGATATCTGTATTAGATCGAAAACGCGCTTTTACACCTTTAATTCTATAATAAACATCAGTCCGAGATCCGTTTTTACGTGGAACAGCTTGTCTTTCCCAAATAATATTTTCACTAGAAGTTTTACTGCTTTCCGGTATCCCCTCCCCTTCCTCAAAATCTTCAGTTTTTACGGTTTCGGGAGATTTCGGTTGTTCAGTTTCTTCGGATTCCGACTCACTTTCTGAATCAGACGAAAGTTCAATTGTTTTAAAGTTTGGGCCCAGTTTCGCTCCACTGTTACTCTGACTATGTAGTTTTTCATCATCAAAAGAAACATTTATTGTCTCAACAATTTTCCTTTCTGTCGGAAGCCATATACGATAACCACGAGTTTTTAAATGTATACCCTAACATAACACCCTTTTTAGCTCTCATATCTAGCTTTTTACGTTGTTGTTTAGGAACATGCAAATAGGCTTTAGTTCCAAAAACTCTGAGATGTTTTAATGATGGTTTACGTCCACAGTAAAGTTCAAAAGGGGTTGAGGTTTGCTTTCCATGGCATACTCGATTCCAAACATAAGTATGACATAACAAGGCTTCCGCCCAAAATCCATTACTTAATCCGCTGGAATTTAGCATAACTTTTATTGCGTCCATTGCGGTATAATTGTAGCGTTCTGCTACGGCATTTTGTTGTGGCGAATAGACATTTGTTCTTTCATGTTTTATGCCTTGTTGATCTAAAAAATTTTCAAATTCTGTACTACAGAATTCGAGACCATTATCAGTCCTCACGTTTAATATTTTAGTATTTAAAAAACGTTCTGCCCGTTTTTGATACCTAGAGAAAATATTAAAAACCTCATTTTTTTCTTTCATTGGATAGGTAGTTACTTTACGCGAAAAATCATCAATGATACTTAAGAAATAACAATCTCCAATAGCTATATTGGGAATGGGACCACATAGGTCCAAATGTAATAATTCTAGGGGTTTTCGTGACCTAATTTTACCTATCGGTTTGAATGATTTTCGTCGAGATTTAGCAATTTTACATGGTTCACATTTTAAAACTTCGTGTCGCAAATCAGGTAAACCACTTACAGAGTTGTTTTTACTAGTTTGAACAATGTATTTCGTATTTATATGACAAAGTCTGTTATGCCAAATTTCTAAATTGTTTAGATTAGAAGTAGAAAAATTCTGTTCTTTAGAATCTTTGAAGTTCATATTACGGGGCTTATTTACAGTAAGATTTTTACTTTTATGTTCTTTTAACTTTAAAGGTTTAATAGTTTCATACTGGGGATTTACATAAAAAAGGCCATTATTCTTTTTAGCTACAAATAGTTTACGACCATCTTTAGCATATACTGTAATTTGTCCCTTTCTACATGTAAATGTTGCACCTGCTTTGTCAATAAAAGAACCTGACATTAAATTACGCCTTAGTTTGGGAGAGTACAATACATTATAAAGATTAACAATTTCTGACTCACCCTTGTTTTTAAAAATCATCCTCACAGTGCCAGTTCCTTCTACTTTACATGACACACCACCAATGGCAACTACCATAGAAGTGTTTTTTATAGGCTTAAAATCCTTCAGGAGACTCTTGTTACCACAGAAATGCGAGCTTGCTGCTGTGTCCAATACCCAAGATGTATCGTCGCTGTCTTGACTTAGGTACGATTCGGTGATAAAACAGGATTCCGGCTTAGGTTTTGTAGGTGGACGATTTCGAATACTCTGTTTATTCTCAGTTCTCGGCTTTTCGGGCGATTTCCCTTTAACACCTTTCAAACTTGAAGAAAAGGCGATGCTTTCTTGGTCTTTAATGGATTGTTTCAATCTAGATTCTTCAGCAGTTAATTCAGCCTGAATTTTATCAAAAGTGAAATCCTCATCTTTCCAACGGTAGATTGATTGTACAATTCCGTTAAATTCAGGAGCAAGGAAACGAATGAGTTGAAACGCCTGGTACCAGTCATCTATGGGTTTTCCAGCATCTCTCAATTCATTTACGATGTTTTGGATTCTTGCCGCGTACACACCAATTTCCTCGCCTGGGTTGATTTTGCAGGAGAAAAATTCATCGGTGAGGCCTATTATACGAGCACGAGAGTCCGGTCGGAAATGCTTTTCTAATATTTCCCACGCATTTACTGGATCATCAGTATCAGAAATAATACTTCGATATTCTTTGGCAATGTTTAAATATATTAACCCATAAGCCTTGTCTGCTCGTTGGTTGAAACTTCTTAATTCCTTAGCTGATATTTCAACTTCCCCTTTCGTAGGTGCAGCTTCTATCTTTGATACGATACGCCAGCAGCTCTCTTTCATTAGTAGCACTTTCATATCATCACGCCAAGTTGCGTAGTTGTCGGCATTCAGCTGTTCAATTGCAACTTCCATTTTTAATTCTTTTACAAGTCTGCAGGCCCGCCGTCGAATAGCTTCGAAGACGTTTTAAATAAACTTCACCACTGCATACGCTTGCGGCCCATAACCGACATGATGGAAAATTAATCGTTTTGTATAGTTTTTCCAACACTTCAAAAAAATATAGAGTCGTCAGGTTTGATGAAGTTCCAGGATTTCAATAAAATTTACACTTCGAATGTTTTGAGTTAAAATTTTATTTATGAAAAAATAAACATGTATCGACTTAATACAAAAATTAAACAAGCTAGTTACCTGCAGCGTTAGCTAGAGATGCTTCCTAGCTAACCACGCTGCCTCGGCTTAAATACATACATGTGGCAGGAGATTTACATGAAGGTTTCAGTCACGGTTTAAGTTGACTGAAACGTAAACGCATTGGATGAATAATTAGGTGATGTAAGGAAGAAATCTATTTTTTTTTTCCTAACACGTTTGAACTATGCAAACATTTGCACAGCCAGTAAAACACCAGTTCTTTTGAAAGATAACTTGAGGTTAATGGCGATCAGAATAATGAAAAGCATAGCTCTCTAGCATGTCCAGATATGTAAGGATTGTCAATACGTGTTTAATGAAGAAAAATGGTTTGAAAATTTCATATATAGCCAGTGCGCAAGAAACATTCACTTTCGGGCTACTGTGTGATTTTTTTTTCTTACTGCATGAAGTGATTGAATTCCCTAGATCCAACAGTTATGATGGTTCATAGAATAGTTAATGGAATGTTGCTTCATCGAAGAAGATGATGTTTTCTAGGTTTGGTTTGGTTTGGTTTGGAGTATTATGATTTAATTTTTCTCTACTGGAGAGCTAATGAGACAGGAGACTATTGCTTAAAGCCGATTCCGAACGGCTACAAACATCCATGCAAAGAGCAAAATCCGGGATCGTAACGAAGAGCAGCGCATTCGGCCATCGTCTGACCAATGTTTTCTAAAGGTCCGTCCACACTAGGGTCCACTGCAAGCTATTAACACTGTCTGGAGGATCGCGGTCGATGGTGGCAGACGATACAAATAGCCTTGGTGGAAGATGACTTCGGAGGCGGCTTTTCTTCAAAGATCAAAGGCAACCAGATGCGCAACTAAATTGCGCAGTAAACCCTATGGACGTATCCAAGCGCTCGGCTCATTTAGTGGCCCAGCGTGTGGATGCAACCCGTGAACCATCGTTCAAGATCACCATCAGGAAGTGGTGAACAATTAGCCATAGAGTGAAGGCTACATAAGAGATTAAAATGCATGATTACAATTTTGTAGTGTAAAACTACATTAAGTGATCTCTTCAAAGAAACAATAAACATGCACGTACTCCATTTTGTTCATTTTCTTAAACATGAAATTCGCTCAATAATTTTAGACCACCCTATAGTAGGTTTGAACAGAATCCGGTTCGGTTTGGTATAGCAGGCAACTACCTTATTAGTTTTGTGGGCATTGCAATATTACAAGAATTGAGGATTTCACTGAAAAGCATCTATGCTCTATTTATTCTTTAAAATATTAGACGTTCGTTTCTGCTATCTTTTAGTAACGAATTGATTGAGA
>CM063502.1:110413452-110414598 GCA_032207245.1 Pardosa pseudoannulata | reverse complement strand
TTTGGCAATGTTTAAATATATTAACCCATAAGCCTTGTCTGCTCGTTGGTTGAAACTTCTTAATTCCTTAGCTGATATTTCAACTTCCCCTTTCGTAGGTGCAGCTTCTATCTTTGATACGATACGCCAGCAGCTCTCTTTCATTAGTAGCACTTTCATATCATCACGCCAAGTTGCGTAGTTGTCGGCATTCAGCTGTTCAATTGCAACTTCCATTTTTAATTCTTTTACAAGTCTGCAGGCCCGCCGTCGAATAGCTTCGAAGACGTTTTAAATAAACTTCACCACTGCATACGCTTGCGGCCCATAACCGACATGATGGAAAATTAATCGTTTTATATAGTTTTTCCAACACTTCAAAAAAATATAGAGTCGTCAGAGGTTTGATGAAGTTCCAGGATTTCAATAAAATTTACACTTCGAATGTTTTAAGTTAAAATTTTATTTATGAAAAAATAAAATCGACTTAATACAAAAATTACTTAAAAACTTAGGAACGCTTAAAAACTAGATAAAACTTAAGATCTATTAAAACTTAGGATCGACTTAATACAAAAATTAAACAAGCTAGTTACCTGCAGCGTTAGCTAGAGATGCTTCCTAGCTAACCACGCTGCCTCGGCTTAAATACATACATGTGGCAGGAGATTTACATGAAGGTTTCAGTCACGGTTTAAGTTGACTGAAACGTAAACGCATTGGATGAATAATTAGGTGATGTAAGGAAGAAATCTATTTTTTTTTTCCTAACACGTTTGAACTATGCAAACATTTGCACAGCCAGTAAAACACCAGTTCTTTTGAAAGATAACTTGAGGTTAATGGCGATCAGAATAATGAAAAGCATAGCTCTCTAGCATGTCCAGATATGTAAGGATTGTCAATACGTGTTTAATGAAGAAAAATGGTTTGAAAATTTCATATATAGCCAGTGCGCAAGAAACATTCACTTTCGGGCTACTGTGTGATTTTTCTTCTTACTGCATGAAGTGATTGAATTCCCTAGATCCAACAGTTATGATGGTTCATAGAATAGTTAATGGTATGTTGCTTCATCGAAGATGTTTTCTAGGTTTGGTTTGGTTTGGAGTACTATGATTTAATTTTTCTCTACTGGAGAGCTAATGAGACAGGAGACTATTGCTT
>CM063502.1:110358452-110408452 GCA_032207245.1 Pardosa pseudoannulata | reverse complement strand
TGAATATCGGGAATCTGGTAAAACATCAAATATCCGACATCACTGCGGCCGGAAAAAGATCGTGCAAGAACGGAACTAACGACGACTAAGGAGAATTATTAAACTTCACAGCAGTGTAACCTTACGCAAACTGCAGCAGATTTAAATTCTGAGCTATCACTAGGTATCAGCTGACGAATGATTCAATGAAACATCATTGATTTAGACTTTTGGAGCCAAAGACCTACTCATGTATCCTTGATCACGACACAAAGCTTTATGCCTTGCCTTGCCCGTCAACACGTTCAAATTATATCGAGGGGATGGACGTGTATAGGTATGGATACAACCTCAAGAATCCATGGACCCTGCATGTCAACAGGGGATTGTTGGAGCTAGTGAAGGCTCCGTGATGGTATGAGCCGCTTGCAGTTGGAGTTATATGGGCCCCTGATACATATAGATACGACTCTAAGAGTACAAATATGTAGGCATCCTGTCTGATCCCCTGCACTCATTCATGTCCATTGGGAATTCCAATGGACTTGAATTCCAGCAGGATAATGCGACACCCCACAAGTCCAGAATTGCAACAGAGTGGCTTTGTGAACATTCTTCTGACTTTAAACACTTCCGCTGGCCACAAAAATTCACAGACATGAACATTATTCAGCACATCAGGGATGCCTTGCAAAGTGCTGCTCAGAAGAAATCTTCCCCACCTCGTACCGTTAGGGATTTATGGACAGCCAATCAGGATTCATGGTGTCAGATACCTCCAGCGCTACTTCAGACATTATTCGAGTCCATACTACATCGTCTTGCGGCGCTTCTAGATGCTTTCGGAGGCCCTACACGATATTAAGCAGGTGTACCAGCTTGTTTGGTTTTTCAGTGTATAATCATCGTCTTTTCACCAGGTTAATTTATTCATACCAATGCTTGAGACTATTATTTCTAAATATGCTTTCACCTTATGTTTAACTCAGTTATAACTTTCAAGTTAATGTTTGTAACATATGCATACCTATCCTGTATTCAAATATATTCATTTTATATATTTTTTGATTAATTATCTTTTATTATAGAGGGAAATAACAAAATGTATCTAAAAACAAGCCTAATTTTTCGAGTATGAAAATGAGTGTAGACAGAGGTAATCAAATGGTTTTTCCAGATAATCCTCTGCTTTGCAGATTGATTTCAGATATAAGCTTGTATGCATTTATACGTGCTTTCGTAACATCGGCTACGTTTTACTTTCTCTTTGAAATTTTCCTCGTAAAGTTCTATTTCCTTTTCAGTCTCGTTAATAATTCTTTCAATATAATTACACTTTCTTAAAATATATATTAGTTGCAATCCAGTTAACATATCATTGAAGTAAAATGCAATTTCAAGGAAGTACCTAGTACTTTATTTTAATGCCTTTTCAGCGTGTATAATGAACGCAATTTCTTCAGGAAGAAAAAATTTAAAAGATTAGAATTCTTTATTTATAAAAGAAAAAAACTCAGAATGTTTTACTTAACGAAGAGAAAAAAAAATCTATGTAGCGTAAATTAAATTATGAGGATTTTATTTCCTTTTCATACAAAAATTAAAAAAGGGTAAGTTTTAAAATATTTTAAGGAATGAAACACAAAAGGTCTGAGAAATGAAACGAGAAGTAAAATAAATCGAAACACATTAATCAATTGATTTTTTAAGCGCAGAATTAGAAAATTTAAGTAAATGAGGCTATAAAATGCTAGAATTATGCTTGTTACGGATAATCCTCCCATATGTTTATTTTAAAAATATCAGAATTATAAATTCTTTAGTAAAATACTTCATTACTTTATATTTTAACAAACATATATTTAATTATTGTATTCTACCATGTCAGTGGTTAATTTTATACTTCTTTCAATTTGTTACACAGTTTTATTGTTATTACTCTTTTACTGTCACATTTTCTATATATTTCTGTTGTTAAATTTAATGTCATAATAAACATTTTTAACTTTAAAGAAGCATTTAAAAACTGTACTAATATGTATGCTTAATTCCGTCGAGCATGATGTATCTCACAAATACAGAGCTCTGAAATTCTTTCCTTTTTAATAGAAAGGGGACTCTTAGAACCTTGAATAAAATAATACAGGCCTTTCAAATCGTTATATGGGTATATGTGTGTGTATTGTAATAAACATAGTTAACACGTGTGCTAGACACGTACTAGTACGTTTTCTGACGAGTGATACTTGAGCGCGGGTCACGTACTAGTACTGGTTAGTGTAACAACATGGTTTTTTTGGGGGGTACAAAAATAACGGTATATACGGGAAAACGAAGCTGAATGTTCTTGTCTACTACATAGATTCTGGAAAAAATTAGACAAATAAAAACAAGTTTTTGCATGAGTCGATGCGGAACCACAGAATATTAAAACTATATACTACTATTTCTATTTGATTTTTCATATTTACGATACTATTATAAATTTATCCATTAAAAAATATTTTTTTGTTTAAAAAATCTTATATTTGTTATTTAAACATTTCTATTTGTATATTTTTTTATTTTTTTTTATATACACTCATGTCCATAAATTAAGGATAATGAAGTTCAGGCAATGAAAGAGACAAAAGCAAAACAAATTTGACTTATTTGTAAAGTCTATTTATTAAACAAAAGGTAAAGAGCAAAAAAGATGCTATATGTTTGACATAATTAATAAAAATTGCGATTTTTACTCCCTGGAGCAAATTTCAAAAAAGAACCTATTTACAGAAAACAGTATAACAGGGTTAGTATGATGGTTAATACGGAGTATGTCTCCCGGACGATGCAATACAAGCGTTACAACGCCTACGCATGCTGAGTATCAGATTATCAATCTGATCTTGGGGAAAATTACACCACTCATCAAGCAATGCCCTCCGAAGTTCCGACAGACAGTTGGGAGGGGGTTGACGGGCTGCAATTCGTCGGCCAAGCATGTCCCACACATGCTCTATTGGATTCAAGTCCGGTGAGTATGCTGGCCAATCCATACGGGTGATATCCTCCGATTGAAGGCATTCGTCTACAATGTTTGCATGGTGAGGTCGGGCGTTGTCATCCATATACAGAAATTCAGGACCCATGGCGCCCCGAAACAAACGTAAATGTTGTTCCAGAATGACATCCCGATAGATGTGGCCTGTCATCGTTACACTCTGAACATGCAGGTCAGTTCTGGAACCAAGAATAATTCCTCCCCAAACGAGCCATCCTGCACCACCGTAACGATGTCGTTCAATGGTGTTCTCTTGGTGGTAACGGGTACCTGGCGCTCTCCATATGAAAGTTCGGTAAGAATAATAATGTAAACTGAACCTGGACTCGTCGGAAAACATCACACAAGACCACTGTTGCGGTGTCCACAATGCATGCTCTCTAGCCCAGCATAATCGAAGGCGACAGTGAGTTGCGGTAAGGGGAACACATCTGACAGGCCTACGAGCATATAGACCAATGTTCCCTAAGCGTCTGTACACGGTCTGCCTTGAAACTGTCGTACTGGTAGCTGAAGAGAGCTGACGAGACAGGTCTGATGCTGTGCTCCGTCTGTTTCTTTTGGCAGTAACTGCCAAATACCGGTCATCATTCAGCGTAGTAACTCGGGGGCGACCTGTGCTGTAACATCTACTCACATTACCATCATGTTTGAATCGTTGCCAAAGCCTGGAGATGACACTCTGGGCGATTCCAAGTTCCTCGGATACTTCCAGCTGGGTACATCCACATTCCAGTCGTCCGATAATTCTACCACGTAAAAAAATCATCCAAATGCTTCCTTTGTGCCATAACTATGCGGTTATAGCACTGAAAGGCTTTTAACCCTCTAAGCGGTTCGCACGTACAATTCCACAGGTTGTCACGTACAATTCTCGATCTCCAAAAACATCCCGAAAACGGATGTATTGTACATTTCTGCCAGCACTTTCCCCCATGGAGTTTTGAGATAGGAGGGTCAGGTCGATTGTTTAGAAACTGCACCCCTCTTTGACTGACATTTATTGAGGGATGCACCCCTACTCCCTGAGGCACAAAGACGCTTATAGCTTCTCATGGCTCTGTCAATCTCTATTTCGAAGTATATCTTTTGCTGTAACACAGACGTATCTCTCATTGCACCACTTAAATATCTTGGATGACTTTCGTAAAAAAATATAAATAATTCTCTTAAAATATTTTTTTTCGTACTTTTATAATCCATTATTTCTTATGGGATGATCTTGACAAGCTTTATGTGTATTAAAAATAAACAATCTATAATGTCTATTTATTTATTGGGTTTCCCGTATTCCAGTCTAGTCGACAAAAGATGAAGTAAAAAAATCTTAGAACACTTTGGACACTGAAACTTTAGCGTATATTTGGAGACTTTTTTTCCTCGGTGTGTTCCACTCGGAGGGTTAAAGCGCTTGTGAACAATTTTACTTCTTTGCTACCATTCCTTATATACCCCTTTCATACACTCTCGTCATTGTGACGTACTATCCGCGCCATCTGGTGGTTTCCTGCAATTTGCATATTCTTCTTCAAGATGTGTGTGATAATTCTACAGGTGAAATTTTTATTTTAGAGCTCAATTTCTGTGTGATTCTGAATTATCCTTAATTTATGGACATGAGTGTATTTCCATATAAATACGAAAAGTTGGTTAAAAATTTAAATAATTTTCGAAGTATTGAGATTTAACTGAATAACTAAATTTACAAGCAAAACGACCGCTCCGGGTACAATTTCGCTGCGAAATGTACCAGCACACAATGTGTTAATTTTAATAAAAAAAAGTTGTTGAAAAACAAATAATTAAAAATAACTACTTTTCTTCTATCACTCTTATATTTAGAAATGTTTAACTCGTATATTCCATTGGGACAAAGAATTACGCAGTTTAAAAGGGTAAGGAACAATACTAACTATCACTTTTTAAAGAAAAACTGTTCCTAAATGGTAAAAGTACATCACGGTAGAATAGATAAAATATTGATGGCAAACTCATTATACATTTGATTTTGCTGATTTAAAAATAAATGGATTCTTTACAATTAGTTTATAATTCAAGTTGTTGAGAAACAAATAAATATCGCATTAAAACAGAAAAATGCATTGAAGAAAGTTAGAAAATGATCATAAGTTATACGTCAGCCAATCCACATTGCAGTTTCTTTCCAGCTAAACATTGGTGATATTTGTTGACTGAATATTTGCATCCATTTCGAATTTGTAGTTTCTTCTTATAAAGCTTTTTGTAATAATAATTTGGAAGTGATTACCTCTGATACAGAGGAATATTAAGCTTTAGGGAATAATAAATCCGAAATATAATGGCAGGCAAACGAGAAATTGCAAGAGCGTTATACTGATCTCTCAAATTATTGTTTTAGAACTTTACTTACACTTTCGCGTTATTAATATTTTTTTTCTTAATGGGTAGACTCTCTTTCATTGTTTGCATTGTGTTTTCTTATTGAATGCAGTGATTAACCAGCTAAAATTCTAAAAAGTACTTCTCATTAACGTATTTTTTATTTCTTCTAAAATCCTACTTTTAACAAAGATTTTTCTCTTTTTTATTTATTACTTTCATTAGTTTTTTTCCTTATTTTCTACCCTATTTACTTGAAATAATTTGTTCCTATTTTTATGCTGTGTCGTTTATTCTTTAAATCAGTATTAGGCTTTATCAGATGTTTTATCCCTTATTTCTTCATGATTAAAAAATGTTTAAATATGCATGCAGGTTCAGAAGTAGATTTATTTGTGGAAATAAGAGTGATAAAAAGATATTGCTTTTCATGTAGTTCTTATTCTGCAGATGAAGCTCTTGTATTATCAGATAGAACTTACCATATGTATCTGAAAATTAGGAAAAGTGCTCTATGAACATACTGATAGGAATTCAAAAAAATTAATATGGAGTTTATCAGAATTTTTTTCATGTTCAAACAGCTGAGACAACCAGCATTACATAAGTGTATGTGTGTGTGTGTGTGCGTGTTTACATAAAAATGTGCATTGGCACATATATACCCGTACTAGAAATAATCTGAAGATTTTCTTAAGAAAGTACCATTTTCTTAAGAAAATCTTCAAAAATGTGAAGATTTTTTTTAGATTAATTTTTTCTTAAGACAATCTTAAGAAAATGTTAAGACAATTTGCAGAGTAACTTTATCTTTAAAATATCTTAAAAAAAATTTTCAGAGATATATATATATTTTAATACAATCTGCAGAAAATGATCACTCAGAACTTAAGCTTAGGTAGAACTGAATTTTTTTTTGTGTTTTAATGCTGTGATATCATCACAGTTTCAATCTGTGATTAAAACATTTTAATAATTTTTTCAAGCAAATATATTGTTACAATAGCAATATGATCTGAGATTGAGTCACCAATGATAATTTATATAAGATTTTGAAAGTATTCCATCCATAAAAGTATCTACAGGGTATCTGCCAAAATAAAATTTTTCAAATCCATGACTTTCCCTGATTTTAGCAGATCATTTTCCATGACTTTAAAAAGCTTTCGTTAAAGTATATATGAATAACACTTCTGATGTACATACAGATAAAATATATGCTTTTAGAGAAATTACAGGAATTTTATCATAAAAAAACTATAAACTTACTTTATAAGTGTTAATAAACTCACATAAAAATAAATTGTTGTATCTACATACATAAGTTTAATCATATAGCATTTTTTCAATCAAAATGTTTTCAATTTGAATTCAGGGTACTTTAGATTATCCAGGTGACCATGAATAATAGCCAAATATAACTCTATAATGTTTATATACAATATCCCTAGAGATAAACTTACATTTTTGTGCAAAAATCTTAACTAATTTTTATTAAAAAATAATGAATATTATATTAATAAAATTTTAATCTACAATTTAAGAAAAAACCAGAATAATATACATTTGCGCACCCATTAAGCTTTTTTATTTTGAGTTTCCTTGGTGAACAAATTTTACTTGGCAATAGGGTCAATAGGATAATACGTAAATACCAAACTCAGTAACTTCAGCCAAATGACAAGTAAAAATAGAATTAAACAACTCAATTTTTTTAATCGGTAGTTTAGCGGATCCATGACTTTTACTCATTTTACTTGAAAAATCAAGACTTTCCATGACAAAATTAATCCATTGTCTAAATCCATGATTTTCCCTGACTTTCCAGGTGCGCGGAAACCATGTATCTAAACACACACACACACACACACCACACACACACACACACACACACACACACACACACACACACACACACACACACACACACACACACACACACACACACACACACACACACACACACACCACACACACACACACAACACACACACACACACACACACACAACACACACACACACACACACACACACACACACACACACACACACACACACACACACACACACACACACACACACACACACACACACACACACACACACACACACACACACACACACACACACACACACACACACACACACACACACACACACACACACACACACACACACACACACACACACACACACACACACACACACACACACACACACACACACACACACACACACACACACACACACACACACACACACACACACACACACACACACACACACACACACACACACACACACACACACACACACACACACACACACACACACACACAACACACACACACACACAACACACACACACACACACACACACACACACACACACACACACAACACACACACACACACACACACACACACACACACACACACACACACACACACACACACAACACACACACACACACACACACACACACACACACACACACACACACACACACCACACACACACACACACACACACACACACACACACACACACACACACACACACACACACACACACACACACACACACACACACACACACACACACACACACACACACACACACACACACACACACACACACACACACACACACACACACACACACACACACACACACACACACACACACACACACACACACACACACACACACACACACACACACACACAGAGATTTATTAAATGTTACCATGGAAACTGGAAAAACAAAACTACAAAGCAGTTCCTTAAATTGCTATATTTTGTCCTCAAAATTATTTCACATAAATCATTGTGGTATCATGTGTTTTAACATACATGTTTATTTTTTTGTCAATTTTTTCATTACTTGTTTAAAAACATAAGTATATAAACTAATGAAAATTCCTTTCATATAAATTTACTATACTATTAGTCTTTTCTGAACATATTATAAAATCATTAATAAATCAATTATATGAAATTTGCGTAAACTTTTTTATTAAGTTCATTTATTTAGGACTGCAAAATATCCTAATTAAGGTTTTTAAAATATTGTCATTTAAAAAATAGTACCAAAGAATAAATAGAAACACAAAAGTTTCATTTTTTAGTTATTTAAATTTCTTTAAGCATTTTATGTTTTTAATGTCATTTAGTTGTGTATACTTTACAAATTCATATAACAAACCTATTAATGCATTTTTGGAATGAAATTTTTTTTAACCTTTATAATGTATTTTATGAACATAATGATAAAGGTTTTGAATAAATGTTGACTAAACATGAAAATTTCAGAAAATTTATAAAAACACAACTTCTGTCAAATTTTAACAGTAATATACCCAGTTGTTAAAATAAACTGTTCCAAGAATTTTCACATGAAATTTAATATGAATATCATACTTAGTTACTGATAAGCATTTTGGGTTACGTTAACAATTCAATTTCATTCACTTAGAGGCTCAAATTAATGAAGTACGATAGCAATTAATGAAGTGTGATATTTTCAATTAAGAATGTAATAGAAACTTATATAAGTAAGCAGTCATCTCATAGCTGATGAAATAATAGTCTTGAGAGTTTACACAAACAATTTTACTAAAATAAATAACCCATAAGAACAAAAATAATTTATTGAAAAAACATTTCACAACATTTATACAAATATTGGAAACAAAAAATGAGCATTTAAAAATTAAAATATTTACAGTAAAATCTGGAATAAAAAAAAGCTTTAAGTATACAAAATTATTATAACAATACAAGTTAAAATTATTTGTAATCAAGTCTAAAAAAGTGCTTGCTTTAATTTTACAGCCACTCTTAGGCAGAAATATTGTTTAAAACTGTGTCACACTGGTTTTGAATTGAATAATGTTGGCTGAATATTTGCATCCATTTCGAATTTGTAGTTTCTTCTTATAAAGCTTTTTGTAATAATAAAATAATTGTTTACCTACTTTTACAAATATCACAAACTATTCCTCAGCATGAAATAATAAAGGCACAAGATAGAAATCAGCTTCAAGTTTTATCGTAGCATATTTTTATACAATTGATTCTGCACTAAATGCAATTATAGGTTTGTTGTTATGTTTGGCTTCTTTAATACATAAAATATTGGAACAAAGATCTCCAACCTCAACATCATTTTTTTTAAAAATTTTTGTTTTCAATTTTGTCCCTAGGAAAATTATGTTTTCCTTATAAACAATTATTTTGAAAATTTCTACTAAATGAATTTTTGAAAGATAAACAGAAACTATAGAATCTACTCTATTAAACTGCTCTGAATATTCTTTAGTACTAAGCAAAATATTTTTGTGCAATGCTCTTTTAAATGTAAGCACAGTAGATTTATTCAATGATGTATTTACAATGTTTTCAACAGTTTCTTTTTGAAATTTCGATAGCATTTCATTTTTGCCAGACCCAAAAAGTATAATGTTTTTTATTCTAAGAGTCTTTTTTGTTGCTCTTTTACCATTATTCATATCTTCAATGAATTTTGTTGCTCTAACATTGTTGATATTTTGTTGTAATAGTGTTTGCACTAATGTTTTTTTAAGTAAGCAAATAAAATTTGCATTGGCACTCCTTTAGTCCCTTGATGGAATTTTTTCAATTTCCCAAGAGCATCCTCATAGGAAAAACAAGAGGAGGCCCATAATGGACCCCATGATTTTACTTTGTCAGGGAGATGTGACAGTAAGTGGACATTGTAAGTCAGCTCTCCCTCACCATAAATTTTATCTACACCCTTCACAAACTTTTTAAGTGCAGACTCAGCTAATTCTAAATATTTAGAACTTATATCTGAGCCCAAAAGAAGAGTGATACCATGCACAATTAATATCCAATGTTGATATACGGTTAAATTTATTATATTTAACAATAGCACAGGAGACATAAGCAAAAACATTCGCCACTCGGATGCCTTCCAATGTACAACATCTGAGAGAGAACGGAGTTTCCTAGTCATTTCACTAGGTTCTCTTATGTTGCAAATTCTTTTATTTAATTCAGCAATTTCATTCTTTTTAAAGCTATAAACTTCATCAGAAGTTGAAAGCCATAGATTGACAAATTGTCGACTTACACCCAACAATACACAATGCATATAGTCTGGAACAAACCCCTCAACCATATCAAAATGTGGGTATAATTGCATTAATAGGGAAGATCCTTTTATTCCTTTAACTGGTCTGTCCCGATTAACTGCTATTTCTGCATACTCAATAGATTTGCTAAATGTCCAGTTTGCAGGAGGAGGATACAAAATTTTATAAATCCTGCTATACCCACGTCCTCTCTCAATCCTTTTCCCTTCATTCTCGCAGAATTCACAACCATACTTCCCATTATATTGATTAAAATTCTGCAGCATGGCACATGCTGGAGCATCTGCAGTACATAACACTGGAATTACTTTAGTAGAAACAGTTTTTCCATTATTTTGCCATGAAAGCCCTTTCTTGCACAAAATATCAATTTCTTCAATGAAAGGTTTTAAATATGTTTTGAATGATGGTTTTTTTGGACCAAACCACAGGCCACACATCATTATATTTTCTTTCCGTCTAACAGACGGTAACTCGTTTATCATGCAGTGTATGGGCCAAAGGTCATACTTTGCTTTGTTGTACATTGGAATACCATCCACATTAAACTGCAGCGATAAATTATTTGTCATTTCAGATATTGAATAACTGTCGCCACAAATAACGTCTTTATACAAACTTTCTTTAGCACAGCGAGCACGATAGTTTTGTACATCAATAAAGAGAGTTTGCCTTTCAAGTTTTTTCCTTATCTGATCTTCTAATGGCACCTGGATAAAAAGATTGCCTTTAAGTAACAGTTCATATGCTAATTTTTTTTTCTTCACAAGCACTGCAAATAATTTCTATTTTACTTTCTTCCATTTCTGATAAATATTCATTACAATTGGAACAATACAAGTGGACTTTATAAAAATTTTCATAGTCCATAAAAGATTTGATTTTTTTATTTAATAAATATTTAGAACCAGGAATAGTACAAGGTGGCAGTAAAATCTTAAGTAGCCTCAGTAATTCCTCAATGAATACACCGGATAGGTGAAATCGAACACAAAATGCTAAAATGCATAAAAAAAGCTGCAAAGTTTGTGATATCAGCTGAATGATAGAGAGGTGATGAAGGATTTTCTATATCAAAATCATTTTCACGCTTTTTTGATTCAATATCAGCTGAATCAAAATCATTTTCATGCACTTTTAATTCACTGTCCTCCTTCTCTAATGGGGAACTGGCTTTATCTTCTAACATATTGAAATTAAATTCATCTCTATTATCGGAATTTATTAATTCACTGGATATTTCAGATACAGCATCACTCACGATAGCATAATTTCCTTGTAAGCGACGTCTGTATAACGTACGTCTAGGTATGTCTTCATTCGTTATAAGAAATCTATTATATTTTTTTAATTAGACATTTCTACGGCCTAGTAAGAAAATTATTACTATGATTGGAAAATTTTCATGCACGGAAAAACAGGCAAAAATCTGACGAATGCAAAAAAAAAACTTACTAAATTTAATAACTGTTTCCTGTAATGCGGTTATCGTTAACGCAACGGAAACATTTCTTTATTATGGATAGTTTTGTTGAGAAATTTAATTTTCATAATCATAATATCATATAAATATTATATCAAAAGACAGAACGGTGGCAGAAAACAGTTTCACATAAAACTAATTATTCAGTAATTAGAATTGTACACAATTTTAAGCTTAGATCAGTAAAAAAAAAATCATGTCTGCTAAAAGTAAAATACGAAATTTTAGAAAAATGTTTAGTGAATCATATAAAAGAATTTACATATTTTTGTAAATAGGTACTACAGATGAAAATATACACGTTTGAAAAAAAGATACTTAAACGAAAATTTAAATTTTAAAAAATTAGGCGAAGAAGGACAGATTGTATGGAAAAAATATTTTGAACACATTTTGCCTTTATTGACACTATTTAAACTATTAGAGAAATGTACGATAATTTTTATGTTAATTCCATAATTTTAGGATCTAAAATCCAAAGTTTTGTCTACTGATTATCCATCGGCAACACCACAGAAAGTCGATTACTTTATAAGCTACAGTAACACTTGTTGCACGCTTTGCTTCATCTTCATTAGCGAATATCTTTTTCCATCTTTATATTAACAATGGTTGATGTTTCTAAATTATTTGTCCTTGTAGATTTCTTCGAGGAGAATAATTTCAGTGTTATTCGTCTTAAAGACGCTATAACAACAAATACATCCCTCTACTTCAGAGACAACATTGATAAGTTATCGTGTTGGGATGCCAAAAAAACATTGGAGTGCCGGTACGGCTAGAAAATTTATCCTGCCAGGTTTCTTCAGTTTGGCTGTAAGTATTGTTTTAATTATTCATACTTAAATAAATATTTTAATGCATATTATGTTCAAAATTGCCTCTCCCCTCTTATGCCTTAATGGGCATATAAAATTTTATTCTTTTACTTTAGATTATAAGTTTTGAATATTTAATGTGAATGTAAAAAAAAATATTATAAATTTGTATTTTAAATGTTTAATTGTATTGTTCTTTTATTAATTTTTCAGCTAATAAAAATAACATGGAAGAAATTCTAGATCAGTTGATTGCAAATAGAATATGCCCTGAGGAGGTTGATACCGTTCAAAGGAGTGAAGTTCCACTTAAACGAAAGAGGGAACTGGAAAACACCGAATCAAGCAGTGACCTAAAGTAAGCTCTTTTATTTTACAGAATGCATGCTATTTAGGAAGAATCGCGGTCGTTATGCTTGTAATGGATAATTATTTTTTACTGGTGTTTTTTTCTATATCTGATAATAGTGTTATTGGTTTTATTTATTTTGATGCAGTTTTCAGTATTCATAAGATTCATGACCCTCCATGTACAGCTTGTTTTTGCCATTTCTATATTAAAATCTATATTACTTTTTAATAATTTATTTATTTAAGTCTGTGTAGAAATTCTATTTCTATTTATTCCTATCATTGTTTTAAAACAGTAAATTTTGCAGCATTTATTTTTTTTTATAGGAAAGTACCTTAAAATTAAATAAGTAAAATAATTATTAATTTGTTATTAATTTATTACAAGATTAATACAGATTATTTAAGATTATTTAATAAAAGATTATTTAAGATTAATACAAGATTAAAAATATCTGTACGAGTATACAAATTGTAATTATTTTCTTCTTTCTAGGAAAAAAGGGAAGGCGAAAACCTTTACAAAAATGAAAGAGGCCGATTTGATTTCAACTGTGAAAGAGAAAGTTGCTGCTGTTAAGCAAAGTTTGTGCGTCAAATGCCCTGTTCTCGAAAATAAAATGCAGCTTTTGCTACAAGAAAATCTAGTAAAAGACAAAGAAAGTGAAGAACTTAGAAACTGAAACAGCTCATTCAGTGATAAATACTTGAAATTAAAACAGAAATATAGAAATCTGAAAACTAAATACAAAAGTAATAGGGAAATGTCATCATCAAATGAAGAATCAAAATGTACTGAATTAACCGTGATAGGTCCAACAACATCTGTTGACTCTTATAGACTGAGTACCGTTAGAAACTGTGACTACTCCAAATTCACTGGGGATTTAATGGATGTTGTGTTTGGCCCAGATATACTTGGCACAAGTGTATTAAAGGGAATTGCTGGATGTCAAAAATTATCAGTTTTAAATCCCCAAACAGTTAACGAGGTGCAATTGTATGTATCAAAAAAATTCAATGTGCCTATCAGGCAAGTAAGGTGTGCCGTACAGCAAAAATTGAATGTTTGCCACAAGGCAATCAAAAAAGAGTTAAAAAAATTGGAGGCAAACAATAACAATGAGGAAATTAAATAAATATTTTTTATAAAGTGTGTATTGGTTTTTTATTGTACAGTAAATTTACAAATTCTTTGTCAATAATTAAAAGGTAAGTGATATATTTGCTTATTCCTCTGCTTATATTTAGACTAGTTGATATGTGGTAATTAAATAAGTATTCAGCATTCATACTCAGTTGGCGGCAGGAAAAAAAAATCTTCTGACATGTGATCTTAACAATACATTTAGCCATTTCATATTTTTATTCTATAATTTTTGTGCTTTGCATTACTCAAACTTTTGGAATACCTCACATTTTAAAATTTTAATGCTTAAGTATAATTTATTCCTACATGGTATAGTAAAAAAAAAATGAACCATATTTATTCTATTAAAAGGGTAAAAATTAAGAAGTACCTAGTACTGACAAAACATCAGATTAATGCAGATTACTTATTCTGTATTGGTTTAAGCAATTTTTGAGTAATGATGCATTACCGATTTTTTTTAAATACTTATTGTGTTTTAGAATTTTGCGGTTTGTATAATGTGTATCTACATGTTCAATAACAAAAATAGCAAACCATTTATTTTATTAATAGAAGAAAAAAAAATGACTACTAACACAACATTAAGAGTAAAGATTAATTCTGTATTCGTTTTATTCCAAGAAATTTTTGAGTAATACATTATTACTCATAAGCAAACTTTCTAAATAGACATATTGCACTTCTTAAAATTTTATTCTTTGTGTATTATAATGTACCCCTACATGGTATAATAACAAATAAATAATTTATTCTGTTACTAGGGTAAAAACAAAAAACTCCTACTGACATATCATCAGATGATACTGAATTACAATTCTGTACCGATTTTATTCTACATAATTTTTGTGTAATACTGCATGACAAATAAGCAACTTTCTGAATACATTTATCTCACATTTTAAAAGTTTACTGCTTACATAAATAGTATGAACTGACATCATAACATATGTTTTATTTTTTCTTTTTGTTATAACAAAGAAAAGTATTTAATAAAATTGGTTAATTGTTAATATTACATTATAAATATTACAACAGCAATTAAATGAAAATACTAATTGCAGTAAGCAGATATTGTAGAAAATTGTAGTTTTATCACATGGCTCTCATACTAATACTTTTATTAAAAGGAAAAAAAAGTGTGAGCAAAGGAAAAAATGGTTTTAAAATCTTTATTTACACATTGAAAAGAAGTTTTAAAACGCTTTAAAGCATTTTTCTACAATTCAAGTTTTTATTCTTCAGAATACCCTAAGAATATTTGCTTTTATCTAATTTCTATAATTCTTCAGAAAATCTTAATATTAGAATATACCCAATTATCTTAAAATTTTCTCAAAAAAAATCTTGAGAATATCTTAAGTTATTTGGCCCACATAAGCCTACATCTAGAGAAAATTTTCAGATTATATTCTTAAGATTTTCTGCAGATTATTTTCTTAAGAAAATCTTAAGATTTTAGGCTTAAGATGTGGGCCAAATAACTTACGATTTTCTTAAGATTTTTTTTTTTTGAGAAAATCTTGAGATTTTTTCTAGTAGGGAGATCGACGTGGAGAGTTAATGTTAGATTTTATTTTAGAAAAGGGTCTAGTATGCTTCAATGATGGGGAAGAGCCCACCTTCCAACAAAATGATCACGTAGGTTGGCCAGACGTAACGCTCAGCAATGGAGCACTGGCACATAGTATCAACAGTTGGCAGGTCCTGGAGGAAAAAACCCTCAGCAACCATAAATACATAACCTACGAGATTAACTTTAACAACCATAGCTATCATCGCCACAGACTCGGCACACAACTAGGTAAACACGGCGCGTTTCAGAGAGCAGTAAAACAACTATCGCGAATTCCTCTCCCAAACCTAAATAAAATACACACACCACAAAATCTAGATAAATTAGTTGAATCATTACTGGGCGATCTAACGGCAGCGGCCAAAAAATGTTAGATTCAAGAAGACTCCAGAACCCAAAGTACCAAATTGGTGGTCACCTAAGTTACAATTAGAAAAGAATAAACTCAAGGCCCTTCGCAGAAATTATCAAAAAGAAACAGACACACCCACAAAGAACAGATTCTTAATTAACTGCAAAAGATTTAGAGCCAGATATAAAAAGCTAATCAAAAAGGCTAGAACGGATACATGGAGGAAATTCTGCCAAGGATACACTGACCCGTTCGGAATGCAATACAAACTAGCAACTAATAAATTATCGCAATCTATACCGTTAGCTAATGTCCTAAACGAATATGAAACACTTACAATAGACAAAATTCAAAAGAAATTTCTCAACGCGTTATTCATAACTAAACCTCAACATGATGGTACGCGCCCGCCTCAAATTTGCCACACGTTTCCAAAGGTGACATTTGCAGAAGTCTCAAGGATCCTCAAATTTGTTGATATTAAGAAGGCACCAGGCTACGATTTGATAGACTACGCCCTTTTAAGAAGGATTTATAATATGGTGGTCATAATGTAATGGCTGTTTGGTGTTTGTATATATATATATATATATATATATATATATATATATATATATATATATACAACCCAAATATTATTCAAGGCTTTAAAGTAATAGTTGCTCAATGGAATAATATACAACCAACATTCCTTGTCAGTGTATTTATAGTAATTACAGAAGCGTAATAACATTAGATAGAATGCACAGAACACAAAAGTAATGAGAAAATATCAATAACTTAAAGTTAAAAATCAGCATATGTTCAGCACACCATTACTTCAATTCAGAGCAAGCGTTTGTAATTTCGCTTGATATACGAAATTAAGAGGTTTGCAATTAGATACAGAACTTGATTAGATTCAACTTTGCCTGACATATATTTTTCATGACTTACTGCGGGTTTTCTAAAATAAATGTTCAATGTCAGAGGGTAATCAAATATTTAAAGCTCAGCATTGCCAATCAAAACACAGACACAGAGTGAAATGCTTTATGTTAAATGGAATCTAAATAGATATGCAAGATGACGTTCATTTCCAGTTAAAAGTCAATTAATATGATGGGAATCAAATAGGCTATTTAAAGAAAACTAAGGAAATAAAATCAGTATTTTCATATTTTCAATAAATTTGCTACTCAGTTAACGCTTATAATTTTAAATGCGCTGCCACAAAAGAGAGTGATAAAGGTAAAGGTATTTCTGGGGATAAATGGGCGCATTGTTTGAGAGGCTATTAACGAATTCATTTCTTTCATGTCCTGCGTAAACTTTTATCCATAAGAGGGAGACTTCACTCAATTTTTTAAAGATTTTTTTTTTTAATTCCATGCACTTTGGGGTTTCTTTGGTGAAATTTGTATATAATTTTCAGGTTGAATAGGCTATCTGAGAAGAGTGAGACTTCATCCTGTAGGTAAAAACACTAAACTCCAATTGGAAGGTGCAAGACAACTGCGAAAGTTGCTCTTTCACCTTCCTCAGATGTAGAAGCGTCAGTGGAAATATTGACCTGCAAGTGTTGAGGTAGCTAGCTCATCAAGAATTACAGAAAACTTGCGATCTGCCAGGGAAAGATGAATAGGTTTTTTCATTTATCAGAGATAAGTCAACTGACTTCACTGATAATCATAAGAAATTATCTGAACACCAAAGCATTTGAATGAAATATGGATAGGAGGAGTGCCAGATAATGTACAGGGAGCCTAGGTGGGGGTAGCCAGATATGTTCTGATGATACGTATTAAGAAGGGGCTACTATATTTAACAAGAGATAATTTTTCTAGTTTGTTGAGCTTAGTGGCCCAGACACAAATGCAATCGAAAATATTATATCTATGACTGTTAGAAAAAAATTGAACAAATTCCCATTGACATCCTCAATTGCAAACCAAGAAAAAAAAAACTTTTTTTTTTTTCCTACTGTTGCGGAGTGAACTGTTTCGTGGTAAACATTTGAAAGCCTAATCCTTAGGGAAGGCTGTTTGCCACCGAGGGTTAAAAAAAAAAAAAAAAAAAAAAAAAAAAAAAAAAAAACATTTATGAGATGCCGACGCAGTCTAAAAATTCTTTGGCC
The DNA here is from genome assembly GCA_032207245.1 of Pardosa pseudoannulata. Lineage (NCBI taxonomy): Eukaryota > Metazoa > Arthropoda > Arachnida > Araneae > Lycosidae > Pardosa > Pardosa pseudoannulata. Next base: position 110,390,081 of record CM063502.1, on the reverse strand, counting down.
CATGTTATAAATGGGAGGAGGCCGGGAAATGCTATAATTATTTTTAACGCCCAAATAGTAAATTTATATTTTGAGAGAATTGATATGTTATCAAGTGTTGGGAAATCCTGAATAAAGGGAAAGTGGCTTAAACGGTTTGTAATACAATATTTGTAAATTTTGAAATTAAACTAATGAGAGCAACTCATCCAATGCTTCTTGAACCAATTTATGAAGTAAGACTTCGTCAATTAGTTCCTCCGAAGATTTTTAAAAAATCATCTACTTACACAACAAAAATTTTATACGTTCAGTCACTATATTTCATTCCACTAGCTTCACAATACACTACAAAAGTATTTATGTGGAATTACGTAAAGTATAATTCTTCATTTCAATTTGTCATTGGAAAGATAAACGTCCTTTCCTCACTTCGAAACTTGAAAACCGAATACAGATAAAATGTCTTAATTTTCTGAGAATTCTCAGACAATATATAAACGTATTATACCAGCATTATTCAAGGTTCAACCAGATAAAAGGGAAGCGCTGAGGGAATGTAATTGCTATTTTAATTCGTTTTCGTATTCCTGTACGTTCATTTTATTTCAGGTCTGTCATACTTTTAGCGAAATTCCACTTTAATAAGAAATCTAATCAAGTACAGTTTACACTGGGTTTCCAGTTTTCTTAATTAAGTCTCAAAATAAGATTCATAATTTAATTATTCTTAGCTTCAAAGGTTTTAAATAATTTTATAAACGCTTCATCTAAAAAAAACTATAAAATTCTATGATTTATTTTACTAAAATTCAGTGAGGTAAGAGAACTTTTTAAGAGTCACTTTAAAATAATCCTCCCAAACTTTAATTATTTTATTTCAAAAATGTTATCGCTGTAGAAAACTAACATTTTTTTTCTTTTTGCATTAAGGAACTACTTATTAAATAAGCTATTGGATAGAATATTTTTAAAGTAATTCCAATTTGAAGTTTTAATTATTGCTCAGTTTGTTTTTGTTGTTGTTTAGTTGCGGTTAAAGAGAAAAAATGCTAGTTCCATATATGGGAAAAGGCTTTTTGAAGAGTAACTTTTTCTTTGAAATTCAGATTCACCTAATTTCATGCAGTTGCTGCTTCAAATGAAATTATATCAGCAATCTTTCCTGTTTTAAAGTTTCAGTTTAATAGAAAAAAGATGATGGGTGATGCTTTTTGTTTAAGCAGTAATGACTATTTCTGTAATATATTAAATGGGCATTCGGCTTCTGTTAAATTAGTAACATGAGTAGGAAATAGCGCTTTAATTAAACAAACTTTTTCATTTAAAAAGTTACTTTAAAGCCATGTTGAAATAGAGTTAAAGGTCAAAACATTTTAAATAGAATATATTCTGAACTTATTCTTTCATTTAAACATCATAATTTACTAACTTTATACAGTCTTTGCCTCATATAAAATTATATCAAGAAATTTTTTTCCTCTTCAATTAAATACGCAAAAAATGGTGACAAACAATATTTTCAGTTTAAATAACTATGACTATTCTTCTAATATATTAAGGCTACATAGCACTTTCTGAGGATTCATATTTTCAATATAACAACATTTTTTAATTTACTATAAAACAAAAAGTTTTGCTACTTTTAGAATGAATTTCAATGTATTATAACATTACTTTTGTTTTGAAAAAAAATTTAGTTACGTTATTTTTTAAATAGAGTATTTTTAAATAACACTTGAAATATGGACCAATGAAAAAAAATTAAATTTATTGACCACAAGATAACTTTTGAAACACTTGTATCAGAAACAATTTTTTTATATCAATTAAAAGTAAAATATCTGTTTTATACCATATATTTTAAACAATAAAATATCTGACATTTTTAAATTTTAAGTAAAAAAAATGGAAATTTTAGAAATATAGCCTTTATTATGCAATAAAATAAAATAAACTATATCATTCATATAATTGAGATTCACACTATGATAAAGACAATGACTTTCTATTTCATACAAAAATTAGTTTCTAATTTACTAGTTATTTTGTGGGTAAGTAAATTTTCAATTTCTTATCTTACTGTACATACTTTTTGTTTTTTATATAATAAAACTAAATAATTTATTACCATAAATTAGACCCTAATTAACAATGTAGGAAAAATCATTCTAAACAGAGTACACCAATTTATTTTAAGCTGAATCAAATATAGGTTATTACATTGAATACTTTTCAGTTCGTAAGGTATTGATACTCTAAATACAAAACAGGCTATTAATAAACTAATAAAAAAAAGTAAGAATGCTTCATTTGACTTTTCTTTTCCATTAAAGCACATTATTAAAAGCTCAAAAACTATTTTGATAGAGAGTGACCTATCGTAAAAACCCTAGTGATAATATAACATGACGACAGCATAAATCACTGTCATTCCTTCTATTAATAATATCCTTTCCATTTACACTACTGATAGTAGTTTTTATAAGTTTTTAAACAGATATTTTATGTCAAAGCTTGCCAAGCATGCTATATGAATTTATGCTTATTACACTGTTTTTTAAGCCTTTAAATTCGCTTAACAGAAAAATAATTTTGGTGAAATTACCTAAAACTTCTAATTTTGTCAATAATAATTACCTTTAACCTTCAAGACATTGTTTTTTCTAAAATTATAATATATATATATATATATATATATATGTGTGTGTGTGTGTGTGTGTGTGTGTGTATATGTTCTGTTAAGGAAACTGGAATGCATGTTGGGAAATGTGACTATCGCGTGCTACGGTTGAGAAAACTAATTAAAAATACTAATTTTTCTTAACGAATAACAAAAAAAGCAATTATTTCCTTCAGCATACCGTTTTTGTTTATTTCAATCAATACAATTATATCTGGTAGTACTTTTCTGTAATTACAACAAATTCTTTGCTAGACATAAATCTTGGGAATCAAGTAAAGGAAAAACCCCAAACTCGAGGTTTACAAAAACTATTTTCATAACATTAATTAAATATCTTAGATAAACGATTGGTTAAACTGTACGTACTAATAAGTTCATTATTATTTGATAAAATAAAAATATAATTATCCAATGCTTATTTATATACTACCATCCGATGGAATTTTTTGGTTGTAGTAATAGTGAGAATATTAGCTATGTATAACATATATACTACAAAGTATATACAATAAAAATTAAAATTGAAGAAATTATCTAAAAGCTCAGGACTAAAATGCAGTGCAGCTTGCTTTTTACAGTTTTACATAAAATAAATTTCTGCTTACTGTAATTACAAAATTCTTTTGCTAGAAATAGCTTAAAATTATGAGAACACAGATCAAATACTCTAAACTCCATAAAAATGTTCTGTAATTAAAAGAACTGAATATTTTATAAACTTATTTCAAAAACAGATATTAAAAATAATAGGGGGTATAAAGCAAAATTTAAATTAATATGCTTTTTTAAAATACATTTTTAAGGAATAATCTGAATATGTAGAACAATTGCTAGCTTTGTTAAAATTTGAAATTCATGATAACATGAAAGCAAATATTTGGTTTGTCCATATTTATAAAATCATTTTCTTTATATGTTTTTAATAATAGTTTTAGTATACACCTTACTATAAGACATATACACCTTACTATAAGACATAACCACTTAAGGATAACATGTGATGACAGCAGAACAAATATCATTCGTATATGTGCCTAACTTTATGCTAAAAGATTTTAATAACTATAGAGGTAATGAAAAATTTTAAATACCCAAAGACAAATCAGTAGTCTACATTATTCAAATAACTTTACATGGCATGAGTCTATAATACAATTTGTTTGTACATTAGCCTGTAGTTAAAGATTTACTTCTTGAGGGTAAATTAAGTTTGGAGAACATACATTATTTTCTTGGGGCTGCGAAGCTAAAAAAAAAACTCCCAAAAATCTTCTGATAATATTAATCTTACATTGTTAATGGACCTAGTGAAGTGACGTGAACCTTCAACTATACTGCAGGAGTAGTCCTTAGTAGTTAGGATTAAAATTTTTCTGAAATAAATACATCCCAAAGCCAACAAAAACAAAACTAATTATTATCATTTCCAATGCATTGCACTAGCTTTTATAGCATTCACCACTACCAGGCCACATATATTTAGTGTTCAATTTATTTTAGTACCATATAAGCGGTTAACATTAATCCTTAGGACAACACAAAGAAATTGTGTACCTGCGAAGCTAAAAAAAAAACTCCCAAAAATCTTCTGATAATATTAATCTTACATTGTTAATGGACCTAGTGAAGTGACGTGAACCTTCAACTATACTGCAAGAGTAGTCCTTAGTAGTTAGGATTAAAATTTTTCTGAAATAAATACATCCCAAAGCCAACAAAAACAAAACTAATTATTATCATTTCCAATGCATTGCACTAGCTTTTATAGCATTCACCACTACCAGGCCACATATATTTAGTGTTCAATTTATTTTGGGAGTACCATATAAGCGGTTAACATTAATCCTTAGGACAACACAAAGAAAAATTGTGTACCTGCGAAGCTAAAAAAAAAACTCCCAAAAATCTTCTGATAATATTAATCTTACATTGTTAATGGACCTAGTGCAGTGACGTGAACCTTCAACTATACTGCAAGAGTAGTCCTTAGTAGATAGGATTAAAATTTTTCTGAAATAAATACATCCCAAAGCCAACAAAAACAAAACTAATTATTATCATTTCCAATGCATTGCACTAGCTTTTATAGCATTCACCACTACCAGGCCACATATATTTAGTGTTCAATTTATTTTGGGAGTACCATATAAGCGGTTAACATTAATCCTCAGGACAACACAAAGAAAAATTGTGTAGTCGTAATTAGAAGTAGGGGCCAAGCAAAAGACGCCCATGATTGGCTGGCCACCTCTACAGGTATTTTAAAGGGGAACTTGAAAGGTATTGTAATTAAGAATCAATTTTACGTTTCCCAGCCACCATTAATGAACACAGTGAGTCTTTGGCCGGTGCTATACTCGAACTCACAACCCTCCACTGAGATCGATGCTGAGTTACCAACTGAGTTACCACGGCTTCACAAAATTGATTATTTTAGAGATAAAGCGCACATATATTAGCATTTTAAATATTAAAAATCATTTAAATTTTTAACCAAAGTATACCAGAAACACTCATAAAAGCTATATAATGCAATACGAATGATTAATTGACTAATATTGGAAGATTTTTAAATTTTTCTACATAACAACTTATAAACCGGAAGAAAAATAATGTCTCCCGCTAGTGAGTAAAGTTTTGATTTTTTTTTTAATTCTCAGGTAAATAATATCAAATTTCAAATACATTTACAATTCATATGCATAAAGGTGTGAAGGGTTAACCCTGTTTTTTAATATCTTAGAAAAAAATATAAGAATACAGAATATTAAACCATTAAATATGTCCCAATTTATGGAACCCATCGAATAAATATTTTCTTCTTTAGTGAATATAATATATAAACAGATCATACAGTTTATTTCAACTGCAGAAGCTGCGGGTCAACATCTATATATTATAAACTAATCTCAGTGGCTTTACCTAAGAAATTGCTCATATGGAAAAGCTTGTACGGATGAGTAATAAGAATATTTATACGTCAATATTTATACGTTTTATCTGGACGATTATTCCATAATTCGGATTTCCGTATGGGAGTTCATAGTCTTAAAATTTAAACGTGCAATAAAATAAAGTCAAAAATCTGATATGAGTTTCCTTAATTTGTGATTTATTTTAACTGTGTTTTTTTTTACGTTTAAATAGTGAAAATTTAAAATCCTACTTTAAAAAACTTTTCAGATAGTTTTCTCAAATAGAAAACGGGGATAATTTTTATTAGACTGTTAAACAACAGCTGTTGTAAAAACTCTGTTGGGTTTTCTCTCACGAAAGAATTTTTATCGATTTTATAATAATTAAAAATATTAAGTTTTAAATTGGAATTTTGAATGTCTACACAAACGGGTTTTCATTCTTATGACCATAGTTTTAGCTGTTTATAAGACTGTTCTATTTAGTTTAAGCCCAAACACTTTATTAAAGCCGAACAGGATGGATTTTAATAGTTGATAATAAGAGTTTTGAACTCTTAGAAAAGAAGTTTTCATAGCTTTACAATGATATTCAAAATTATAGTTACAAACGCATTTTCTGCAATAAATAGAAATATTTACCACTGTTGTTTTCAATATTGCAAATGACTACAATTTATACTTCTACCGCTTGTTTAATAGTGGAGAGGTGTGTTTGGAAAAAACACAAGAGTAATTTGTAGTTGAAAGTAGAAGGTTTCTAAAGCTACCAAATTTAAGTGTGAAATCATTTTATAATGATAACAAACATTATTAACCACACAGATTGCAGTTAAAATGACTACAAGGGATCGTCTAAACGATAAATTGCAATGAAAAGCCATTGACAGGCTAAAAGTTGGATACTCCCAAGCGGAAGTATCTGATTGGCTACAAATGTCAGGTATTAAGATCTCCAGATTATGGCAACTGTTTCAGACAATGCTAATTATACTTACAGGACAAGTTCATTGAAATGTCACAACACCTTCGGAGGACCCTATGTGGCTTTAATGTGTGGTATCATAAAGATATGGGTATTAGGAAGCTCAAGACTTTTTTGTTGTATCTGGAATTATGATATTGAGACAAACTGTGAATAGTCGAATAGCAGAGAGGCGTCTTTATACGCAGACACCAGTGGTGTGTGTTCCTCTCCCACAATTTTGCCAAAAGAGTCCGTCAATCTTGGAGTCGTGAACACTATTTTTGAAAAGATGAGTATTGTCAACTTTGTCTTTTCAGTGACAAGTAGATATTCAGCACACAAAGTGCTTCTTGACCAGTTTCATCTGGAAATAATCAGGGAAACGCTATCATCCTACAAACATCAGAGAAATCCATCGATTTGGTAGCAATGGTATCCTTGTTTGTGGAGGGATCATGTTTGACATGAGAACAACACTACATATCTTCTCTGCTTGTATGCTTGTACAGTGACAACAGACCGTAATGAGAATAAAATTCTAGAACTCTATGTGTGGCTTTACCGAGAAGGTGTGGGAGAACAATTCATTTTATGGGCGATTAAAACGACACATAGAGAGACCACACAGAGTTGCACTTGTCGAAAGTTATTTGAAAGAAGAGGGTAGGGTGTGGCCAACGAGGTCTCCAGATTTCGATCTCCTACAACATTTGTGAGATGCTCTCTGGAGAGCCATTGCCTGTCGACAACCCCCTCCAAGGATCCTTGAGTCGTTAAAAGGACGCTTTTAGTAGAATCGGAATTTCTACCACAATCGTTGTTTAATAGTCTCATTAACAGTATGAGAGCTCGATGTGACAGTTGTATAGCTGTACGAGGTGGTCAAACCTCCTATTAGACGAAGCAATAAACAGTTATGACGTTTCCTAATTTGACCAAATTTTATTTCATTTGCATATTAGTCTAAATTAAACCCCTGTTCCCATTTTTAGTAATCGTTTACCACCTTATATCTTGAAGTAATAATAAGCCAAATTTTCATGCATTTAACACATTTTGTCAACATATATATATGTTTCTAAACTTTATTTTGGACACTAGTATATTTGTTTATAAACAAAATTTCTTTTCACTTTAAAAATGCATAAAATAAAAGTTGTTCAGCTTGTAAAAATACAGCGGAAATTTTCTTCCGTTTAAAATATCCTAATTTTGCGTCTAAAGTTGTTTTAGATATTTTAAGTTGAAACTATCATTATATTTTTCGTTAAAGGTAGCTTAAAATCTCATTATCTATGAAGTATAGATATGTTTTATCGCTTTCATTTTGCTACGGGTTTTCATTAATAGAATTATCGATTAGTATTATCCAGTCAACATAGTGCTCATACTTCTGTCAGAAAGAAAACCTAAAACTAATACAGCTTAATATAAAGTTTAGGATTCCATTTTAACTGATAATACATATGACCACGACATAAGCAGAAACTTGATTGATGGAAGAATTAACAAAGTGGAAAATTAATCTTTCATGATCTGAAATCATTATTTAACTTTTTTATGTACTTTAGTCTAATAATATGTTGTACAGTATTTTACTTTATTTATTAAATGTAGTTTTTATACTAAATTACTACAGTATGATTATGAGAAGTTAACGTCATCTAAACAAGTATCGAGTAATTATTTTACTATTTATATACTATCTCTGATTCGTATAAAAAACTTATTTAAAGTATTTATATTATGAATATAAATAATAAAAATAAAAAAATCTTAAATTTAAATCATCTAAAGTATTCATGTTTTAAAGTAAAGTTAATCTACCTATACATTTAATTTTTATGCTGTTTAGATTTTTTAGCAAAATACCTGCAAATCCTAAAAATTGCAACCGTAATGATGATGCTGGGTTAGATTTAAAATCTTATTTGGCTCAAAAATACTGCAAATATGAACAACAAAGATGATCTGAAATAAAACTCCTCTAATAGCATAATTCAGTTTATAAGATTTCAACAAAGAATAAGATGTATCCATCAGAATGATTAGTCCTCTTGGGAAAAACCTGATAGAGACAGTTTATTTGATTTCTGTTATAACTTCCATTCTAAAGCAACAAAGCATCCTCTTTTCAAGGGTCGTAAAAGTGAAAATTGTTTTCTCGGCTGTTAAATTTACAAAACTGGGTATTTTATGAAAGAGGATAATTTTTTTTATTTTTCTAAACAGCATTAAAAGGAATGTATTTAAATTTCTGAACTTTCACATTACTTTTCATCAAAAAAGAACTAACAAAAAATAATCTCACATTTAAAATATGGAATATAAATCATAAAGTTTAATTTCTTAATAACTCGGATCCAGCAAAAACTTAGTTTGTTCTTTAAAATTAGGTTATATATATGTATACAATATGTAGTTGATAAATCTTACTACGGTGCTTATTTTAAAGTCTTAATAGATGTTGCTTTCTATGCCAATTACGTACATTGTATGATTGTACATGTCTACATTAAACTTATGTAGAAGGATTATTATATTATTCGTATGGTTCTGTTGTAATGTACTTGCAACATTAACACCAGTGTTCTTTTACAAAGGGGAAACACAGTAAAAATATAATACCTTATATTTGAACTAAAAACATTTATTATGTACAGTAATTATTTACAGACATTATTTCTGGATTAACATATATATCATTCATTACTCGATGTTTATCATTATACCACAATTCATTACAATTTTCTTTTTGTTTTTGTACGTTATTAATTAATCAAACGATTCTGAGATCCAAGGTAACTCGTATGAATAATTATCAAGTTTATCTCCAGTAATTACAGGAGAGCAGGCTGGGGCAGTCATCATGCTGTATGTCTGTGCAGGAGTTCGGGCGTACAGGAAGTCATTGCGAGCGTGCGGACGTGCAAGCACGGGATTTCGATGTTCGTCAACTCTTGAATCCCGACTTCGACTCCTGTTTCTTCACACTCTTTCACAACTCATCACCTCGGTTTTAATGCCCCCTTTTTTTCCTTGCCAATCGCTTGTTGGTAAAATTTTCTCACATCTGCACCTCCTTCGGGCGTGCAGGTGGGCTCATTAAAATAGCCCCTTTTGTGAAAGCCGACATTATTTTTTAGCCCCTGCCTCATAACTCACGGTTACATATCTGTCTGGGATTGACCGTTACCCTTGTGCCATTCCGTGATCTATAATTCCTCCACAGGGGTCCCCACTAAAACTCGCAGTCAACAGCTGCACCGGAAATTTCATCCACAGCTGTGCATGCACGTGCTCACTACCGTGGGAAAGTACATCAGTACAGGTACCTATAAAAATTATAATAAAATATACTATAATACATTCTATATTATTTACATTAGTCAAAAAATATGTTCTACAGCCTTTTACTGTATTTAATAAATGCAGTTTTTATAACAATTTAGTGCAGTATGATTATGGCAAGTTAATGTAGTCTAAACATATATCGAATAATTATTTTACTACTTATATGCTATCTCTGATTCTTATGAAAGTTATTTATTTGAAATATTTATATTTTATATATAAATAATAAAAATAAAAATCTCAAATTTAACGCATCTAAACATTATATTTAACATCAGCATTTATATTTGAAAATAAAGTTAATCTATGTATACACAATTTTATTTGTTATTGTTGCCGTATGCCACTTATTCAAATCAAGAACGGTTGATCCACACGCTACTCATATTAAGGCAAAGAGGTACGACTTCTTGCTCAAGTGGGTCTTCATAATTTAGAAGCAGGTACCAAGCAGAAAACCCATAGGCTGTCCTGTCACCCCCAGAGGTGTTGATTGACAACTTGGAAGCCATTGTGACCACGAACATATTTTACTTACCTTTTTCACCTTTAACGAACATGGCAGATCTTAGGCCGGCTTCTGCTCCGAACCGGCAGTTACGAGAGAGTTGCTTTTGCCGACTGAGCTACCGCGGATTATATAATTTTATTTTATACTGTTTAGATTATTTAGGAAAATAAAAGCAAATCCTATAAATTGCAGCCTTAAGGATGATACTGGATCAGGTTTTAATTCTTATTTGGATCAGGAATGTTGCAAATATAAAGAACAGAGATGATCTGAAATTATATTACTATTCTGCATTATTTACATTAGTAAATCAATATGTTCTACTGTCTTTTACTTTATTTAATAAATGCAGTTTCATACTAAATTAGTGCTGTAGGATTATAGCATGTTAACGTTGTCGGAACATATATCGAATGATTATTTTACTATTTACATGCTATCTCTGATGATAGTAAAGAAGATAACATATAAATAGTAAATAATATAAATAGTAAATGTATGATAGCATATAAATAATAAATATTATTATTTATATTCTACCTCTGATGATCTATCTCTAATGATTAAAATACTATTAATATTTTATATTTTTCAATAAATATAATATAAAATAAAAAATATTTATATAGACATCAATTTTTAAATTGCGTATAATTAAAACTTTAAAGAAACTGATCTTCAAATATCAAACTAATGAATTTATATTTTAAAAACAACGTGAAAGTAGAGTTTTTCAATACATTTTAAAATTGTTAGCAAAGTTTTAAAATTTATTGTAAATTGATGGGAGATTGATAATGCTAAATGTTATTTTTAATTTTATTCATCCCGTTATATTGCATACAAAAAACAACAAAATTGATCTGAAGCAAAACTCTGTTAACCCTGTATAGAACAGTGGTTTCGCAGTGAAACCATCTGTTAAAATATTTTTCTTTTCTTAAAAATATGTTAATGATATTTTTGTATGTATGTCACACTTTATACTATTAATAAATGGTAGAACTACACACAATTTATTTTTCTCTTTGAAATATCCACGTTTAAACTTGCTTTGTGGGAAAACCCTCAGGAATTTGATTTTTTTCCTTGATGTCCCCAAATAAATATACCTACATAAAACATATAAATTATTTAGCTATTTATCTATCACATCCTTTTAATGATAATTATTCAATGTTCTTTCACTATAATTAAAATTTTAAGAACGTATTATTTTCACGCTGCACAAGAGTATAGATAGTTTCGCAGTTAAACCCCCCACCCCCCAAAAAAACCACTACCGACAGAAATTGAAATATTTTTCACATATTTCACTTATATAAGGTTCATAGATTACACTATTAACCTAATTCCGTCAAATCTCAAAGAATTTTTAATAGTGAACTTTAAAGGGTTATAGCATAATTCGTTTTATTTGATTTGAAAGAAGAATAAATTGTATTCATCGGAATGACTCTTAAAAAATACCTAGTACAGGTAGTTCATTTGATTTCTGTTATGACTTCCATTCTAAAGCAAAAAAGTTAAATTTGTTTCGGCTGTTAAACTTACACAACTGAGTATATTTTGGGAATGAGAATAAAATGTTTCTAGTTTAAAAAAAAATCGACATTTAAAGAAATATCTTTAAAATTCTAAATTTTCCAATCGTTATCACTATAATGGACTATCTTAATACTACGGTGATATTCAAAATACGGAGTTTAAATTATGCAATATAACTTCTTAATTGTTTCAACCAAATTAGAATTTGATTTCTTTATTAAGAAGATAATGTAATAAAAGAGTTAAATCATTTGTTCAACATTCACATTGAAAGGCATGATAAATTTAGATATAGTCTTTAGAAACAAGCAGAAATCTAGGATTACTCATAAATTGCAGAAAAGTTATTATAACTGAAGGGGGAATTGAGCTTTATTTGGTCAGTAATACTGCAATTATAAGCAACAAAGTTCATCTGAAATAAACCCTTCTAATAGCATAATTCAGTTTATTTGATTTCAACAAAGAATAAATTGCATCCATCAACATGATTACTCCTCTTGGGGGAAGCCAGTCAGAGATAGTTGATTTTATTTATTTATTTATTTATTTATTTTTATTTTTATTTATTTATTTATTTATTTTTGCTACTTCTTTTCTAAAGTAGCAAATAAAAACCTCTTTTCCACGGATCGAAAAAGCAAAAAAATGTTTTCACGGCTGTTATACTTACAACACTAGTAATTTCTTGAACGAGAATAAACTATTTCTAGTTTTTTAAACTGCATTAAAATGATCATCTTAAACAATCTGAACTTTCGCAATCCGTATATCTGAGAAAGAACTATCTTAAAATTATGCTTATGATAAAAAAAATAATATAAATCATAATAGTTTAATTTCTTAAGAGGTTGGATGCATTTAAAACTCGGTTTCTTTATAATAATAAATAAATGTATTACAAGAATTTAAGCATCTGCTTAACATTTTTACATCGAAATATAGGATAAGTTTAAATGCAGTTTAACAAAAGTATGAGATATCTAAAACTACTTACAAATTTCAGGGGAAATGATAACGATGATCCTGGTTTTGAGTTATATTTAGCCCATAATACTCCAAATATAAACAAGAAAGTTCATCTGAAGTAAAACTCTTCTAATAGCATAATTCAGTTTATTTGATTTGAACGAAGAATAAATTGTATCCATCAGCATGATTAGTCCTCTAGGGAAATGCCAGTTAGAGACAGTTTATTTGATTTCTGTTGTAACTTCTACTCTAAAGCAACAAAACAAACCTCTTTTCAAGGGTTGTAAAAGTAGAAAAGGTTTTTTTTTCTGGTGGTTTATAAATGCTAGTTTATAAATGGAAAATATTTTTGTTCTATTTGTAAACTGGCTCTTTCGAGAACGGAAATAACCTTTTTCTTTTTGTTTTTAAAAATTGCATTAAAAGAAATGTCTTTAAAGTACTGAATTTTTCTAATCTTTATCACTAAAATATAACCAATTTAATACTACATTGATGTCCAAGATGTGGAATATAGTTGTCATAATTTAATTTCTTTAATTGTTCGAACCAAATTAAAACTGGGTTCGTTTATTATAAGGTAATTTATTAAAAGAACTAACACATATATTCAATGTTCTCCACAAAATAATTTTAAATAGAGTTTAAAGAAACAGTATAACTAGAACTCATTCCACAGAAATAATTCTAGTGTGAAAATCTTCTCCTTCCAAACACAAAGAAAATATTCCAATCATAACGTTCCTTAACAAACAAGGAGTGTGATATAAACTAATAAGGTTTAGTTTGGTTTTAATCACTATGTCATTTTCTGCATTCTAAGGCATTATTAGGGTCTAATCTATTGCTTAAATCCGTTTCTGAACTACTTCAAAAATCCATGCCAAGCAGTGAGGCTTAAACTCCGGCACTGAAAGGCAAGACTTTAATTATACGAACATCATCTGTCCCAATCAGAGTAGATGTAATACAATCTATGTTTCTATTTGCTTCTAATGAAAATCATTTCTCATCCTATATGTTTACTGAGCCTGATTCTCGGATTTTCTAAAAGAAAAATCTCATTACCATCTTTAACCCTGTTCCATGAACACGCTTAATAGGATAAACAGGGATTTGGATATTATTTAATCTTTCGGAGTATTAGTCTTTTTTTTCCTTTCTGATTAGGGTTAGCAAAAAAAAATTATCCTTTTTGTTCTGTCTAATAAACTCGGGAAGCATCCATACCAATTCAAATTACCTGTTTGACCGTCAATCACTTGAACTAAGAAATAATTTTCTAAAATAAAGAGGGTCACATACTTAACAATTTTACCAGCATATTCTATGTAAAGTCCTTATTAGGTCCTAATCTATTGCTTAAATCAGTTTCCGAACTACTTCAAAAATCCATGCCAAGCAGTGAGGCTTAAACTCCGGTACTGAAAGGCAAGACTTTAATTATACGAACATCATCTGTCACAATCAGAGTAGATGTAATACAATCTGTGTTTCTATTTGCTTCTAATGAAAATCATTTCTCATCCTATATGTTTACTCAGCCTGATTTTCGGATTTTCTAAAAGAAAAATCTCATTACCATCTTTAACCCTGTTCCATGAACACGCTTAATAGGATAAACAGGGATTTGGATATTATTTAATCTTTCGGAGTATTAGTCATTTTTTTTCCTTTTTGATTAGGGTTAGCAAAAAAAATTATCCTATTTGTTCTGTCTTACAAATTCGTGAAACATCTATAACAATTCAAACTACCTATTTCACCCTCAATCACTTGAACTAAGAAATAATTTTCTAAAAGAAAGAGGGTCACATACTTAACAATTTTATCATCATATTCTATGTAAATGAACTCATATATAGTAATTAAATTCAATTGTAAAACACAACATAGATTTTTCTTAACACACGAGCTCTACGGTACATCCAGTTGCCATAAAAATAATATTTTGGATAAAGACCAGATAATCAGTAGTGGATTCTAAGTGCTAAGGGAGATTTGATCAAAGAAGAAATGCAACAAAATCGGAATAAGAACACAAATAATAGCTGTACGTATAATAAGCATAAACTCAGTAATAATTTAGACACAAAACTAAATGTATAATTTTATATTCTACATTCAAAAGTAAGTGAAACATTTATAAGTTGAATTTGAATTTATTAATTTCGAAATCTGAAAAGAAATCTGATACAAGAAAAATTTTCAATATTTATTTTAATATTTATAATCGATACCACTATAATATTATAATGTTTATTTTGTGGAGATTATATTTTTATCAAAAATGTTAGAGCCAGATTGTATTTCATTATTCGCTGGATTTATCAGAGTATATTCTTCAGACCAAGATTCTTTAACCTGGGATACGGAAAATTTCTGAAAGATTCCTTGGCTAATAACTGCTGAACTGTAAAACTATCTCAAAGACTTTAAAATCATTTTACAGTTTAACGTAAAATAATCTTTAATCATTTTATAGTTCAGTGTAATATTATCTCTTGTAAATTTTTGAGATACATTCAAAAACTTGCCAGAACTGAGGTTGAAGAACCATTTTTTACACAGTATTAAGTATAGGTGAATGAAAATTTATCTTTTAAAACACTAGACAAAGTAGGTTATATAGCTTTGTGTACGAATATAGGGTACAACGTTCGAATGATAGTTCCCGAAGTAATTAGCTATCAAATAACAAAACACTGACTGTAATTTTCTCAATTACCAACCACTGCAATTTTTTAATTTTATTCTTTTGATAAACAGAGATTTGTCGCCTATTGGTTATTCATTAGGATACCAAAATTAATTTTTGCATCGAATTTTTAACAGGTTAAATATTTTTCTAACACGAAAATATCTATTAAAATTCTAAGAAAGATCATTACTAAATGACGTGGGGAAATAGGAAATAGATTATACATTAGCTTTAGTTGTTGAAAATTTAAACACAAAACAACATATCAAGAGTACAGAGAGTGGAATGTTTTGAATTAGAGTATTCATAAATTTGGCTAATATTTCTTCCCTGAATTTAAAATCTCTGAGAAACACATAAGAAAAACAAAAAAAAACTACTAAAATAATTCTTGCTTTTATTATTCTAACCGTTGCGAGTATAATAAATAGGAAAAGAAAATACACAATTATCTAGATGACAATAGAAAAAGCGATAAAAAAATATCAGATTATAAAAATGTTTAAATAAGCATTCTGAGAAACATGTCCCACTTCTGTAATTGTCTTCTTTCCCCCTCAAATAGCATAATACTGCTTTTATTTAAAATATGTTTTTTATGTATTCGGTATCAATTCAAGCGAACGTTTGTTTTAAATTACCATAAATGAACAGTTTTTTCTTCTTGCATATTTTATTATTTATTCCATGTCATGCAAAAAAAAAATATTCATGACTGCCATTTTGTGACAAAAAAACAACACTGAAAGTCTATATAAATAATATTAAAATAGTTTTTACTGAAAATTACACTGAAATTAATACAGATGTAAAATCTAAATTTGCCTGGGTAAAAAAAATAGTTTATATATTTATTCTCCAAATAACTATTGCGTCTTCTAAAAATGATTTTCAGGAAGTCATGTAATAATTTTTTCAGGAAATGGCAACTATATTTAAATTTTCTCGCATATCAAAATTTAGTCCTCACTAATTATGGGAGTTATGCAATATTCTGTTGTTAACAAGAATGTAGTCATAAACTAAAATAGAACTCTGAGTGAAAAAAATAAGGAAAGTATAAGAAACTAACGTATGAAGTGTATGTTTATGACGATTGGTTAGGGTGCTGGCCTTTGGAGCAGGAGTTCGTGGGTTCGAATCCCATTGTGGCACGGATATTTGTAGCCGTTCGGAATCAGCTTTAGGCTGTATGTCCCGGTCTCATTAGCCCTCGTGTTGCAAAAAGTAGACCGTAGCACTACAAGCTGAACCAAACCATAACTACGTAAATAGACAACTATTCAGAGTTTAAAAAACGGTTTCTTTAAATCGAGGAAACCAAAAACTTACTGCTAAAAGTAACAAGAGCTTACACATACTTAGCTTTTAAAGAGCAATAGTTCACATATAAAAACTTTTATACATACATTTACTGGATTTTTTTAATACAATAGGTATTCATTGTAATAATTTACTATTTGTATTATACTACTTTAAATAAAAATGGCAAAGGAAAAGAAGTTATATTTTGTTAGTTCACATATAACAACTTTTATACATACATTTACTGGAATTTTTAATACAATAGGTATTCATTGTAATAATTTACTATTTGTATTATACTACTTTAAATAAAAATGGCAAAGGAAAAGAAGTTATATTTTGTTAGTTCACATATAACAACTTTTATACATACATTTACTGGAATTTTTAATACAATAGGTATTCATTGTAATAATTTACTATTTGTATTATACTACTTTAAATAAAAATGGCAAAGGAAAAGAAGTTATATTTTGTTAGTTCACATATAACAACTTTTATACATACATTTACTGGATTTTTTTAATACAATAGGTATTCATTGTAATAATTTACTATTTGTATTATACTACTTTAAATAAAAATGGCAAAGGAAAAGAAGTTATATTTTGTTAGTTCACATATAACAACTTTTATACATACATTTACTGGAATTTTTAATACAATAGGTATTCATTGTAATAATTTACTATTTGTATTATACTACTTTAAATAAAAATGGCAAAGGAAAAGAAGTTATATTTTGTTAGTTCACATATAACAACTTTTATACATACATTTACTGGAATTTTTAATACAATAGGTATTCATTGTAATAATTTACTATTTGTATTATACTACTTTAAATAAAAATGGCAAAGGAAAAGAAGTTATATTTTGTTAGTTCACATATAACAACTTTTATACATACATTTACTGGAATTTTTAATACAATAGGTATTCATTGTAATAATTTACTATTTGTATTATACTACTTTAAATAAAAATGGCAAAGGAAAAGAAGTTATAGTTTGTTAGTTCACATATAACAACTTTTATACATACATTTACTGGAATTTTTAATACAATAGGTATTCATTGTAATAATTTACTGTTTGTATTATACTACTTTAAATAAAAATGTCAAAGAAAAAGAAGTTATATTTTGCTTAGTGATAGGATTTTATCTTCATAAAAATAAACTGGGCCACAAATGCGATAGACGATCTATTAAACTCATTAATGTGTACACAGAAGTATGTTTTGATTTAGAAAGCGAACTATAGACGGTAAATTCAATAGCATGAATAATCGATATATAAAAGTATAAAGGGTACATTGCCTTTTTAAAGACTATTACCTTTCTTTACTGTCCATCCAAACACTCCTGAAAGTATTTTATTCTATCCTATTTTAAACAAAATTAATCTAAAAGATATTTTGTATCAAGAATACGTTGTCTTTCTCTATACAACCAAGAATGACTTCATTTTAACATTGACTTTTGCTTCTTTCTCTTTATTTTTACATTCTTTTGCTGAAAGAAGGGAAAAAAATGCTTAAAAACTAAAGCAAATGCTAGCAACAAAAATAGTAAACCATTCATATTTTGATAGTACCTCATTGAACTCCAGACACTTTTATAACACATCTAGAATGACAAGCGTTTTGCCATTTTATCCGAAAAATGTAAAGCAATTCATAAGTTCATTTCAAGTTCAATGTATAATATTACATATATGGCACACAAAATGACTTGAAGTAAGGAACTGAAAATAGTTATTAAAGTGAACGTCAGGAATTTCTTGAAATTTTGACAAACAAGTATTTACATATGAGAAGTATCTATTATTTAAACCTCCTATTTTCTTTGAAAGAGGAAATTGACACCAGTAACTGCCATGCATCGAAGATTCTCCCTCGCAAAATTTGACAGCATGACAGGGCATGCATATTCTGAAATGTTTCACCTAATAATTTGAAAATCACTTTTAGAGGGGAAGTAGATTTTATTTTTTTATTTCCCTTAAAACTATACAAAAATAAAAGCCAGAAGCAGATCAAATTTTCTGAAACTCTCAACTCAATTACCCCCAACATTTTGATTCATCATAAATCATATATTCTATTTTTTTTTTTAATAAAAGGTGAAATATTCGGGTTGTAGTTTTAACCTTTATGTTTAAGGCATCGGTGGATTTTCGAAGTTAGTTTCCTTTGTTATTGACTAATCTACTTAAAAATTTAATGTTATTAGCAATATTCATGCAATCATGGCAAATCGAGTCGAGAGAAATTTTCGATCAAATGGATATAGTTCATTGAGGAAATTTCTGTGACGGATGTCTGTCCGCAAAACTTGTACATCTCGATTAAATAGTTGTTTGGGACAACCAATCAGAGTTTAATTATTAGTCACGTTTGTGACGCCAATTACGTAGTTTAAGAGTCAGGAACCATTTTAAAGTACTTAAGCAACAGGAAACTTGGCGGTGCAAAGTCGCCAGTTTAACAGATAAAACAAATATATTCACCACGGTTGCCAGGAAAAGGATTCCAGAATAGGATAGAATAGCCAGAAAATTATTTTAAGATACACATAATTTTGTTGGTTAATTTTTTAGAAAAAATATTACATACATAATATACATATATATATATATATATATATATATGTATATATATATATATATATATATATATATATATATATATATATATATATATATATATATATATATATATGTGTGTGTGTGTGTGTGTGTGTGTTGGTAGGTTGAGAAAGAGAAAGTTCGGAGAGAACCACAGAAAAGAGCATATTGTAAAATTTTAATAGTAAGTTAATATTATTGCTGATAATTCTAGAATAATAGTTACTTCAAATGCTTTTTAAAAAAATTAAGGATATCTATAACATATTTTTTTTACTGTAGGCTTTCTTTTGTACTTCATTTATACCATATTTGCATCTATACCTTTGTAATACGATATCATATAATCCAGCAAAAATTATTACACTTTCAAAGTACAAGTTTAATGATTTTAAAAATTATTAGTTGTTATTTGTTTCAAAAGAAACATTATTGAATATGTTTCAAAGCATCAAATTTATGAATAATAGGGTTCTCTTTATTAATATTATACCTTTTAGGACTTAGAATATAACTTAGAGTTTGTCGTAATCATTCATTGGAAATGTAGCTAGAAAAATAATGATGCTTAAAACATCGATTTTATATACAATAATTATTTTGATTTCAGAAAAGATAGATTTTTGTATTCCAAGTACATTAATTTTAACTAAATTTTTTTAATGCACAACAAGGTAAATTTTCTTTTAATTTCGAAAGTATATGACATTTAGGTTTTACAGTGTTTCCGCAACTTATAAATTTTAGAAAATTTTTGTCTTAAAATCTCATTACAACAGCTATTAGTAATAAAGAAATTTTTTACTGAGGTAATAATTACATTACTTATAAGTTAGTAGACATTAAAAGGCTTATATTTATTTCTAATCATCATTATATTTAACAATTCAGGGAGATATAAATTTCGAATTTTAAAAGAAATTTCACCCAGTTTAACATTCATTGTAGCCTTGATCCTTTTTCTGCATTTTTTATTTTATTAATTATAAGTTGGTGGATATTAAAACACTTATATTTGTTCGTATTTATAATTATATTTAACAATTCGGTGAGATATAAAATTTCGAATTTTAAAACAAATTTCACCCAGTTTAACATTCATTGTAGCCTTGATCCTTTTTCTGCATTTTTTATTTTATTAATTATAAGTTGGTAGATATTAAAACACTTATATTTGTTTGTATTTATAGCTATATTTATCAATTCAGGGAGATATAAATTTCGAATTTTAAAACAAATTTCACCCAGTTTAACATCCATTGTAGCCTTGATCCTTTTTCTGCATTTTTCATTTCATTAATTATAAGTTGGTGGATATTAAAACACTTATATTTGTTCGTATTTGTAGTTATATTTAATAATTCAGGGAGATATAAATTTCAAATTTTAAAACAAATTTCACCCAGTTTAACATCAATTGTAGCCTTGATCCTTCCTTTGCATTTTTCATTATTAATTATCAGATAACTATATCAAACATTTAAATCAAATAGTACGTTATTGAACTATAACAACTCTTCATTTGTTTTAGATTAATATATATCGGAAAAATTTAAAAGGATAAACTAATCCAAGTCAAAAAGTGCTATTTACACGATATATTTATTCTTAGACACAAAAATATAAATCTCAACTTATTTGAAAATATTCAAACAAATGAGGTTTGTTTTCAGGCTTATTCACAATATCATATGATTCTCATTCAAGGCAACATTTGTTTTGTATGCTTTAATTTTGTCAACATTTCGTTTACATTAGTCATACAAATTTTATTTTAAAAGAAAGATTTTCATAATAATAATATAATAGCATCCTTTGTTTTATTTTCCGAAGTAAGCTTGCATATATTTTGTTTACATTCCGGGATAAAAGGATTCATTTATAATACAATTCTTTCAGCAAAATAAATCATGCCCTCAAATGGATCGTTTCAGAAAGAGACATCAGATCAACTGAACAAATAATTTTTTTTTCCCAAAAGCTCGAGTTATGATCCCATTCATCATAAAACTTTTTTTAATGCAAGAAAATGCTGGCACACTTCTGTTTAAGAGTGTTCCATCATTCGAAGAGTCTTTCTCTTCAGAAAGGTTTGTCAGTAGTTTAGAAATTTTAATTCCTATTAGAGGAGCAATATCTTTGGCTCAGTGTAGCTGGGTATCTTTCGTTTCAAATATTTTTTTAGTTCATAATAATAGCAAGTATATAAAAATCTGTAAATCAAAGCAGATTAGTTTTTAAATATATTATAAAAATTTTATTAAGTAATTCATCGTACTCTATCTATTGATTAAAGAATATATTTTTGACATAAAGTCCCCTGAAGAAGTCGTAGTGTCCCCAGCTGATATATATATATATATATATATATATATATATATATATATATACAAAAACAATTAAACGATTAAATACAATCATCATGAAATTTAACATCATAAACACTTAACATCGTCGTTTTCGATTTCAGTTTTAAGCCAACGCGTTGTTGTACATCATTCTGTCTGTCTCTAACGGCTGTCGCTCGAGTTTCTTCGCCGTTGCCACTCACAGTTTGTAAAAGTCATGGAGTTGTGTTCTGCTAATGCTGCGCCTTGACATATATAATGTATATATATATATATATATATATATATATATATAAATATATATAAATATAAGCAATATATATATATATATATATATATATATATATATATATATATATATTTATATATATATATATACACACACATATATACAAATATATACATATATATATATATATATACACATATATATACATATAAATATATATATATATAATATATATATATCAATATATACATATATACATATATATATATACATATATATACATATATACATATATATACATATATATATACATATATTTATATACACACACACACATATATATATATATATATATATACATACATATATATGTATGTATGTATGTATACATGTGATGAGATTGTTATCCCATCACAAAGGGAAGATAATTCATTTTAAATTTCATGCAGTCATGGTGAATCGTAGTCGATAGAGAAATACAAAGAAAAATTTGGGATCAAATGGATATAGTTTATTGAGGCAACTTCTCTGATGGACATCTATCCTCAAAACTTGTACATCTAGGTTAAATAGTTGTCTGAAACAACCAATCACAGTTTAATTTTCAGTTACGTGTGTGAAGCCAAGTAAGTAGTTTAAGCGTCAGGAACCCTTTTAAAGTACTTAAGCAACAGGAAACTTAATGGAAAGTCCACAAATTAATAGATAAAACAAAGATATTCACCACGGTTGCCAGAAAAAAAATGCCAGAATAGGATAGAAAAGCCAGAAAATTATTTTAATATACACATAATTATGTTAGTTAACTTTTTAGGAAAAAATATTACATACATAATATACATATATAATATATATATATATATATATATATATATATATATATATATATATATATATATATATATATATATATATATATATGTGTGCTTATATGTATGTGTGTGTGTGTTGTTAGGTTGAGAAAGGGGAAATTGAAAGAGAATCAAAGAAAAGAGCATATTGTAAAATTTTAACAGTAAGTTAATGTCATTGCTGATAACTCTAGCATAATAGTTACTTGAAATGCTTTTAAAAAATTAAGGATATCTATAACATTTTTTCAATATATTATTTCATTTGTACTTCATTTATACCATATTTGAATCTATACCTTTGTATTACCCTATCATTAATTATACCCTGGAATCAAAATATTGTTTCCAGTCACTATAGCTAAACGGCAAGAGGAATAATAAAGTCATAAATCTCAACTACGAAGTCTCAACAGCTAACGAGCCATGTGAAATTAAATACGAAGTAGCAACAAAATGAAAAAAGGAAACGTTGAAAAACCTCTTTTTTTCTTACGCTTATAATTTGTCTTTTAACAATCAAGAAAATAATAACATGTGATTTATACTGAGCTTCCTTAATGACATAAATATTTGATCTCTCACGTCGGAAAGAAAAATAAAACATTAATCCTAAAATATTTTTCAGGCTCGAACTTAAGACTTTCATTTTTATGACTTCCATATTTCATGAAAGTCGGCCAATTACGGAAGACTTTTGTGATTCTTATGAAACTGAACAAGATTTAAGAGATGTTATTATCATTTGTTAAAAATATTTGACGACTAATATCTGTATATTAATTCGTTAAAAATTATTGGTTTCTACTTACTCATAAAAATCGTAATGAACATAAATAATCTTACCGTTTTTTCTATCTTTACTCATTTTAGAGGCAAAGCAGTGTAAGGTAATTCATGCTTAAATGACAAGAGTACAAAATAATCATGACAAGTGTCATATTGTTCATCATTGGACTTCCTATATTAGAAATGCAAGACATTGAAATAAACAGTGACATAAACAAAATATACCAGATAACCTGTAAATTAAAATTGCATTAAATTTGACTATAAAAAAAATTAAAACTGTTAAAACAGGATAAAGTTTTTTAAATGTTGAAAACTTGAGATGCAAATATCAATTGCATCATCCCGCTGACACTGTAATATCGACTTTATAGGTTATCACCATACACTGCCGGATCATTTAAAATACTTTCACATATCATTTTCATGTCTTGTTTACACTATGCACACCAGAGGCTGTCATAAAGGACTGTGCAATGCAAGATTTTTTCTAGGCAATCATAAGACAGAAAGCTGAGGCTGTAATGTAAGGGAATATGTGGTTTTACTGTGTCTTTTCACTTCTTTTTTTAATTTCTTTAATTTCTTTTCACACTAAAATATTTATCTTCACATTTTTACGAAAACTCAACAGGCATATTTATCTGTTTGTGGCCATTTTTTAATTTAACATATATAGACAATAATTAAACCTTACTCAAATTCAAAGTTATCTAATGCATAATTAATCTAGAGAACTCACTTGTTAAATTTACATATTTAGAAACTCCCCAGGGGAGCACCTTCTTTAGGTGTGTACGGTTCACTCACCTGGGGTACCTGAGGGATCTTTCTCTAGCGCTCTTCCTGGTAGTCTTGAGCTTAGAGTTATCTCCTCATCGGGTTAGACCACATTAATCCCCGAACCATGATGGGCCTCTCGTAGGTCAGCAACAGCTTTATAGCTGTTGTGGTTGCTGTCATGGCGTACTAGTTGTCAGTTTGAATGCTACAGTATGTTTTCGGATGAGTTAGCTTAAGAAATGACCTATCATTTGCACTCCCTCCAAGGGCGCACCTTCTTTAGGTGTGTAAGGGTTTAATGCACCCGGGGTACCTGAGTGATCTTTCTCTTGCTTTCTTCCTAGTAGTCTTGAGCTTACCTCTGTACAGTTTTCTCCTTACCGATTTGGACCACATTAATCTCCGAATCATGACGGGCCTCTCGTAGATCAGCAGCAGCTTTATAGCTGTTATGGTTGCTGTTATGGTATACTGGTTGTCAGTTTGAATACTGCTATATATCTTAGGATGGGTCAGAGTAAAAAGTGACTTACCATTTGGACTCCCCCCAGGAGCGCACCTTTTTTAGGTGTGTACGGGTTTCACGCACTCGGGGTAGAGTGATCTTTCTCTAGCGTTCTTCCTGGTAGTCTTGAGCTTACCTCTGTAGAGTTTGTTCCTTACCGGGTTGGACCACATTAATCTCCGAACCATGACGGGCCTCTCGGAAGTCAGCAGCTTTATAGCTGTTGTGGTTGCTGTCATGGCGTACTGGTTGTCAGTTTGAATGCTTGTTAGCGTAAGAAGTGACTTAGATATTTAGAAAAACTATGAATATAAACTTTTACTTAAAAAGCAATAGTTTTCAGTGTTTTCTGTTTAATTTTTAATACAAATAATAAATAATAAAACTGTCATCTGTGACTGAAAATCTAATATCCTTCTAGGAGTTTCTAATAAAGTAGATTCTATCTGCAGGTCCTTGAGAACTGTAAAGAAATTACTAGAAGGTTCCCGAACTCTTAGTCCAGTACTTATTTTGCAACAGTAATCCTACATTGCTGTATTATTTCATTGTATATACCATTTCATGACCTGTGAATATGTAGTCCATAACTATTTATGTGTGTAATAAAGAATTAGTCTGTACGTAGGCGTCGACTACTTCTTTATATATATATATATACATATATATATATATATATATATATATATATATATATATATATATATACATATATATATATATATATATATATATATATATATATGATAACTTAATATAACGTCCACATAATTTAAAATATTGTAGTCATTACTGTATCATCATTATTATTAAATGTAGTAGCAGAGTATATTAATGCAGACTTACAAAAACATCTTTTATTTAGAACACCAGATAACACACAAATCCCCTTAGGGAAAATGAACACACAGAAAATGTTTGATGATATATTACATCTCTATTTCAAAGGAAAAGCCTCTAAATCTGTGTGCCAGCCTATTTATTAAGTATGGGAAGGGGCGTGGCTCCAGGAATAACGCTTATTCTAGAAGATATAGTACGGCATAATGCGCAGGAAAAATGAATTAACGGAGATGCGAATCTAAATTTAAGGTGCCAGGAAATGAGTGTTTGCTGCCATTATTATGAAAAAAGTGTTTTAGAATTTATTAATAGGGAATCTAGGTAGTCAATGAAAAACAAAACATTTAAGGATTCTACTTTAATAGAATTTAATTATTACAAATATATATATGTGTGTGTATGAGTTTGTGTGTGATTTTTATGCAGTTTCCAGTGGTTTTAATACAAAGCCATAAAAAGTTTTGTATGATATATATATATATATATATATATATATATATATATATATATATATATATATATATATATATATATATATATATATATATATATATATATATATATATATATATATATATATATATATATTATTTAAAATAACATTCCCTCTGGATATTAGAATGTAATTTGTAATGAATATAAACATAATAGTAAGATAAACAAAGATACTTAAACATTTTTAAACTCATACTTATATATTATTAATTTATACTCTGATATCTCATGATAGTGGGATTTTCAATCTAACTTATTATCTTCAATTAAACATATTTCTTGTATTATAAAATTTATAATACAATACATACAAAAAAGATATGTTTAGTCGAAAAGGCATATTCTGAACTCTTTCAAAAGATAATTTAAGTTCTCACTTTCTTTAATTACACTCCAGAAGTAAAACAAATTTTCGAAATCAACTGTGCTATCCATCATTTTTAGCCATTTGTTTGAAAAAATGTAGTTTTCTATTCAAGCGGTTTTTTTTATTTCTTTTGATAAGGACTTTCAGTAAAAATTATATTGAATAATTCATTGGAATTCTGAATATTTCATTGAATGGCTCTTGGAAAGAGTTCAAATAAAATCTATTGGCAGTAAATTTAATTTCCTTCAAAACAATTTAAACTTCGTATATGTTTGGTTTTTACTCGACAAAATTTTAAAATATATCTAAAGAGCACTAAGCTTCACAAAAAAGCTCTAGGGAGGTAAAGGTTGTCTTTAAGTTTGTATAATTGAAAAATTACCATTAAAACAGCTTTTCTATTGTTTTTTTTATATTTAATAACTTTTGTAATAAATCTAATTAAAAGGATTTTACCTTAAAACTATTTTAAACTGTGCAAGATTATAATAAAAAGATGCTCTTAGGTTTTATTTATAAAATATATATTAATAATTTCTTAAGTCCGTGATTTGAGACCTGCTATATAAATTTCTCTAGATAGATTATTTATACAATGTTAATTTAAATGAGGAAAAATTGCTTTTATTATACCCATTATATTACTGTGTTAATATGTCAAGTCAATTCCTTTTCCTTTACTATAAAAGCAATAATGATTTACTGTGCAAATAAATTCTTAGTAAAATCAATTTTTTATTTCGATGATGAGATTTTAATCGATTTAAAATCAATTTTCGCGTCCAAAGAAAAACCGATACAGTTAATTTATTCTAAATTTCATACCAAACTGATGCGAAAATTGCACATTCATAGAATTTTGCTTGTCGCTTTTGATTAAAAAACATTCATTGTGTCCGACTTTTTTAATCATTGAAATAGATAATGCAGGACGCTTCAGAATTATTGAGCGTATTTCATGCTGTAAAAAAAGTAAGAATATGAGGTATGTATTTGTTTCTTATTTTCTTGGTTGATTTGTTGGTTTTACTGAAATGCTTTGGTCTACTTTTTTGCTACACTAGGGTTAATATTGTTTCCTTGGAAAAGACGATATAAGCTTTACTTAAGCAATTTATTTTTTTAATTCTTCCCGGTTTTTTCTACTTTTTTTATTTTTATTAATTAAACAAAATAATTTAAAGAAATGTATTTTATTTTGCCAAATTTTATGCTTATATTTAAATTTTAGGCGTGGCAAATCTACTTCCCCTAGAACATTTTACGGTCATATAGAAAATTCAATTTAATTATTATTATTTACAATGGAAAGATGAAAAGCATATTGCAATGCCCAAGGGTTCATCAAATTCTGTACTCAAGTAGCGGGTCCTTTTTACTTGGGGTTGAGTGCTACAATTCCAACATCGTCAACAGAGAGAAACCAACTTTGGTTTATGGTTTCCCATACTGACTGGGGGCATATCAGGAAAAGAACATTTCTTTGCTTAAAATCTAGAGCAACAGTCTTTCATTTTTTTAGGAAAATCCGTCTATTAGCTGATGAACTAATACAACACAGGATCTTACCTGGTCCTTAGTGGTTTTTAGCTTCTCACAAGTGTATTTCATAAGATCATGTAAATGGGATGTAAATTTCCTAAGGTCCAAGTAAGGGTTAAAACAGTTTTTACAGAACAAAACTGTAAGCATTAAATAACTTCAAGCTCCCTTTGTGGCTCGTAAAATATCCAGCCATTATTCAATTTCACAGTAGGTGTTTTGCAGAAATTCACACAATATTCTTTTAATGACATCAGTGATTCATTATTTTAGGTCTCTGATATTGGAATTGGAGTAGCTGGGTATTTAACATCCCCCCAAAATAATCAAGGGGTGTCCTCAAGAATTTTCCTCTCCTATGTTCCCCATTTCACGTGTATTTAAATTGCTGGTACCATCGTTTAGTCCTTACGTAAATAAAGACGGCAAAAATATTCTAAACAAATGAGTCCCTGAACAGTTACAACGAATTTGCTTTCATGGAGCCACAAAACATACATTTCTTATTTTCGTATGGTAGCCATTTGCAGACAGACTTATTTTATAAGTTCTCAGCACTAAAAGTTGTCTAACCATAGAACAGTTTATGTAAAAGTTATTTAATGTTAAAATTTTGTTATGTATGTTTGTTTTAAGTTATGGTCATTAAAAAATACGTACATATGTTAATCTGTCATTAATTTTCAAACATGAAATGGTCGAACAATGGCCGAATGAGTAGGGCTCTGTTTTCATTGCAGGAGTTCGGTTTGTTTGAATCCCCCTGACGGTATGGATATTCATAGCAGTTCGGTATAATTATTTGGTCAAATTAGCCCTAATGTAGAAAAAAAGTTGACTGTAATGCTCCAAACAAACAAACCAAAAATAAAATCATTTTATTAATTTTGGAATACCATGTATTAATACATAAGGCTGTTTTGCACTTTGCGGAACATTTCGATAATTAAATTTTATGCATAAAGGCTGTATTTGTTGTGATACCTTGCTTATATTTGATAGTTTCGAGCCTTGAGTATAGATCAAGCTTGAATTTTCTTTGAAAGTAAACTTTTTTCATAGCACCTTTATGTTAACTTTTAAATAATCGCAAGATTTTCTATTAATCTTATTTTAAAAACTTCCTTTATAATATATTAGTTATAAGGTTGATAAATAGGTGGGTTTTTATTTTCCTATATGTATTTCTATTTAATTTCTTAACGAAACAAACGCCTGTCCTAGAGTAAGCCTGCGGAAAATAATGTGATGTCATTTAAATGTTAATTTTAAACGACTTCTGTTGGGTTGTTTTCCTAAGTCCATAAGTTTTCTCAGACTCCGTTTACCTAAGGTACATTTTAAGAAACAGAAAGCACAAAAATCTATAGGATAAAGGTAAGGTGGTTTTCCTCGTATTTGATTAAATAGGATAATAAATTTTATCTCTATTTCAGATTATCCCTCAGTTAAATAAATATCTGCTGACTGAAAAGTAAGACTGGAGACTTTGTCTATGTGGATCTCAACTTTATTTATGTTCTTTTCATGTAATGTTTTGTTTTATGTTTCAAAAGTTGATACTAAAATAATCTGCTGGTAGTATAGTGAATTAATTTAAGTACTGATTGATGTTTTTTTTTTAGTTTTAATTTACAGTCTTAACAAGATATAACAACTATCATGTATCCCTTTCGAAACTTTTATGCACTATAAACTTTTATGACGAAACTGTTCAGTACGATCATTTTTAAAAGAATAAAAAAAATTCTCTGTATAAAATATTTTTCTCTTAAATACATCCGTTTCATTGTCAACCGTTATTCCAAGTGTAAATTTATTAGTTGGTGTTATTCATATTTTTTTCTGAGATGTTCTTTTCTTATTGAATTGTGTTTTGTCAATACATAATCTTTAGTTTTAAACCTTTTTTTTCTTGAAATCTTTATGAATTATATTACTTTAACTGCCAGAACATTTTTCCATTTTCAATGCAACGGCTATTTTAGTCTGGGAATTTTCTGTTAGAATTACTGACTTGATTCTATTGATATTGTAATGTAGATAGTTATAAAATAGATGGAAAATTCAAATATAATGAACAAAAAGGTGTTTATGACTCAAAACTTGGTTAACAACTAAATTACAACTCTGAGTTACTTCCTTTATTGCACAGTAGTGAAAAGTTCTGAAACAATATTCCAGCAGAGTTAAGAATGTTCTAGTAACTTCTAGAACTAATAGAAAATCAAAGGAAATTAAATTAAATTAAAATCCCACCCCGATCGTGCAAGGAATTGAAATGAAGACTTTTTGTACTGGAGTCCGATGCGCTACCTCTTCCCGAGAGAAGATTTGAAAGAAACCGGTTTTAATCTGAGATATTTACTCTCGTCTTAACAATCGTAGAATGTGACTTTGCGGTTATTTTTTTTTTATTTTAACTACTCTTTTTCCCTTTTAAAATTAATTACGCTGAAAATACTTATATTTTAAATGCAATAAGCTTGGTTTGAAACTGCTTTATAATTTACTAATACAAATATTTTTCCTCGACAAACATATTCACGCAACTTTCCCCCGATCTATTTAGTTTAGAACCCATTTTTAAAATAAATCATTTATTTTACATTTCAGTCAAAAAAAAGTAGCAGATGATTATATTAAAGAAGCCGAAATTTTACCACAATATTATTACGAGAAACATACATAAATAATCGTTTCCAAAAAGTGCGAATGGCTGTCTGTAGTATATTTACCGATTTAACCCTCTAAGCGCTTCGCACGTACAATTCCGCCAAACTATGATGACTTCAAAACGTACAATTTTCGACGTCCAAAAACGCCTTGAAAATGGATGCAATGTACATATTTGCCAGTGCTTTCCCCCATGGAGTTTTGAGGTAGGAGGGTCAGGTCGATTGTTTAGGAACTGCACCTCTCTTTCAATGACATTTCTTGAGGAATGCACCTCTACCCTCTGAGGCACAAAGACACTGATAGCTTTTCATAGCTTTGTAAATCTCTTTTTCGAAGTATTTCTTTTTGCGGTAACAGATGCATCTCTAATTGCACCACTTAAATATCTTGAATGACTTTCGTAAAAAATATAAATAAGTCTCTCAAAGAATATTTTTATTTGTACTTTTAGAATCCATTATTTCTTATGGAATAATATTCCAGACTTGACGAGCTTTATGTGTATTAAAAATTAACAATCTATAATATCTATCTATGTATCTATATATAACCGGAAGTAAAGGACAATAACGAGGGTGGGTTTCCCGTATTCCATTCTAGTAGAAAAAGGGTGATGGAAAAAATCAT
>CM063502.1:110350952-110353452 GCA_032207245.1 Pardosa pseudoannulata | reverse complement strand
TTGATTGTGATATTGTCCAGTAGAAGCTTAAAATGAAAATTGATTCATTTTAATCCCCGCCAAGGAGACCTTAATAGATGAACATCATTTTTTGAAATTCTTTAGGATCTTTTTTTCATCGTGATCTCTTTCGTTTAACATTATAGTATACAATCTTTTTCTTGTCCCCCAATAAAGACTGTCTCAAAAATGGAACTTTATTTTAACATTTGAGAAGTAAACCACAAACGTCGATACGATGGTGCAAATATTTCTCTGTAAAAGCTTGTGAAGCTTATGTATCGAGTATTGCAATTGAATCAATTTTCTCATGATCATGAATGGTTGAAATCGTTAATATTGAATGTGTAACTAGAAAGTAACTTTCTACTTTCTATCTATTAGTCTAATTGAGAATTACAATGATCCCTGTCTGTCACCAACAGAACTACAGAATTAATCAGTACTTTTTTCTCCTTCACAAAACTTCCTGCTTTATTTCCATTCGTTTGGTGCACACTGCATCTTTTTATCTTTATTTTTGGTCGTATTATTATTATTTAAAGTTTTTACCGAGATGAATAATAATGATTATTTCCTATTAATTTATATTCATTTTGTATCTGTAATTGTTTTATTGAATTCGTAAGTACCAAATTTGATTTGAAGCTCTACAGTCTACTTCCCTTGCTACAAGAGGGGTAATCAGACTGTATGTATAACAAAATGATACAATGAATAACGTCTGCTACTGAATAACCCAAAAAATGACTATTTTTCAATAGAAAATTCTCGACTTTCAATAGTTTCAAATTTTTTATAATATTTCATAATATCATTTAGTATTTTGTTGTGTTTTCTTTTTATATGTGGCATAATTTAAGGTTTGTAAGATGCTACAATAATACTTATATAAAATAAATTTCAATCACCGAAATCATAATAGTTAAAATCAGTACTAATTTTTTAAGACAGCAATACAAATTTTATTCTATTTTATGAAGAACTATACTACTCAAAAATTTATGAATAATCAGCAATATTTCATGCATATGATTTTTCAGATTTTTTTATGCAGAATACATGATAAGCAAATATTCTCAAACTGAATAAACTTTTATTTTTTCCCAAAGTTAATTACCTTTAACCTGAAAGTAAATTTTGGTTTTGGAAATAAATATCCGAGTAAAATAGTCAAAAATAATTAAAATCTCATAAAGTACAGATTTAATTTTCAATTCTGTCACAACTAGAACCAAATTAAAAATGACTTTGATGCTTCCCAGTTTTATATGAGGCAACATATGTAAAGAGCTAATGAAATTAAGGTATCGAACGGCTGAAAACTATTTCGCTCTATAACTTATTTTTCATAAGTGCATTATTCTCCAAGTACAATTAATTTTAACTCCTTGCTTTTGTTTTTTTTAAATATTAAATGTTATGAATTATATTTTTCTTCTTACTTTTATTTACATTAGAATAAAAATTTGTTATTATCAAAGCATGCATGAAAATATAAGAGAAAAAATAATATTCGCTAAAAGGTTCATTTTTCTAACACAAAATGCTTCATACTGTTATCTTAAATATATATTTTCAATTTTATGCTCTGAGAAACATTAATTTCAATTAACCTCGTTTACAACCATCCGATGAACAAGTATAGAACCAGGAAGATAAGCCTTAGCAGCTTCTTGAGCTAAAAGTATGTCTTCAATACGTGATAACACTGGGCAAATTAGTGTTTTCTTGAACATACTGTTATTTTTAATGTTAAGATATAAAAATTATCTATTACGCCTAAATTTTTTTTCATGCTTACGTTTCCATTATGGTGTTTTTTAATATTTTTATAAATTAATTGCTAAATAACCTAATTTTATTATTGAATATTTCGAGGAGATTTAAATACTTATTTTTAAAATTTATTACTATACAGTATTCTGCCTTTGAAATAAGGGTACACAAACCAAATCCAGTATATGCATTTACTACTTACCTGCTCTTTTGGAAAAATATTACGGCTAAAATCCAGAATACCTGTGGTATTCTGATTGTCATTTACTGAATTACTGGTAAATACAAAAGTCTGTTAAATTTGTTGTTTCTCATGCCACTTGGGCAAACCAAGCATGATTGAGCCTGCAGGCTCTGGTATGAAGGCCAAGGGATGAGCCTTTCATTTTAATAAGCATCATTAAGGTGAAAGAACGACTTCGCTCAAGTAGATCCTCACAATTTTGAAGCAGGGACCATGCAGAAGACCCACAGACTTGGCCTTCCACCCCTAGAGGTATTGATTCAGAACTTAAGGGACATCGTGACGCCGAACATATTTTACTTCCCCCAGTCACCTTTAACGAACACGGCGGATCATAGGTAGGCTCGGGTTCCGAACCCGCAACCTTTCAGTTAGGAGACCGTTGCCTTTGCGACTGAGCTACCATGGCTCTAGATAAATTTACAAACCTTAACATAGACCATGTGCTTAAAGCTGATTGCGAACATCATACAAACC
>CM063502.1:110335952-110345952 GCA_032207245.1 Pardosa pseudoannulata | reverse complement strand
TTTTAAGGGAATTTAAAAAAATTTATATTGGTTGAAATCCCTTAAAGGTTTTTCCCAAAATTCTCTTACAGAGTTAAACCATTATAAGAAGAGCTAATTAGCGCTATAAATTGATATTTATAATTACCTTCTGAATTTGAATGCCCTAAAAATCTAATTTTGGTCTTGTTTGGAGCCCTGGGGTTAAATTTTTGCAACACGTGTGCTAATTATACCGAGATCTACTCCTTGGGGCAGTACCGCAAATCAATCTCAGACTTCAAAAATAGAATTTATATTATTTTTACTTCCTTGTACAAAGTAAAAAGGTGTAGTATTCCAAAAAACTTTTTGTGCTTAGATTTCAAAGTAAATACTCATTTTGACTATGACTGAACCCAATTTTGACAACTTTCAGTATGACGTCTGTAAATGTGTTGGAGAAAACTTTAACTTTCAAACTTTAAATATTCATTTTGACCATTTTATTCATTTGACCTGAGTACATTTTGATTAGCTCCGTTGTATGTGCCACGTGTGTACCTCACATATCTCAAAAACAATTAACAGTAAGATGTTTATATTGTCACGAAGATTCGAATGAACACACCGATTAACTTACAGATGAATTTATTGAAGCTAAGTAGCAACTCGCAACTTTACAAGATCGGGAAGATGCCTACAGCTAGTGGGTATCAGCTTTTATACCCGAACAGAATATTCGAGAAATAACTAATTTACATATTGAAGAAAGATCTAGAATGTTCGAGAATATAAGGAAACAATAAATAACATTTTTAAATTAAAAATCCGCTCTTTGGAACAACCGCCATGGTAAGCATCGAACCCACAATCTTCGGGCCTGGAACTTGCGCTTTGACCATTCGGCCACTGAGATCGTTGACAAAGCTCCTTTATGCGGCAATATTTTGTATTTAGAATTGGGATAACTCATTAGCACAGCCAACCAAAATGGGTTTATGGCTATCCAAAGCCAAAAGGAGGTGGGAAAAACTATTCCACTTTACTTTTCCAAATCATTTTTACAAATTTTTGCATGCAGTTTAAACTGATAAATATTTTACAAAAAAATTTACTAACAATTGAAAAATTGTACATAAATTTTACATACAACTTAAAATAAACAACATTATATTTTGTGTTTCTTAAAACATCTAGTTGTGTATCTCCCTTTTAGATTGCAATAGAAACTCTATATAAAAATAAATTCCAATAGAATGAATACTAACGCTACCGGCTATAACTGAAAAACGATTTTTAATAACAATCCACACTCTTTACAAAGAGAAATTTCATTATACCAACACTCGGTTACAACAACGCATCATCAATATTTCGACGTATTCATATGCAATTGTAATAATGCTTTTTATATAGTTGAAACAACTGTTAAAAATAAAAAATCTAATTGATTGCCTCGAATTATTTTGAATCTTTCTTCTTTAATATTTCCTGATATCGAGTAAAGAAGAAAGTACTACAATTCAGAAAGATTTTAGTTTAGAACGAATTATCTATAGAGAAAGTTCATGTTTGTAAACAAATACGAGTGCTGATTACAACTCAACTTTTCATTGGCAAAACATTGCTTATTTTCTTTGAATTTTATGAGCTTCGATATGGATCACGTATACAATAAAACTAAATTTTATTTAGGGAAAGGGGAAGGAAACATCAGAAACTGGCCAAGTAATTCAAAATAAACTTTTTAGCACTTACAAAATTATATATTCTTTTAAAAAAATTAAACACTTTACACAGTACTATTAAGCATCATAATCAAAGTATAACTACTTTGATTACGTTAACAGGCACAATAAACTATTACATAAATAAGAATCTAATAAACATGTGCAAAACCTGATCATTTTAAGGACATAAAATAATTAAAATTATACGTACAGTACCTCTCACAAAAGCATTGAATATACATTAGAAATATGAAAAAAAAAACTTAGTAATAATAAAAAAATTCTTAGAGCATAATAATTCTATATAATCTTTTATATTACAGTAAGGTTAACGTTTTATTACCATTCTGAAATTTTTTACCGCAAATTCTTAAAGAAGAACCTGGAGTCCAGAATTGCCTCTTCAAAGATTTTATCCAAAGCATTCGCAATGTAGAATATTTAGGAGAGCAATAAAATAAAATATTTTCACCTTTTTTGAAACGCTTAGTACAGGCCTTACGCACAACAGCTTGTTACCTTTATAAGATAATTGACAAATTTAAAACCCCAATAACAAGCACAATCCGTAGGAAATTCAAATGTTTTGGCAACGAGGAAGTTGAACTGCATTTTTTGCTGAACCTGACGTCATGCGCACATTCTCTATACAGTGAAAAATGTAACGAAAGTGGACGATCCAGATTGCCACCAGATGCCAGTCCTTGAGCTTTACCCAGACAACAATGACCTTTGCAATCGAAAAACGACAATTTTGATAAAAGAAACTAGTTTTCAACCTTGAAGAGATGTGCAAATGATGGTTCTAATGACACATCGTACAAAATAATAAAAAGTTTGTAATTTAATAGCACATAAAAAGAAATAAGTCATATGGTGTCCACATCAAGATTTTGATTTCATATATATTCTACTTGTAAACACTAATCTACTTGGAGGGAATATAAAAATAATATTTCTGATGACGCATCCTACAAAATGGTAAAAAGTGTATATTTTAAAAGCCGTGAAAAGAAGTCATGTTGTGTGCACATCACACTTTTAATTTTCTATATATTCTACTTTTATACATTTTTCTACTTGAAAAGAATTTATAAGTGATGGTTCTGATAACGCATTGTACGAAATAGTAGAAGTGTATAATTTGATAGATATAAAAAGTTATGTAATATCCACATCAGATTTTTAGTTTTATACATATTCTACTTTTAACTGGATTGTATTATCTCATGATGAAAAAATAAAAGATTATAAAATTAGATTTTTCTAAGAAGTTCATGCAAGGTTAATTTATCTGTACATATTCATATTGCTTAAAAACAATTTGTTTTGTATGCACATCTGAATGGAAATATACTATTTATAAGTTAAAAAATATTCTACTTTTATACTCTATTCTACTTGGAGGGAATGTAAAATGATATTTCTGATGAAGCATCATACAAAATGGTAAAAAGTGTATATTTTAATAGCCGTGAAAAGAAGTCATGTCGTGTCCACATCAGACTTTTAATTTTCTATATATTCTACTTTTATACATTTTTCTACTTGAAAATAATTAATGAATGATGGTTCTGATAACGCATCATACAAAATAATATAAGTGTATAATTTAATAGATATAAAAAAGTTATGTAATGTCCACATCAGATTTTTATTTTTATACATATTCTACTTTTAACTGGATTGTATTATCTCATGAAAAAATAAAAGATTATAAAATTAGATTTTTTAAGAAGTTCATGCAAGGTTAAGTTATCTGTACATATTCACATTGCTTAGAAACAACTTGTTTTGGAAATTTAAACAACTAAATGGAAATTTACTATTTATAAGTGTTAAAATATTCTACTTTTATACACTATTCTACTTGTAGAGAATGTAAAAATGATATTTTTGATGACGCATTGTACAAAATGGTAAAAAGTGTATATTTTAATAGTCTTGAACGGAAGTTTAAGGAATAGTGTACGACTACTCAATTTTTATCAAATAGGCTAGTATTTAAATCCAAAAAAGTTTAACAGATTGTGTCATATATTTTATGGCCCATGTTTTCCGTAATACAAAACTGTGTCACATAGAACATGTATAAAGTATGTAAACAAAATTTTGAAGTTCCTTCTACATTCTGTGTAATTATTATTTATAAGTTCTTTACAATAAATTAGTTATGGCAGTTTGTAATAGATGTATCTTTAATAACCCTGAATTATAACACAGGAAACAACATTAAATATGCGGATTTTAAAACAATCACTTGTAAGACTATTACCTTCCCTTAGTGTAAATTTTAAGTTTGCCATCATGAAATGACTTTTCTTATTATTAGATCATTTTGATGCTTGTAATTTTTAATTTGACTTTTAGATCAGGCATTTTGAATGTTGCCTAGTATTTCTTCGTACGCTGGTACAATTGTAAAATTAGTTAAGTTTTAGAAAATGTTATTCATTCCAGAGCTTTTGAAAACGAACATCTTAAAATGTTTTTGTAACTCTGTCCATTATGAATACTAAAACACAAATTCACACATTACTAGTGAAGTAATAAAATCTAAAGTAAAATCACCTTCCCAAACCCATATGGCAAATTTAAAGCTATTTCAACAAAAATTCAAGACTATTTGTATTTAATTAATTCCGTAATATTATGAAAAGTACAGAAAATCTTTAAAATTACTAGCCTTACTCAAAATTTTTTGAAAATATTCAACCTATTATAGAAACTTACCCATTAAAAAAAAATTCTTTTATAATGGGGAACTATATTATTGAAAATACGTGGAATATTTTTGGAATAGTTCGGCAGTCACCTCATGTGAAAGTCTGAGATTCCCAGGAAAAAAAAGAATGAACGGGGATAAATAAATTGGAGCTCTTATAAGAACTCTGATCGATCATTTTATGATTGAATAGTGGCTATCTATTAGCTTTTGTATAAGATATATTCCCCTGTCAATGAAGTCTATAGTTGAAAATTAATATATTTGCTCAATATTAGTATGACAAAGTGGAAAATATTTTAAATAAAAGACAACTTCACAAAGAAAGCATTGCAAAGTGGAAGTGTTAACAATAACTCATTTTGAGTATAAATGTGTATTATTATCATGATGTTCCTCTTAGAATAATATAATCAATTCCGTACTTCTACTTAGACAGTTTATTTACTTAAATTATTATTTGTTGTGAGGATTCCAGCTTGATTTGACATTAACTCACGATCCTAGATTTGAAATATTTTTCTTTGGTATAAATTAGAACATTAATTCAAAATTCTCCACTGTACCCCCACTGGGATATTTTATAGTGGGATATTTTTTGTGCTTTTTTATAATTTTAATATATATATATATATATATATATATATATATATATATATATATATATATATACTCAAGAGCCAAAACATTATGACCACCCCTACATTTTGCAATAATCTCGCCTGGATGACGTGGAAGGCACGTGATCAGGTGGAAGTGGTATTTAACTGCTGCTAGAAAGTCTGAAAAATCATTCTTTCACTTACTTCTGTGTGTGATGGGAAAGGCTGTGGATCTAAGCGATTTTGATAAAGGGCAGATTGTAATGTCTCGAAGGCTCGGAACAAGTATTTCCGAAACTGCACGACTCGTGGGTTGTTCGCGATCTATAGTTCTTAGTACTTATGCAAAGTGGATGAATGACCGTGAAACCAGCAGTTGACGACATGGTGTTGGACGTCCACACGCTATCAAAGAAAAAGGTCGTCGGAGACTGTCTCTTATGGTGAAGCAAAACCGGAGCCAGACATTGGCTCAGCTGACAACCCAATACAATCCAGGGCCAAGTAGAATAGTATCGGAGTTCAGCGGACACTGTTGGATATGGGGCTACGCAGCAAACGTCCCACTCGTGTGCCTTTGCATATATATATATATATATATATATATATATATATATATATATATATATATATATATATATATATATATCATCATCAGCAGCAGCAGCAGCAGCAGCATTGGCACGACAGCCCTTTGTGGACCTGAGCCTTCCTTAGAAGCTTTTCCCAATCTGCCCTTCTCCCAGCAATTGATCTCCAGTTCTTTACCTTTAAGATGGCAAAATCTTCATCCACACAGTCTTTCCATCGTTTCTTAGGCCTTCCTTTTGGTCTTTTATTGGAAGGGAGTGCATTAAAAACCCTCAAAGTTGTTCGTTCTGGGCTCATTCTCATTAGATGTCCTGCCCATCTCATTCTATTCAGCTTTATAGATTTGATAACATCATCACTGTTAAAGATCTTATATAATTCAAAATTATATCTTTTTCTCCGGTTGTTATTTTCAAAGACAGCACAAAGATGGTTCGCAGGATCTTCCTTTCGAAGGTTTCCACCATTCTCTCTTCTTTTCTTGTTAGGGTCCAAGTCTCCGAGGCATAAGTCAGAACTGACTTGATCAATACCTTATACAGTAATATCTTTGTGTTTCTTTTTATCAAGTAGGATTTCAGTCGTGATCTTAAACCAAAAAAACAGCGATTGGCTGCAGTAATTTTTTTTCTAATTTCAGGATTTATGTCATTTTGGCAGTTTATTTCTGATCCTAGGTAGGTAAAATTTTTTACAGATTCAAATTTAAAAGAATCTATTTCAAGGAATTTGGGGATGGTTTCTATCTTACCACAATACATATATTTTGTTTTCTCCACATTCACTCTAAGATTCATTTTTCTATCGGCATATGCCAAAATATGTACTGATTTACTAAATATACTTCCTGAAGTATCTAAGTTAGCATCTCTAATTACTTTTTCCAGAACTATGTTAAACAGAAGACATGCCAAAGCATCCCCTTGTCTAACTTCATTAGAAATGTAAAAGAGGTAGATAGTTCCCCTTCAATTCGCACCATTGAAATGGTTTCAGTAAGAGTGAGCTTTACAAGTTTGATTAGTTTTGATGGAACATTAAAATCAGAAAGGGCCTTTAAAAGCTCAGTCCTATTAACACTTTGACTGCCAAGCCAAAATTGCAAATGTTCACAACGGGGCCAAACTTTTTTTTTGTGTAATTTGTATTTTTTCAACATAAAACTATATATAAAAACAATATTTCAAAACAAACAATATTTTAAAACAAACTCTCTCTATTTATATATATTCCCTTTTTTATTGCATGTTCCAAATATTTAATTTTTCATAAAACTTAGCTCATAAAATCGTCACATATACCAATTTGCGCAAACCACGTATACCTAACACATCGTAGGGAGCCCAACAATCAAACTCCAATACGATTTTCATGTAACTGATAACATATTTGATAGCCATGGCCTGAAGTGTTAAAACACCATGGCTATCATATCGGATAGCCAGTGTCTCAACGGAAATATCACTGGATATCACATATGATAGCCATGGCAGTCAAAGTGTTAATACTATCATATGCTGCCCTGAAATTTACAAACAGATGATGGGTCTCTATAAATTCTTATATATTTATATATATATATATATATATATATATATATATATATATATATATATATATATATATATATATATATATATATATATATATATATATATTATATATATATATATATATATATATATATATATATATATATATATATATATATATATATGTATATATATATATATATATATATATATATATATATATGTATATATATATGTATATATATATATATGTATATATATATATATGTATATATATATATATATATGTATATATATATATATATATATATATATATATATATATATATATATATATAAAACCAAGTTTTGGAAGTTGTAATAAATGTTTTTAGTAAAAGTTTAAAATATATTAAAACAGAAATTATGCAGAAATTATGACATTTAGAAGATGTCTTTATTTTGTCATTAATTTGCGAAAAGATTGTATTCATATGAAATGTTTTTGTTATGGAATCACTGGATTGTGATGAGTTTTTTAAATTCTTTAGCATCTGATCTCATTTCTTTTGCACGGAATGCTCCATTTTTGTAAGTTTAAGATTAATTATTCCTACATTTCCCGACCCACTCACCCCTAATGATATCATTAACTTCAAAGGATTTACCATAATTAATTCCCCAGTTTTGATGATGAGAACAAAGAAATATCGATTGCCAAAAATAATCTCAACAGCATTTACGCTAGCTATATATAATTATAAATTTTAAGCATTCATTTACATGTAAAACACGTTTGAAACAGGGGGGAATATCATCTAATACTATATCTGATTAACTGTGGGAAGATAAATTCAACATATTATAACCTACAACTAAAATATTTTTATATTTTGAACTGTGGCATAAATTACTGTTAAAAGTCACCGACGATGACCGAATGGGTAGTGCACTGCACTTCGGTACCGGAGTTTTACTGTTGGCATGGATTTTCTAGGCAATACGGAATAGTCTTTAAGTAATAGGTTCCAGTCTTATTAGCCCACGTATAGAGGAAAAAAGGCGGTAGCACTTCAAACAAAGGGAAAAACATATAATTTAATAATCAAATTTATAGTTAATTAATAGTGAAATAGTCACTAGAGAAGGCTGAGCATGTTAACTTTCTGTTACATAATTCATATATAAAAGGCTTAACCATCAGATTTTTAGAATCTCATATTGAAAAATTTCTTCTCCACCGGACCAAATATTCCTAAACAACAGTCCTGACCTTGGTATTTTAAAACTTCAAGTAATTGCTTTTAAATATTTACTTCTGCAAAAAGGTCGACATAGTGGTTAGAGCTTTTGCTTACCTCGATGAAGCTTGTGGGTTCAAATCCCGGATAAAGATTGGATGTCGTTTGCATTGCATTGACTCTTCGTGGGGAATAAAGCGTACCATCTACTTGGGTCATTCATACCAAAACGGATAACAAACCTACGACATTGTAGTGGTGAAAGCATAAATAAAATCAAGTACCACCACATTTTAAATATATATATATATATATATATATATATATATATATATATATATATATATATATGTAATATATCAAAATTATTTAGTTTTCGTATTTCCTTAAAAACCTCCTCTCTCCAATTCTAATTCCTTAAAATCTTTTTCCCAGCCTCTAAATGTCTTAATCAAAGGAGTGTCTTCAACTTAAAATTATTTCGATCTATTTCTCAAAGCTTTCTATTCTATAGATGTAAATTTTCTACTTATTCAACCTTATTATTTTCTATCCCAGCTGTCGCCGGCAAATGGCTCTGCGTTTTTCCTGATCTTACACTTAAAATCTCTGAGTAAGTGGGAAAATTCTTTCGGTCATCGCTCTTTGTTGCACCTCTATTCGAGCAGAGTGATTTTTGTGTCCTTCTCTTGTCTGTCGTTGACTCGTAAATATGTCCGTTTTACCAGATCAAAAATAAAGTTTTAATTCGACTTGTGCCGTTCTCTTCAATGTCGGCGGACTGCATTTTTATTACTACTAGCTGTTTAGCTTTCTCCTTGCCCAGTAGCCCGGTCAAGTAAAAATAATAGGGGGCTACATAACTATGGTGAGGAGAGGAAATAAGTTATTACACATATATATATATATATATATATATACTGTTCGCTTTTCAAATGTCCTACAAAAAAGTGTATTTGTTATAAAAGTAAAGACAAAATATATTTAAACAGATACATCTAAAGTTTGAATTTAGTAGCACTGAAACCCTAGGGACATATTGAGATACATCTAAAGAAATAGTGACTGATGTACCATTCCCAAGTTCAGTTTAATTTTTAAGTAAAATTCAGACATTTATTCCTCCCGTACTCTTTTTTTAAGATAACTAAAGTAACTGTTTGAAAATAAAATTAACTAAAGTAACTGTTTGGAATTAAAACATACTGAAATTTTTAAATCATTATCAAAATATCATATTGTCCAACCTTTTCCAGTTTTAGTATCTAGTAGTTAGAGAAGATTAGCTCTAAACAAGATCAAAACACCAGAAGATACCTTATTTAAACTCTTGTAGTTCTTTACGAGAAATCTTTATTACAGCACAGTGCAAGCTTACAATAGATAACTTCATTTGTAAATAACTTATATACTGTGATTTCTACAGTGTGACACATTTTTACCTATACAGAATCTTAAAAGACAGTCAACAACTGAAAATCAGAATATCCGCTGTACTAAATTGGATAATTATGGAAATATTGTGAATGAAATTTGTCAAATATTTGAAAATATATAGTCAATGACAGTACTGTGAATGTGAAGTAACATTTTAAAATTTAACACCTCATATCTTCCCAATTTTCTCTCTCCATCATGA
>CM063502.1:110308452-110330952 GCA_032207245.1 Pardosa pseudoannulata | reverse complement strand
CGCATGAATATTTTCTCTACAGACCTGGTTCAGTGCTTTGCAAGTGCTGGGATTGCGTTTTTATTTTTTTATTCACGGTTCCCACATCATGGCATATTGTTTTCATAGACACAAATACTCCACTACATATAGGGTGTTTAGGGTATTCAAAGGTTTTGTTGTTGTTGCTGTTGTTGTTGTTGTTTTTTTTTGTTTTGTTTTTTTTGCCTAGGTGAAATGTTCTCTCTTCACACAAAATATGATTATCATTTTTGTTACGATGTTACGTCATTTTAATTAAATAAAACTAATGCCATTTATCCGTGTTTTTATTACAATTTAGTGGGCACATGAATCCAAGAACAAATCACTTTCTTCTCCCATGACTCTGGACTTCTTGAATGCAGTCGTGTCTTCGGAATCATTCATTATTCGTTCTTTAAGGTAATTGATAAATTGCAGTCACATTAAGAACCTTCTTGAAATAACATGAAAATATTTGTAGGTGATAGTTTATAAAAGAAATTTTTCATCAACATTGAAAATCAAAACCCTCTAAATTTTTTTATTTTATTTTCTCTGTTTCAGTCGCTTATAACACTGTACCTTTCAGTTTTATATGGAAATGGATTTCTCAAATTCCATTTCTATTGACCGTTATGTTATTAGAAAGCAAATCCTACAGCAATATGTATCAGTAAATTGGAATTAAGATGTTTTAAATCAGAGCAATCATCCAAATGGTCACCTGCTATTGTTCATAGGAATGACGTAAATATTATTTCTTTATAAATAGTAATTAGTATTATAGTACTTTAGTTAATATTTAAGTACATTAGATTACTTTGAAAATAATTTAAGAATGTATGTTGTTTGAAGGA
Organism: Pardosa pseudoannulata; assembly: GCA_032207245.1. Classification (NCBI taxonomy): domain Eukaryota; kingdom Metazoa; phylum Arthropoda; class Arachnida; order Araneae; family Lycosidae; genus Pardosa; species Pardosa pseudoannulata. The sequence continues at coordinate 110,330,092 of CM063502.1, read as the reverse complement.
TATTTAAACATGACTATTACAGCAGGAATGTATTTAATGTTTTTTTTCGGTTTGCTTCAATCTTAGTGAAACAGTATTTTAAAAACTCAATCAATTATTACTTTCATGTAAACACTTCCCTTTTATGGGGTGTTTTCTTACAAGAATTTTTTTTAAACAACTATGTTCATTAACTAAGTACGTTTTTGTGTAATTTTTTTGACATTTTGAACCTGTATTTATATTATTATTAAACTTAATAACATCATTTTCACTTTGTTTTAGTTATTATTTGAAATTTTATTGTGAAATTCGAAAAGATATTTTAAGTACATTAAAAATAGCAAATAAAAGTTTAAATAATTTTGAAAATAGCTACTACACACTACATGCAAGTAAATTGAACAGAAAATATATTACGATGATTATATTTACCTTTTAATTTCACGCAGAGTAATTTAAATAAAGTCTGTTGAGTACATTTTTAAAAGGAAAAAGATATTATTAAGACACATAATATGTTTAAAACATAATGTGATTGTTTTACAAAATTAATCATCATTTTTAATGTCACCTCAGACTAAATTTAAGTCTCTTTACATTATTCATAATATACTTTTGTTTCCTATTTTCAGTTTCAAATTTTAAATTGCATTATAAAATTTTAGAATAACAATGAAGACATGTGTATATTTAAAACTTATTAAAAAAACTTGGATTATAGGGTACAGTTAAAACTATTATCTCAGACTTTTCTGTTTAAAGTATCTTTTGAACATTCTAGCGCTTTGCCATAAATTAGATTTTTTATACCTCGACACATTCTATCAAGACTAAAGAAAACAAAGTAAAAAATAGGAAACAGATTCTTGCAGTTCGTTTTTATAAAATAAATCCAATGATGGATAGTACATTTTCAGAGATTTTATACTCTCAAATTTTGTTGAATTTGAGCTCATAATTTTTTCAAAAGGACTTTTCTGACATTTTAGATTTTTCACCTCCTTTAGTCTTATATGACATAGCAATCATGAAGAGATAACTGAAGACCTTTTTAATACAATTTTGTTTTCGTCTAGGAGTATAATACAGGCTGGATCATTTTATTTCGGTGATATTTCCAAACTTTTTTTTTAATTTCATGTTTAAGTCTAGAAGATATAATTTTTATGAATTTGTTTTATCAGAATATTACAAGAAAATATGAAAATTGATTTCAAGTAGACAAAAACTAATGAAAACCCAAAAAACTACAAACTCAAACTATATATAATATTCTTTAATTTTGTATGAGGAAATGAATTTTAAAAATATATCTTCCTCTGCTAAACTCACTTTAATAAGGTGAGCAACGGTAGCTCAGTCGGCAAAGGCATCAATCTCCTAACCGTAAGGTTGAGAGTTCGGAGCTGGAACCGGCCTAAGATCTGCCGTGTTCGTTAAAAGTGTCTGGGGCATGTAAAATATGTTCGTGGTCACAATGGCCCAAGTTCTCAAGTGTGATGAGGCGATTTAGATCAGTTACATAATTGATTAATTCATACGAGAAGTAAAATGCTTGGGATCTAAATCTGACCTCATCCCATCTTTTGTAAAGGACAGAGGACCATAAAACATATTCAACGGATTTTTCGTCGTGAGCGGTATTCTCGGGCGGGATTCTGATCCTAGTACCAGATTAGAATCACGTCTCCGTACATGACACTAAATAAGAATATACCTTTGTGGAGTTATTTATGAGTTCCTAAGGGACAGTGACCAATTTGAAGGGATTAGGTTTTTCCACGTTGGCGGTTTCAAGGCGGGGTTAAGGAGACCAATTAGATTTTTACAACTCTCTCGATTGGGCAAAAGAAGTAAGAGGGGACAAAGATGAAATTAATATAAAAGAAGAAAAAGTCTAGAGAGAGGGTGTGTTCCAGTGTGGAGTCGAATCGAGGAGAGCAGAGAGATCAGAAGTCGGAGGAGACGATTGTGACAGTGAGACTTCGGAAGTCCAAGGAGAATAGCCTTGAGTTCGACAGAAACTCCGGAAACGTTTGGAACATCTCGCTGCTGCCAGTGTTCCTGTTTCAAATATTACGGCTGCGCCTCAAATACTCAGAGGGAAGCCCCTGACCAGACCGACGGAAGATTGAAATTTGCTACCACACATACCCAGTCCTGATTAGCTCTCAACCAGCAGTGTTCCTGGCACACCATACTTACCCACAAAAGTACTCATTTTTACATATATTTGAAATTGAGATTAGGTTCTCTCTCTTAGATTTATTTATTTACCTAATTGATGTAAAATTATTGTCAGACCTAAATTAGTGTGGCACCTAAATTTAACGTGTTGATAAAGTAAATTTTATGAAGATTAAATCACATTGTTTGTATATAAATGTATATATATCATTATAATAAATTTGCTTTTTTATTTTAAGCTTATTTCAGTTACTTTTAATTTAGCTTCTTAGTTTATTTTCTTATTTTAAGTCTGTAGTCTCGCAGGACCTGTGGTTGAATTATTACTTAAATATTTTACACAACACAAGTAAAATAATACCTAGTCTTTGTGACTAACCTAAATAAATTCCGCTATACATTTGATCATAGGTTAATACCTAAATATAAACGAGAGCTACACGACACTCAAGCTATACTTCTCGGGGTGGCAGGCCAAGCCTGTGGTCTTCTGCTTGGGACCTGCTTTTAAATTAAGAGGCCCCAGCGGGAGTAATGTTATTCGCGTCAGTAGTACGCCTTATGCTGCATGTGCTCCTCTGGTGGTGTTAAATGGGTAACAGCTTCGCAGCCTTGTGTTGGCGTTAAGACCTATAGTGCCTGTATTGCCAGCTGCGTTAGAAAAATAACTTTAATAAGGTAGACAGAAGAAGTAAAATTGATTATTAAACCCCTCATTGACAGAACTTTCGATGGCTCTCCTACCTGTGAAATACTTTTTTAAATACATATCATGTATGCCTATGTATAGATCAATCTGAAAGATGGTACAGTTAGTATCATAAGTGTAACAGTTATTCTTGGCAGTATCCTCCATTTTTTGTGTCTTAACACAACAGCAAACTTTCTTTTTTTATTATTATTTTGAATGAAATAACTGTGAACAAAACAAGGCAGTATAGAAGAATAAAGAAGTCAAAGGACCTTTATCACTTTTTCAGAATCAGTAAAAAGCAGTTATGAAAAGGAATTTTGTTATGTTACATTTTTTCTTAAATAATTTCATTCGATATCAACCCATTTAATTTCAATATCTTAGGCCATTCTGAAACTTATGTAATTTCACTAATTCAGTTATCAAATTCTTTATTGAACTCACAGATTTTCTTTTAAAAATTTTGGCACTGAGACATCAGCAAATTTGGTTTGGGTTCATTAATTTTAATTTTAAATTTTTCTTAACTATCCCAAAGTGTATCACTGTCAAATAAAGATATCTCCAACTATTTTGGCAATATTAAGCTATCTCATCTCCATTTTAAGCCATTTTAAAAATAATAATGCATGGGTAAAAAAAGCATGTTTACACACTTCTTTAGAAATTAGAAAAATAATGATAAAATATCAATAACAATTTTTTGAAAGATATTAGCAACCAAGTCTTATTAAGAATCTATTGTTAATGCAACTTTCCTTACTTTCACAGCCCAAAATACCCCTTTAATTTTAAATGCTTCTTTAAATTCCCTATTCACAATATTTACACAGAAAGACATTTCCAAATATTGAAATTTCTTGAGAATACAAAAGTTTTTGTGTCTTTTAGAAAAGAAAGAGAATGCTGGAACAAAAAGAATTACCTGAACATAAAGAAACTTTCTACTACAAAGGGAGGAAAGTGACATTGCTGTGGGATTTTCTGTTTCTTAAAATGGATAAGGTATCATCAAATACTGTCAAGATAGTATAAGGATAAAAACTAAGTTAAATTTGTCATGAAATTTTAAGTTGTTTTTAAAGGAAGGGTTTAGTTATAAAATCATCTTATTTGATATATCACTCATTGTCCTCTGTGTGAAAGTAGTTTTCATCAATTAACATTCGTCAGTCAGTCATAATTAATAGTAAGGTAAATTTAAAAAATAACACAAAAACTTAATAAATCTTTAATAAATGCCATATAAAAAGTATTTCCAGAAAAAAATCATTAATTACTGAATTTTAAAATAAACCTTTTACTAATTCACTAATTGAAAGTCTTTTTATTTAATTTTAATTGCATGCATTTAAAAAAATTATCACATCAAAACCGCTCATAAATATTCTGGAACTAATACACGTTATCAGAAATTTCTAATTAGGAAAAAAACAATCTATAACTCTGTAGCTCTCATTAGCGAAAATGGTGTGCCTAAATTAGGTAGGAAGATATATTTTATGAATATCAGGATATTGATTTTTTACAAGGAAGTGTTAATTCTTTAAAGTCATAAATCTATCTATAATAAAACCAAATATTCTGCGCAAATTATAAATTTCACCTTTCTAAGTCATTAAAAAATGTAAATTCGTTAAACTTAAATTAATAAGACTACAAGGAATAGTCAGAGTTTTTTAGAATGTATAATGCAATAAAATTATCCTTGTTTGCTATTTTTTAAATATTTTGCATTATTTTTCTACTACTAGCTTTTAGCACTTTGGTGTTCTTTAATGTAACAAAAACCAACTATCTTTTATTTACATGTTCTGTCACTCTTAGTTCAAAACAAAAAAAACATAATAACACTCGCGAATAAAACTGTACATGGAAAGAGGTTCTTGTAACCTTATGAGTCAATAAAAATCAAAAAATATTCATATAAAAGAATGTAAAAAATTCAATATAAGAATTTCGTAAACAAATTAAGAACTTATTGCATGTGTTGCATGGTAATAAGAAGAAAGCATCCCTTTCGTTTAAGTTTTCATAACGTTCAATGTTATGAAACTTTAAAGGTGATAAAGTATATCATAAAAATTTTACAGTATTTCCTTCTCCATGTCATAAAATCTGTGGCCTAAGTATAAAGAAAAAAGAAGGAAATTGGAGCTGGTTGAAATTACCAATTGCTCTTCAAGTCAAATCAATATAGAGAAATATGAAATGTTTTTGTAGCATAAATGACTAAAAGAAATCGAATACAGATTTATGATGAAAGAAAAATAAATCAAATTACTCAGTTGAAAGTTTTTATTTTCTTGTTCCTAAAGTACATCAATTCTTAAAATAAAGTAAGCAATCTTTAAAGAATTGACATCTACTAACATTTATGATTTAAGGTTGATATTGTTATAATGAAGTCTTCAAATATAAATTAAGAAATAATAATAACATCTATGTCTGTTTCAGATTTTCAATGTTATACAGGGATATTTTTACATTTCCAAGAAAATTTTATCTTCAAAAACATTAATAACTTGAAATAGTTATTTCAATATAATATTTCTTGGAAATAGAGCAGGTATTTCAATATCTGTACTGCTTTTGAAATGGTACTATAATAGTAAGAGCTCCAAATGTTTTAATATAAAACAGCGGTTTACCTCAACTTTCTAAAACTCGCGTTGATTCAAACTTGCAGTTAGACCATATCGTTTCGTATAACTATTGCATAGATAGATAGACAGATAAATATAGGTGTAGACATGCATATATACATATATTGTGTGCCTGTATTAAGAGAGAAGGAGGAATAGTAAGTAGACAGACAGAGAGTAAAGACAGATAGCACAGACATAAACCATCTTTAGAACGATCTCCTTCATTTGAAAACAGTCTTTATTTAAGTAAAAACTAATGAAGAATTATTTAATATGTAAATTAAGGGAAATATTATTTTAATGGTATGAAAGAAGTTAAAAAACTTTTTTGAAAATTATTACCATAAAATTGAGACTTTGTACACATACTCATTGAGATATAACTAAAATAATCACACTTAAAAATATATTTTAAATTGGAAAACTGTATTTAAAAATTTATTTATTTTCATATTTTGTTAATTTTTAAAAAGTTTTTCATGAATTAAATTTTAACATATGGTTTTATTTTTGCCTCATTATTGCTTAAAAATAATCTATTAAATTAATTTTAGCATTATTCGGTACATATATTGAATAGTCAATTCATGGGAAATATTTTTATATTCAGGCACAAAAAAATATTTTGATTTAAAATTCAGATTTCCTAAACTTAAATATTCAGTTTTAATATTCTAAATAAAATTAAATTTTAAAACGGATACCCAGATTTATTTTATACATATAGAATATTTGGCTAAAACTTTGTAGGAATCTATAAAAAATTAAGTAGCAAGGAGCATTTTAAAAATGTATTAAAAAATTTATAAAAAATGAATTATCTAAAAATAACTGATTTTATGAATATTAATGTGATTTATTTATACTTATATTTGTACTACTTATGTTTTATAATTTATACCTACATAAAATTCCATAAATTTAAGTTTATAAAAATAATTTGTAATAATCCACTTGTAAAGAAAATTCATAGTTTTAAACTAATTCGCCTTCTTATTGGCCTATTGCAGACCTATAGAAACGTGTACTTTATGCCAAATGTATGTATATATATATATATATATATATATATATATATATATATATATATATATATATATATATATATATATATATATATACATATATGTGTGTATATATACATATATATGTGTGTGTGTGTGTGTGTGTGTGTACCTCCATTTAACAAATCGAGGGCTGTAAAATTGTGAAGTAATAAAAATAGAAAAATTTGAGTTCATAGTTGAGAGCAAAGTTGATAAAGTACAAAAGTTTGAACTTAAAATTTTGAAAATCTTACAAGTATAAAAATTTGCTATCTTTATTAACGTGTATCTTTATATTTATTCGCTGCAGTATGGAATAATTTCAACAAGACAATCGTCTTCCTACCACAAATAATAAGTATCATGTATTTACTACACGTATTATATCCTTACTGTAAAGCAACTTTTACAGGTAAATTTTATTTCAATTCCCTCATGGAAGTGAAACGAAATAATATATTATTTATTTAGGGAAAACATTGTTTTTGTATATACGCGTGAAAATATAAAACTTTTATTTTATAATTTTCTAGCGAATACGGCAACCTTTTTAAAAGTGTAAGAGCACATATTCTGGAGACTAAAAAAAGATATTAGCAATGCACTAACCCAAATTTTAGATTCCCTCAAAAAAGTGTAAAACTTTTTGGAGTTTTTTCCGAACAGCCTTTTTCCAAAATGAATTAATTTAAATCATTTAGTAAGCTATTTGGAAAATTCACACACCTATCTTTCTTCGTGTGGAGTGTTAGAGGTATGTTAGATGCAGGATTTTTATGTTGGCATTCAACTGAATGTGTTTAATTATGGAATAGATTTGTCTTGGAATTTGGAAAATTGAAATTCGCCAATGCCAGGTAATTTTAACTCTTTTTTGGTTTGGTTTGCATTGAAGTGCTACGGTCTACTTTTTGCAACGAGGGCTAATGAGACCGGGACTTACAGCTTAAAGCCGATTCCGAACGGCTACGAACATCTCTGCGACAGTGGGATTCGAACCCACGAACTCTGGTACCGAAGGGCAGCACCCTAACCAATCGGCCATCGTTCGGCTTTAACTCTTTTTGAGAGTACCAGAAATGTGGGTCTATCTATCATCCATATTCGTCTTATTTCTTTTATAGTATGCAATTGGTTGTCGATCTATATTATTGGAGAAAATTTTATAAAATAAAAAAAAATATTTCTTAGATGCTTAGTAAAAACATTTTTTAATGTTTATCCTTGTTAAAAAGTTATTTTTTATTTAATTTTACTACTAATATTTTTTTGCAAATCTGCACCACTACAATAGTTTTCAAAAGCTGTTGCTGAAATTTCTTGAAATTATCAATAAAATACATTTAAAAAATTTCGATTGTTGAAAAGAAACATTCACATCTTTTCAAATTATTTAGATTTTTAATTAAAAAGTTTACGAACACCTAAAAGATCTAAACTCATTTTCTATTTATATTCACGAAATTTCAGTAGATTTTTTAACATATTGACCGCTGAAAATCATAAAATTTCATGGTTCTAAACAGTGTTATGGAGCACGTTTGTATGTGCAAAGTCTATATGGGACGTTAAAATTCCAGCCTTGAAGCAGGATTCAATTCATTTTACTAACAGCCATCAAAATCAACCAATTCATATAAATCATCTGACCATGCTTATAGTAGAAGTTTGTTATTTTCACTGTTTAATCCATACAATGTGTGTGCTTATAAAAAGGTACTGTGGTTATAACAATTAGATAAAATATAATACTCCCCATTAATTAAACCTCAGATTATTTTCCAGATACAAAGTTTAAAATCGATTAACAGAAGTAAAAGAAAATTAATGGATTAGGACAAAAAAATCAAAATGATTTGGTGATTTAAGAATGAGTATCAAACATAAAATTTTATGACTTTAGGTCAATTCCCCTAGAGGCAACTGCTTTTAAAAGGTAGAAAAGATTGATGAGCCTCGGAACAACTGTGGATATGTTTGGACTTGTTGATACATAAAATATGTGTTTCCTAAAAGAAAAGAATTCGAATTTTTTATAGCTTAGATATCTCTTTAAAAGATTTTATCAACGTATAGTTTAGCTCCGAGTTTTATGATATCGTTACTGATACCTTTATTTAAAAAATAATCAAACTTTTAAAAGAGTTGTACAATAAGCTCATTTTCAAAATATCCAATAATTTTTAAATAAAATTACTAGTTTACTTGACTACTTTTTACAACTTTTCAGTTTTTTAATTAAAAGTTTATATTACGTTACAGACAATAATCATCTTTTTTTTAGTTAAATATTCAGTAGATCATTTAGCGAAAAAAAATTATGGTGTCCAAAACATATCATAAAAACATGTAACATGTGAGTAAATATTGATCATTGTTCAAAATAACTTGAAAAATTCATTGAACGAATCCTTTTCATACTAAACAGCAGTCGATCACATCAAACATTCATATAAATATGAATTTTATAGTAGAGAGTTATTCTGTTATTTTCACTGTTTAAAAGATCAAAAAGGGTGAGGAAAAAAGGTACTTTTCTGAAAGAAACAATTATATATAAAATAAAACCTCAAATCTATTATAAGCTCAGTGTTTTCAATTCTTAAAAGTAAAAGAAATGTTAATGGAGAAGAGGATCAACAAAATGATTTAGTTGTAGACCATTTTTTTCAAATGCTGATACCAGTGGTGCTTTTAAAGAATGGATTGATGAGCCTCGGAACAACTGTATAATGTTACTTTTGATACAAAATATTTCTCTTGATTCTTAGAAAAGAAGTTTTTTATGTATGTATCTTTAAAAGATATCATACTCAGTTTGATCTTTTTTTGTTACAAATTTTATATTGAAATCAAACTTTTAAAAATAAATTGAAGTGATAAAACAATTATAAAATATAATAATTTTTAAATTAAATATATTTTATTTACACTTTTTAATGCAAGTCTATCAACAGTTTTTTTAGGCAATATTATAAATTTTTTGAAAAAAATTAAATTTCCATAACATAAATCAAAAATAAAAAATTAAATTGTAATATATAATAACATATATAAATAATCTTTTTAAAATATTCAAAATTTTACATATGTGTTTTTTGTTTTTTTGGATTGTATTCTGTGCATTTTCCCTCACAGTAAAAAATCAAAAGTAAAAAGAGTCAAAACAAAAAAAAAATATAACATATACAAAGCTTCAGTGTGTGATCACAATTCTGAAATTTATTAGTATAAATAACATTTAATATTCAATCACAGAGATAAATGAATAACAGACCAATTATTTGTGTAGAGTATCGCAAGATAATTTTGAAATAACTGGATTAGAAGTTCAGATCCCAATTTTTCTATAGTGCTCTTAATGGATTATACACGTTTCACAACAGAGGAAACATTCATTCAAATTAGCATCAGGGTCGGAAAACCTAGACCATATGCAAAGACATCTCAAAAATGCATTTTTTTTAATGTAAATGATGCTTCAATTAACATCATGAAAAATTAATTGCTTGTATAACAACTATTATAACATGTATGTATATGTATATATTTTTATATATATAATATTATATATATAAATATATAAATATATATAATATATAAAAAAAATTTGTAATATTACATTTAATTTTATCGAATATCAAGATTAAGGGTTTTAATTTTTTCAATTTTATATTCACGTTCACTACAGAGGAAACATTCATTAAATTAGCATCAGGTCGGAAAAAGTAGACCTATGCAAAAAAAAAATTTTTTACTTAATATCTTGTTTTGAATGGCATTTTTAAAAGTTTGAAGCAAATATTTGTTTGTATTGTAAAATGATGGCTTAATAATAAAGCTTAAATTTATTAAATCAAATATTTAAGTTTAATTTTCTTATTTTAAATAAGTCTGTAGTCTCTCAGAGCCTGTGGTTAAATTTAAAACTTAAATAATCTACACAACGCAAGACAAATAAAATTTAGTCTTTGACCACAAATCATAGGTAATAATGTGTGTGGTATAATAAATTACATGAATGTGTATTGCGATGTACCTATTAGAATTATATCTCTAGCTAATAGACATATAGAAAGATTATTCTAATCATTCATTTTTCTAAAAAAGATAATGTACTGTAAAATGCTTTATAAAATACATATTTGAAAATGAATAACTATCACTTTATTAAAATTAATCAGTATCAGTTTCCTTCGTACTGTTATAATCACACAAGAAGAATAAATTACAGTCAAATTTTAGAAATAGCCTTCTGATATGTAAGCACGACACTCTTATGAGTAAACAGTTATGATTTACTTAATAAAAAAGTTAGATATTCATTATTTCGTTTATTTCTACCAAAGTTTCAATTTATGTGTTTGCCATAACTCATGCATCGAGATTAAAGCTTTCACTAACACTGATTAATGGAGAGTTTAAAAGTGACGTTTCAGTAATTTGTAGAATTTGCACAGGGATTTGGATACAGAATGATTTGCGTTTTCGAAGATTTTCTGAATTAATTTCTGCAAAAGTTTCTGAAAGTTCCATTTTCCTATTTCTCACCGAATGTGAATAATTTAGAACTACTTTGTTTACATATTTAAGATTGTGTGAAATTTTGTCACTATACACATAGAAATTTAAAATAATACAACTCTTGAATTATAATTTACTTTAACAGTAGAAATGTAATTTATATATATGGATTAACTATTTGGCTAACTACTGAGATATTTATGAAATATTTTTAGAATTACAACAATTAATAAAGAAATATGGCAGTTAAATTGCATTTATTGTTATATTGTAATAGACTTCACATAAATATTTTAGGTTGAAATCATACAGAATATGAAACATTTAGTTTTCGGTCACCTATAAAATAAATTCATTCAATTTTGTTTTTCACTTAAATGTAAAAACTAATATAAAAGTTCTAAAACACATTAACCTTAACTTATATTTTGATTGCACCTGCAATTGTTAACATCAAAGAGTTTGAATATAAAGATTTAACAACAATTTTGTTACATTACTTAATAAATGCAAGTTAAATATAGCGTTGCTAACATCTGCTACTGATTATCCGATTAGGGATATTTTTAGTTTGATACTTGTTTGCAAAGTTTTTGAGATGTTGAACATTCAATATTTTCCTAACGTAACTTTGTCAGGTGTATTCTAATAAGGATTTAAATATTGTCTAAAACCCACACCTCTTTCGTATAAAAAGATTTTTAGTTTTCCTTTTTTATATTCAGTAACTTCTTATGCATTTATAATAATATTTCACATTTGACACAAGGAATTAATACATCTTTACAGATAAAGAAAATGGTTATAAACCTACGCACTGGTTCTAACACAAAGTAATTTCGATCTCATTTATAATTTCAGCTTTTTAAGAAAAGAGGACATGTTTGTGTGTACAAATAAATATGTAACCTTTTTCAGAAAGATATTACAGTAACAGATTTATATTAAGCAGAAAAGATTTAAAAAGTAATAATGACACATAGTCTTTGATTAATGGAAGAGTCCATAAATACAAAGTGGCAGAGACTAATCATATATCCTCAAAAAATTAACTAAAGTCTATACATTTGCTGATGGGTTAAAAATTTCCTTCTTGGTCATTTATTTGTGTAACGAAAATGAAGGATGCCATGTTACAAATATGATAATCTAGTTGAGCCATATGTTAGCACTTATAAGTAACAACATTGAAAATCGGGTTGAAAATCAGTATTATTAAATGTTGTTCATTTTGTGTATAAGGTAATACCAGGTAATGAAAAATCCTTAAATCAGGTCGTCATGCTCAAATCATTATTAATATAAGCCTAAAAAGAATAAAATGAACACATTTTATTAGTCATTTGAAACATATTACAACTTGTTTACAGGTAGTTAAAACTTTAGATAAAAACTATATTAGCTAGAAAATCCTTAAAACCCTTAAATTAGAAATCTTTAAATAGATGTTATATTGTAGGTCACCTCCCATAGCCATATAGACATAGGTGTTGGGATATTTTCAATAGAATACAGTTCTGGGACATCTGGATTCCTTCTCTCACAAGTGCTTTCAGCGACGAATATGCAGAAGAGATTTTATTAAGATATATTTCTGCCATAGAAAACAGGTATTATGCTGCTCTTTACGACGTAATTTTTCATAGATTCTCTGAACATTTTTACCAAACACTCCTAATATCCTTTAAACTATATCTGTGTATCCATTTTAAGTTTTGACTTAATTTATTTGTTTTTCAATTAGCACCTAAGCCATTAAGTTCACTGGCTCTCCAATACTTTTTAACAAAGTCCTCATACTGAGAAAGTACAACACAGTTATTTAACTGTACAAAAGTCATTGTATGACAAGAGTCACATAAAACACAGTCCGGTGAATCCATCACTTCAATTTTGTAAAGATGGTCTTGTAAACATTCATGTCCACTCAACCTCAAAAAAGAGCCACTGCAGTCTTCCTCAGAAAACTGGGAACAGCTCTCTCTTCCCCCAAAAACCTTCATCTCTAATTCCTCACACGTTGAACCATATCTCGTTTAAGAGTTTTCTTAAGAATTAGATTAACAAACAATTTAGTTGCATGAAATGAAAGACGGTGGTTTATGCATTGATCTATTAAGGTTCTCTCTTTAGCTAGCGTATCAGCCTTCTCATTGCCCAAAGTTCTACAATGGGCAAGAATCTACTAGAAAGAAATTCTATGTTCCAATGTTTTAAGCAAAGGCCTACATCCTAAAATTCTTTGGAAACTGTTTTGATTATTCCAAAAACCTCTCGACTTAATGTTTCAATTTAATTTAGATTTATTAAAAGTCAATATAAATTTAGAAAATTCTAAATGTATCATAAAAAATTCAACATATAGACATAAAAAGTATTTCCTCTAAATTAACCATTCATCCAATTGACAAAATAGTACCTAAATATGTTTAAAATACGTTTTAGGGTTATTATAAAACAGAATTAGGGGGAAATTTGAAAATTGAAATGACGGGACCGTTCTAGAAGTTTATGAAAAAGTCAGATAGTTAAATTTTTTTTGCAAATAAAATCTGATTTTTTTCTGTGATTTATTTAGTTATAGTTGAATTTATATATGTACCAAGTTTCTTAGCTCTAATCCTTTAAAATCTCTTTGTAACATCCACTGTAACCACCACTTAAAGTATTGACTACTAAATTTTATTATATGGGAAAGTTCGTGTGTGATATATTGCAAAAATTCAGTATTTTATTGAAGACTTTTGTTTTCACTCCGAGTAAAATTAATCTTTTATATTTTCCCCAGGATATAAAAAGATGTTTGTCATTTTATTCTTAAAATCTTCAAAATATTGTAGGGAACAGTAATGCATCTGGTTTCAGTTATGTCAATTTTTTTAAATTAAAGTAAAGACAAATGTTTGTTGTGAAATAAAAAGGTCAACAAAACCTTATTAGATAAATCAATCCAATTCACACGCCCCATACATTACTTATTTGAAAGCAATCATCGTTACTTTTATTCGATTTATATTTTTTTCTTGCTCTTAATGACTTTCAATTAAAAAGAAAAAAAAAACATTTTTTCATTTATTTTGCCCACATTCAACAGTCTAGTTTAATTTCAAAAATTAGTTCAAGGGAATTTGGATATTGTGCTCCAATTATACTTTAATATTAGATATATTTTTACTTGCAGATTGGGATATACAGAGTACATAGTACTTCACTGGACTTTTTATCCAAATTCGTTCATAGTAGACATATAATAACAATTAAACTGTTTTATATAAGATAAGCGTACCATTTTACAATATTTTTAAATTTAAAAATTATATTTTTTAAAAATCATAAAATTTAAAGTTTTACAAAGTTTTTACTTTTATTTTCCTGTTTCCTAGCATTATACCTTTAGTAAAAATTGAAAACCACCCTAAGAACCGTAACACAAAAATTTCACTTTCTACGACAAAAATTGGTCTAAATATTTAAATTTATAGTCTGAAAAAATTTAAAGATTTTTCTTCTTCTTTGAGAGATGAGTTAAGAGATTAATTACAGAAATTTAAGGTTTAAGTCAAATTTCCTCGGTCCTTTTACGGTGAAAGAGGAACATCTTCTCTGATCCCAAATAGCGGTAGTATTTATAGTAAACCACCTATAAACTGTAATCTCCATCAAAATCTCGTAATCCCATTTCCCTTTTTGCTTACTTTAAAAGGAACGTTGTTGTAACCTGATTTCAACCTCGAATTACTGCAACCAATCTTTTAACTGACCACCAAAAGAGGAGAAATGTTTTTTGAATTTTCTCAAAATTTCAATTTAAATATCTTGGTCAATTATTGTCACAGATAAGTGGAAATTTTTGTGTTACAGTTCGGTTCTTAGGGCAATTTTCAGCTTTCACTAAATGTAATAATAGAGAATAGAAAAATGCATAAAAATTAAGATTTTATAATTTTCGTAAAATTAAACTTTTAAATTTAAAAATATCATAAAAGGAATGCTTATCTTTTTTTAACACTATTGTAATGAGAAGTATATTCTTATGTATAGAAGTATATTAGATGTATATGAAGTTGGAAAAACAACCAACCAACAGTTAGAAAAGTGTCTTTCGAGTGCTATGCACCGGTATATGTATAAATATGTGTGTGTGTGTGTGTGTATCACGTAGAGTCTGGGGTTGTTTAGTATTGTCATAAAACAATTGAGGATGAGGAATTTATTATGCAACCTGTATTTAATTTCGATGTATTACACATACACACTTATTTCAATTAACTATAAGTAAAACTCTACTCATCCACTGATTAATTTATATTATTTTATATCGACCATTTTAATCAGTATGTATAAATTAAGAGATATCTACAGATTGGAAAACACAAAAGCCTTCTACTGGTACATTTGGCATTGAAATATGTACATTTAAATTTATGGTACTTCGGTAAATTGCTAAAGTAAAGCAGAGTAATAGCTGAAATGTTTTAATAAAAGGTGTCGTGTTTGAGACAAATGTTTAAAACTGTTTGATAAACAGATCTTGGGCAGGAAAAGTATTTTTCACTCAGAAAATCGACTTTATCTTTAGAAATAGAGACGAATTAATCTGAAACCAGGGAAATTGAAGATACGAAAATTCTTATGTTGTCTATTGCTGTATAATACTGCACTATTGAAATGGAAATCAGTGACATTAAATATAGTAAGGAACAGGATGAGACTCTAGTACCATCTGTAATAAATAAATTAATTTCTAGGTAAAAATAAAATATTCAATGCATTATTAAATAAATGCATTAATGAAATTTTCTATATTTTTTCCTTTGAACCTGTAAAATATTCTTTTAGTAAAATTTTTTTCATTGTGTCTAGGCACGTTTGCCTTAAAATGGTAATTTTAGAGAATTTTGAAATTTCGCTTAAGGCATATTACTTTAGTTTTTGCAATAGGTAATTAAGAGTAATTTATTATTTTCCCTCCGTTAAATATATACGGATTAAAGAAGATTGAATAGATGAAAACCACAAAGACATTGAACACCTGTATAATTCTTAGTCAATTCCGCATGGAATGTATGACACCAAAAATGCGGCTAGGCACAGGTTGTCAGCGTAAGTAATATATGGACAATAAACACCTAATGATTTTCAAAGTCTTGTACCAGTCTGCAATGGCTCATTGACTTTAGTTGAGTGTAAACAAAAGAAGAGTTTCATTGCAAGCAACTCACAGATACTTATATAGAAAGTAGGTTTCAAAACCCAAATCAGGAAGCAAAAGTTAGACGATCTTACGACTCATGCTTGATGCAGCTTTAACATGACTTTTTCCGATGAAGAGATTATAGTTTAAAGGGATTCTTGGCATATTATTCCCCTCTTAATCATTTTTAAACATTTTACGGCTACAGCAAAGACGTTAGACATTTTGTCAAATTTTCTATATTCATTGGAAATCCTTGAAGTCATTAGTTGTTTTGTAGTTCTACATGGTCAAATCGTTATTAGACGAAGACAAATCATAGTGAAAGTTACTGTTTATCGTATTTCGAGAAATTGCGAACATCTTAGCTGGCAATAAAGGTGATACAGTTAGCAGAATATTAGATAAAGATCTAATTTTTTTCCTTATCTCCAAAATGCCATGTCATGCTTGAAATTACGACAACATAATTTGCCACGGTTATGGTGAAGACAGCTCTGACTTGTTTGAGTGCCTACCATTTAATATATATGTACTGACATACTCAAATATGCATATCTACGGAATTACTATGTGTGTTGGTTCAGAGTACTCAATAAATTTTGGTCTGATGTGAACAATTAGAATAGATTTTTGTTGTATTTAGTTTGAAGTGTTACGGTCTACTTTTATGCAAGAATAGCAAATTAGACTAGTAACTTTATCTTAAAATTTATTCTGAATTCTTACAAATATTGATGTTACCATTAGGATTCGATCCCATAGACTGGAAAAGACAGTAAACTCACTGATCGGCTATCGCTCGACTCGGACTTGTTAAGTGTCTTGCATATGAGTATCTGTTCCACTTTTATTTTCCCCTAGGAGCAAAAAATAATCCTTTAAAATTCAATGTGCAAACATGATTCGTATTTTAATAACGTAAATTTCTTTTGTTTACCTATTATCAACAATTTTAAATAAGTAGATAAAGAAAATTTTATTAAATCTTCAAAAAAAAAACCTTCTTCCTTAAACTTTCTTCCTTAAACTTCTTCCTTAATTCTATCTTTTGATTGAATTATAAACTATATCTTCCGGCAAATAGATGCATCAAATTTTTAAAGAATATATCATAACTTCTTAGAATTTTAGTTTCTGTTTACTTGTCTTCAGAATATTGTAATATGCTTTCAAACTATTAATGAATCTCTTCTTTTAAAAAAAGAAGTTCGACTCTCCATATGAATATTTCATCTACAGTTCCTAAGGGGTATGGGCAATATTACTACACTATGAAATGTAAATATGCTGTTTTTTCTAGCATATTTATAAAATATTTTTTTCTCATTCATGTATATAAATATAAATTTCTGCTGTACTCTTTTTATCTTAGTTTTCCATGATATACTATTGCATGCAAAATAAATAAAAGAAGTTAATCTGAAAGTGATTCTGTTTGGATTCACTGATTTTCCTGTTTGGAATTCAAATTTGCAAACGCTTAATGCCAATTCGATATATAAATTCAATTTATTCAACCTTTTCCGGGTTTCAGATAAAATCTGAAATTCAATTTATCAGCTTCAGGTTTCTTCCGTTTGATATTTTTCCTCGTTTCTGTCTTAAACAACTCTTGAAACCATTGTTATCTTAGCATAAAATACCTTAAATTGTTGATTCAAAGGATCTCATGGGAAAGCTTATTTTGAAAACACATTTATCATTGCTCACTAATTTCTTTGTGAATGATTAGATGGTTCATTTAAGTTTTACTTTTTGAAAGGAAACTAAACTTTCTTTTGGACTTCAATATCAAAAGAATTCTTTAAAATAAATATACTAGGAGTCATAGAATATCAGGTTAAATGGGTTTTTTCTTTGTATTCTAAAAATAAAATGTTTAAAGAAGCACCATTTTATAATCTACAAATTCGTTTGAAAACATTTTGTATACCAACTGTGAATTTAATTTCACTTTAATATCTTCCCTTTAAGAAATATATAATTTGAATCTTGTCTGATAAAAAATAAAATCCAATTTGGAACCTTTTAATGTCTTAATTACTTAAATTTATGTATGTTTAGTCGAGCATTCATTTATGCATAACCGATAAGAGGTAACATTCAAAATATATTGAAAGGAAATCGGAAATAAAATTTTGTCGTTTAAGAGCATTTTATGTACTTTTATTTCTGAAAAGTGTTTGGCAAAGTGAGTTCAGTTTTTATTTTTGACATGCTAAATAGTTTTGCTAAAGACTCATAAAAATAGCATAGTTCAGAGAGATATTTATATTTTTTTATATGCACATTAGATAATTAGTGTGCTATTATAAGGGAATTACTTAATTTTTAATCCCTTTTTAATACTAGTTTCCATTTACTGTTTTTTACTATTTACTATGAATTCTAATAACATTTTGCAACATTTTTCCTTAATAATGTTTTCTTATTTAATAATGATGTTCTAGTGGGAAAATGCAAAATAAAAATAGTGACTCAGTGTGATGAGGCGATTTAGATCAGTAATATAATTGATTCATTCATACAAGAAGTAAAATGCTCTGGATCTAAATCTGACCTCATCGCATCTTTTGTAAAGGACATAGAACCATAAAATTATATTCAACGGATATTGTTGTCTTGCACGGTAGTCTCGGGCGGGGTTCTGATCTGAGTCCCAGATTAGAATCCCGTCTCTGTACTTGACACTAAATAAGAATGTACCTTTGTGAAGTTATTTATGAGTCCCTAAGGGACAGTGCCCAATTAGAAGGGATAAGGTTTTCCACGTTGGCGGTCTAAAGACGGGGTTAAGCAAACCAATTAGATTTTTACAACTATCCCGATTGGACGATAAGAAGGAAGTGGGTACAAAGATGAAATTAATGAAATAAGAAAAATCTAAAAAAGAGGGAACGTGTTGAGGAGTCCAGTCGAGGAGACAAGTTCGACGGGAGGTGTTCGAGAGTGGAGTCGAATCAAGGAGATCAGAGAGGCCAGACGTCGGAGGAGACGACTGTGACAGTGAGACTTTGGGAGTCCAAGGAGAATAGCCTTGAGTTCTACAGAGACTTCGGAAACATTTAGAACATCTAGCGACTACCAGCAGTGTCCCTGTATCAAATATTACGGCCGCACCCCAAACACTCAGAAGGAAGCTAACTAGCGTAATTTCATACAGATAGTCAGAATGACAACCATAATTTCTACTACGTAGGAACGGCTTGCAAGAATGCATGGACAAGATGATAAGTGAAGAACCCTCAGGTTATTCCTCTTGCTGTTATAAAATAGCTTAGAGTACTAAACATAATTTTTATTTTCTTAAATATACCAATTAAATAAAATCATCTTTTTGTTTCAATTTTATACTTGCATAATCAACTGAAATATTTTTCGATTGGATAAAGTGTCCACTGTACTAATTTTTTAAACTTTCTATTTTAAGTTTTCCTATTTCATACACAACTCAATAAATTTTAATTTGTATGTATGACTTTAACAAAGCAAACTTACTAATATTGATATTTTAGCACTATGAGGTTAGAGCTAGAAGATGTATTAAGCATAGTTTTTCTTTTATTTCAAAAAGCACTACTTTAGAAAATTGTTTTAATTAACTTTCCCCTGAAAATTATTTTCACGATATAATAGAAAATCTGGAATAAGTGGCCCATACAACCTCTTAAATTAAGCCTCATATCGTAAAATTTTTATTTTAATGCACCAATTATAGTAGCCAAAATTATCTATAAGTAAAGTGAAACAAATAATAAAAATATAAAAATAGTGAAATAGTGAAATAGTTAAAATACTGAATTGTGACTTCAAAGATCGCTTGTGATATTTCTTGGTGTTTTTAACTATAAATAGTCACCTTAAAACCGAAATATATATTTCACATCATTTATAAAGTATATTCGTTCTATAAATAAGGCACATATAAAACTTTATTTACTTAAAAATACTAAAAATAATACTGTGCTCCCCAAAAATAGTTCTAGTAGTGATATGAGTTGGTATCTAGCTTTAAATATTTGAATAAAGACTGTTTATAGGAAAAAGTTTGTTACATAATCCCTTGGATATAAAAATGCAATTATTTAAGTAGTAAATCTTTTTTGGAGTAATTAATTTTTCCATTGTTATTTTTACATAACAGTATTACCTATTATTATTTTTAATAAATTTATTTAATACTAAATAGCTAGTATTAAAAATATAATTTATATGCTTTGGTAAATTTTCATTCGTGAAACAAGCTTTAAAAAAGATTATATAGAGGTTCACCACGAAAATCTAAAATATGTTCAGAAAATCTCTTAGTTCATCAAAATAGATCAAATTTAATTGTAAATAATTGAGTAAAACATTTTTTCTCTTCTCAAAGTTGTAAAACTACTCTAGAATAAAACAAAAATTATCAAGTTTTGTTAGATAATCTAATTTTGATTTTTAAAAAAGCGACTTTTGTTAGTTTCACAGAGTCTTTAGTGAGATTTATCCTGTAGTAATTTCACATATATTTCAGATTAATTCACTCATTACCTAGTTCTAAATAGCGTTTACTATCAAACAGAAATTAAACATTTTTCGCATATCTTTACTTGGCCTTTATTGATTTCAAACTGATTAATTAAAGAATATTTTATAGACTTTGTTTGGTTGTCCGATCTTTTGAAATGTAATGTTGAATGATGTACTACAATAGAAATTCAATATCGGAACTTAACATAACAACAGCTGAGTAACTTTTTTAGTAGCAATATCACATAAGGTTGACGACCTAGAAATTTCTTTTATTTATGATGATTACCTAACTGTGTTGTTTTAGAAACAAATAACAAGGTTATAACTTAATGGATAAACTCTCTGCAATTAATCGCCCTGAAGATAATGCCATTAATGAAGATAGAGTGTAATTGCCAGGGTTGTTGAATAGGTGCCCGATTGAAAAAGTCGGTGATCTTTTGCTTAAATACACTTTAAAGAAGAACCTTAGGAGAGAGAAAAAAGAAGTAAATGCACTTAAAAAATAAAGAAATAATGTAGTTCACTTAAAGTTGGTCAAGGAAACCAGCTGCTAATTGATCGGTTGATAAAAGAGTATTTAACAAAAGAAGAACGAAAGAATTTGAGAAGCAATTTATTGAATTAGACTAAGGAAGAAAAGTTTATTTTTATCAAAGGAAATCGTTGAAAATTATTAGAAGAATTGATTGATTAGACTGTTGAATAAATGTGGAAAATTTTTAATATAAGAAATTAATTTTAGAAAATATTCTCTAAATGTAGGCTAACAAATAATGTATAAAGTTATTTATTTTTAATTATGTTATACTGATATAAATATAAAATAATTCTTTTTTTGCAATTTTAA
>CM063502.1:110300952-110303452 GCA_032207245.1 Pardosa pseudoannulata | reverse complement strand
CACATTCACTCGAAATGAATTGATAGGTCATCACACATAATTATTAATGCACCTGTGATCTAATTTCATTACGGAACAACAAATGATGGATTGAGTTAATTACCCTTTAATTGTGAGCTTTCCACTGTGAGAAAGCCCGTCAACCACAGTAATGTACATCAACAGTTTTCCACTCCCGTGGAATCGCGAAAATTATCAGTATAACCCGAGGAATATAATGCTAGGTTGGAATAAATTTGACGATGTTTGTCGAAAACCGAAGCTTTGTGCATTTTTAAGGAGAAAAAAAAATATTTCTTCAACTTGGAATTCAGCCATGGCAGCCAGCGTGATAGCCAAGGATTTATTACCAAATTGCATGCTAATATGATGTACAAATAAGTAAAAGAAAAATATTGACAACGTTTAGAAAACCATTCTTTATTAAAAGAATTAATTCATCTATAATGATGTATATTTATTATTAATTCATGTACTGTCATCGAAGCTATATTAGCAGGCAAAATTCCTGCTACATTGGAGATGAGAAAATTGACGAAAATTAGATTATAAGATTTAGATGTAGACAGTTATACAGTGCAAGTTAAATAAAAACGTGTAAAAAGTTCAAATGCTTATTTTTATTTAACATAATAGATGGTACTTCACTCATTATCTCCAGGAATTAAAAAATAACTAACATAATTTTCTTCTAACTATGACCAATCTTATTAAAAGAAATACACCATCGATTAACGTTTAACTTGAATTTCATAATAGTAATAAGTTTATAATCTAAAGAAATATATAATGCTTAATCTAGAAAATACATTACAATATTCAAAACTGTTTAGTTCTTTTACATAAACTTTGCGATATAACACAATTAAATATGGAGTATATAAAAAGAACATACCATAATATGAAATATCAATACAAACATTATTAAAATGTTCATTGTATTACACTTAATCTACAGTATTAATTTTACTCTATATACTTCTAACAATCTTAAATATTTTATGTCTTTTATTACTTAATCACCTTTATTTATTCACATTATTATTTTCAATTATATTAATCAAATACAGAATTACCTAGTTTGACATATGTTGTTATTTAAAAATAAAAAATTACAAAAAAAATAAAGTAATATAAAATAAAGCTCATAAAAAGAGGAAGCTATCTTTTCAACAGATTATTAATGCTTGTACTTTAAAAAAAGTTTTAGTGTTAATCCATTAAAGCAATCATTAGTCATGAAAGAGAGACAAAAAAAAGCAATTCGTGTCATTAATTAAAGACCCAATAAATCTAAAAACAATGACATACACCGTAATCCCGGGGAAAAAACAAATTCTCTGATTAAAACACTCAAGCTTTTATTTTTTTTTTTTTTTTTTTTTTCAATGGATGGAAGTCTTCGGACTTACTCCTTTATCTCATCTCTCTTTTTAGAAGAACTGCGAGTGTCAATTACTTCTCGACTGATAGGCTCGACGTTTTAACTCGAGGACACCACAGGGTGTGGATCCTCACTGCACCCGTTTAAGGGAGAAGGTTTACTTTCATCCAGGTTTTATACTGATAGCATACTCGCATTAATGTAACAGCAAGAAATACTGTGTACATTCAATACAACTGGTATTTTCCCAAATTCGTAATCTATGCAGGGTCACCCTACAGCTTTTGCCACCATAAGCCAACCTCGAAAATGCCACCACAAACATAAAAAAAAAACTTTAAAATTGTTCAATAAAAACTCTATTTTATGTGTTCAGTTTATTTTTAAGCTCTATTTCCGGCAGTTTTTCCCTTCCTGAATTTTGCCCCTTAGGGAGTCGCTTAACTTGCTTAAGACCAAGGGCTGGTCCTGATGTAGGGAAACAAGTTTAAGCGTTAAATTTATTAAAAAAAAACATTCTCGGTCGATCTACAGCAATTGTCCAGATTTAAGTCAAGGATTAAAGTGCAATAATTATTATCATTATTCTGCTGTTGATGATGTTGTTCTTACTATGCTAATGTCAGTAAAAGTCTTTGGTTAAAAGCAAATAAAATTGCATTTCATTTTAATTTTCTCAGTAGATGAGGTATTGGGAATTCCTTCTTTATATCTCAGAAGAACTAGGAGTAGTCTCCCTCATCACCGACAGATGGCACTCCAAAAAGCATGAAATAAGATGGCACTAGCCGGGTGGATGTGGACATCGTATGTGGCAGTTGTAAATTTCCAGTCGCTCCCATTAACATCGGTGTCTCGTAGATGTCGGCTCCCATTTTTCCTCCTCACAACAGTTTTTAAAAGCACAGACGATACACAGCACTGGTCGAAATCCATCGCCAATTGTTTTTAGAATATGGACTGGGTGAGATGAACAAGTGGATGTTTCCTCTTTGGTGTTGAGTGCTTTTCAGAATATACAAAACATCCAACGCTGCGGACGGTCATCTATAATCAATGACGGCTTTACACTCTACAGTTTCGATCTTGCTGCCAGCGACTTCCATCTGTTTTTGA
>CM063502.1:110268452-110295952 GCA_032207245.1 Pardosa pseudoannulata | reverse complement strand
GGAAAAATGAAGCTCATAAAACATTTCAACAATATCTTTATTAATAAAATGCAAATGCTTCTTTTCTTAAGAATTATGCGAGTCCATAATTTTTCATTAAACCTGAACAGATGTTAAAGAATAAGTTTAGCATAAGACCTTTCATAATGAGATGAAAGCAGACAGTATAGAAAAAAATCTACTTTTTTTATACTGTCAAACATTAAAATGTATTTTAATTAAAAATAAAATCCAATTAGTGAATGTAACTAATAATGTATTTGAATGGTAATATTTGAATGGGTGATTGGAAAAGATTTCTAAATATCACAAAATAATACCTCTACTTTTAAATACTATTATTAAGTTATCTTATAAATAGATGATTTCTATGCTTTCAATGCCAAAATTAAATGTACTTAGTCAAAATAGAAGTCTATTCATAATTCCCTCCAGGTTTTCAAAACACTACAGTAAAAAAGCTAAGACGAATTATAGCAAACATTAACCTTGCCATAAATACAGAAACAATTCAAGTTTTGTTATATAATAGCAATTATTTCGTCGATGGCTTTGTAGAGCTTCCGGAGATGACACACCTCTTTTGCCACGTGATTCAGCAGAACTGCGAGAAAGGATTACATGTGGTTTATAGTACCATATTGAATAGAGTCTGTCTGGAACTGAACTTTCGCATTTTAAAGTTTGCCGTGTTTCCAAGAATGCATAAAAGCTGCATATAAAACATGAGTTGTTTCTCTAATTAGAGTAATGTTCTTTTACAATTCATTCATCTTGCTTTTATTATTGCCTTCCGAAACCTCACTGATCTAACTGTTTAAATATCTAAAGGATATAAACAGTCTATAAATAATACAAATACATGCATACAGAAGCAACTTAGTCTTATCTATTGAGTAGAATTTTTTTCAATCTTACTGATTCTGTTTTAAATGAAAGATATTAGTTCAAAGATATGGAAAATTTGTATTTTATGAATATAATTGTCCTTAAATAGCGGGAATTTGTATTAAAATTCAGATTTCTTCATGCATTTAAAGATCATGCGTATGCTCAGTGCATGGTGCTTGCATTTCTCTGCATATAGCGACATCCAATTTTCACTTGTTTCCTTCTCGCTTGAAGAGTTTATTCGAATATTTTTCTACGAGCACAGAGCTATTTTTCTATGAGTTGTGTGGAAGTTTAAACTGCATTAGGTGATGACAATTGTTTATTTAGAGCTGTTTCTGAGACGGATGTCGTGAAATGTAGGCAATTTTATAAAAGTTTTGTTGGTGGTGATGAGTCTTATAGATTACCAGTTTGTACCTCAGAAATTATGCAATCTTGCTATTGATGGATGTAGACTATTCAGGAAGTATAGAACTGACTTGCTTAAGCAATTTCTTTACTGAATATTTATTTTGAGTACATCATGTAAATAGTTCCAATGAAACTGTTTAAATATCTAAAGGATATAAACAGTCTATAAATAATACAAATACATGCATACAGAAGCAACTTAGTCTTATCTATTGAGTAGAATTTTTTTCAATCTTACTGATTCTGTTTTAAATGAAAGATATTAGTTCAAAGATATGGAAAATTTGTATTTTATGAATATAATTGTCCTTAAATAGCGGGAATTTGTATTAAAATTCAGATTTCTTCATGCATTTAAAGATCATGCGTATGCTCAGTGCATGGTGCTTGCATTTCTCTGCATATAGCGACATCCAATTTTCACTTGTTTCCTTCTCGCTTGAAGAGTTTATTCGAATATTTTTCTACGAGCACAGAGCTATTTTTTCTATGAGTTGAGTGGAAGTTTAAACTGCATTAGGTGATGACAATTGTTTATGTAGAGCTGTTTCTGAGACGGATGTCGTGAAATGTAGGCAATTTTATAAAAGTTTTGTTGGTGGTGATGAGTCTTATAGATTACCAGTTTGTACCTCAGAAAATTATGCAATCTTGCTATTGATGGATGTAGACTATTCAGGAAGTATAGAACTGACTTGCTTAAGCAATTTCTTTACTGAATATTTATTTTGAGTACATCATGTAAATAGTTCAATGACTATGGTTCCGGAAATATAACTTGTAATTTACCAAAAGCAAAATAGTTTCCTCTCCATTCATATAGGGGAAGAAATTTCACTTGACAGAAAACAGCTAGTAATCAATTAAGAAGTATGCTTTCATAATTTTATAACAGATGAAACAAGTCTTGAATATCTAACAAATTTTCCTATCATTGTATTAAGTATTTAGAAATTTATGATAGGTCAAAACAGGCACACTAGCAGTATGTAGCGATTGCTTATAGGGTGTATGAGGTCTCTTAATCTATTTACATAAAAAAAACAATGAAAATAAATTATACAAACATGAAAATGTAGCTTTATAAGTTATTAAAATCTGTGAATTACACCAAATTGAAGGCAGAAATTTAAAATTTTACTCAGATTTCGATCTAAAAGTATATATTTTGCATTGTAGCCATTAAATCTCGAAGTCTGATATAATTTTTCAAAATAACCAAAAAACTTTTCCTCGCATATCTTGATGAGGGATAAAAGACGAAATATTTGACAAAATTTAAGAAAGGATCAAATATGTGCATCTCATTAGGGAAAAATGAAGCTCATAAAACATTTCAACAATATCTTTATTAATAAAATGCAAATGCTTCTTTTCTTAAGAATTATGCGAGTCCATAATTTTTCATTAAACCTGAACAGATGTTAAAGAATAAGTTTAGCATAAGACCTTTCATAATGAGATGAAAGCAGACAGTATAGAAAAAAATCTACTTTTTTTATACTGTCAAACATTAAAATGTATTTTAATTAAAAATAAAATCCAATTAGTGAATGTAACTAATAATGTATTTGAATGGTAATATTTGAATGGGTGATTGGAAAAGATTTCTAAATATCACAAAATAATACCTCTACTTTTAAATACTATTATTAAGTTATCTTATAAATAGATGATTTCTATGCTTTCAATGCCAAAATTAAATGTACTTAGTCAAAATAGAAGTCTATTCATAATTCCCTCCAGGTTTTCAAAACACTACAGTAAAAAAGCTAAGACGAATTACAAGCAAACATTAACCTTGCCATAAATACAGAAACAATTCAAGTTTTGTTATATAATAGCAATTATTTCGTCGATGGCTTTGTAGAGCTTCCGGAGATGACACACCTCTTTTGCCACGTGATTCAGCAGAACTGCGAGAAAGGATTACATGTGGTTTATAGTACCATATTGAATAGAGTCTGTCTGGAACTGAACTTTCGCATTTTAAAGTTTGCCGTGTTTCCAAGAATGCATAAAAGCTGCATATAAAACATGAGTTGTTTCTCTAATTAGAGTAATGTTCTTTTACAATTCATTCATCTTGCTTTTATTATTGCCTTCCGAAACCCAGGAGCAAAATATAAATAGACTAACAAAGTAATTAATATTTTTTTTAATTTAGCAATTTCGCAATGAAACAGGGTTTTTTTCCTAGAAACGAATTTGGCGGAAAATATATCCTTTTTCCAATCATCCAATTATTTATACTGATGTAACGGCGTGATTTAGCGGTGCATCGACATCAAAGAACTTTGCTTTGAGAGGTGGACTTCGCTTGTGTGGATACAAAAGGATTGTTTTCCCCGGCACCATGATGTCTACACTGTTGTGCCCTATAGTAGAGTAACAATATACCAGACAACCCGGAACCTTCACTGACAGCCAAAAATATGATCATTGGAACGACAATCCGCGACTTGGATGTAGCCGCTAAGAATTCCAGGGACCCCTGGGTATGCGGCCGATGATTGTTTAACCCGGACCAATCCAGTTGTTCGAAGGTCAGGTCATCGCTAGGGGATCCAATAATGAAATTGTGGGTGAGGCCCCTCTCTTAGAGGCCCCTCCCCTAGAAAGAGATGAGAGAAGATTTGTTTTTTAGAGAAGTTAGTTAACTAGCAACTAGCTAATTCAGAGGTTGCCTTGACCAGTCTCTCTACCAGAGAGTTTTTAGCTATAATCCCACCTTGGGATCTTTTCTTTAAAGAATAGCCCGCATCGGCTAACTCGGAGGTCGCCTCGACTAGTTTCTCCATCGGAGAGTTTTATTTAGCGAAATCCGGTCTTGGGATATGTCTCTTGCTGAGAATGAAACGATACCCTGTGCATTGGGTTTCCTTTTCTAATATAATTCTCTTGAGGATTGTTTGCATTTTTCCTTCGGAACTCTAACTGTGCTTTGATATTCTACCAGTACTTCAATGAACTTTCGCGAGAGCTACCGAATTGTTTCTTCCGTCGGATCACTAGTATTTCTGCAGAGACTGATTTTAGTTTAGGTACCCGTCTCTACTCGGGCCTACATGTACTAATCACTTATCTGTGATCGGAAATTGTTTTTTTTTTTGTAGTTGTGAAATGATGTATATAGCAGAAGAGTACATAAATCAAGATACACCTGATTCTTCCTTGTGTCACCTAAAACAGAGACCGGATACTTTACACTGATAATATTTTACAAAATCATATTATTACCAAGCAATATGAATAGATACTTTAATTTTAGCTGAAAATTTATTGTATCTTATTATGCACTCTATAACACTTGATTAAAAGCACTAACCTAAGAGCATTTTCCTTTCATATTTAAAACATATTGTTACTGTTGATAATTTAATTTACGTTAAAGAGTTTACAACTTTGAAACTACGGAAACGTTAGTTCATTAAACAAAGTCGGAAAAGGTTGGATTCATGCTTAGCCATAAATGTACACAGGCTTTTAATTTGTTAGGGTCTAAATTTCAGCATTTTTCTCTGTCACCATAATTAAGAATTTAAATGCTTTATTATATTGCAAAAGTGTTAAATAATTTCCCCGTGATAAACTATAAAGGGGAACAGATGCCCAAGTGTAGAAATGTTATCAAATTGTACTGACGTTAAGATTTCCTAAATGAATTATTGTAGAGGATTTAATAATACCTGATAAACACCAGAATGTAGCAACTAATATCTACTCCATTTTGAAAATTTTAACCTTGCATTGATTCATTTTGGTGAATGGTGGTTAGATGGTTAGTTAGAATTTCAAGATTGACTAACAATAACTAAGAATGTTAAAAAAAAAATTTAAAGGAGAGGTTCCCAAAATGATTTCTGTGGACATCTAAGGGTCTGTGGGACCTCTTATAAGATTCGTAGGAAACAAAAATTGATTTGACAGTGCAGAGACAATGCTTGGAAGTCCGAGAAAGGTTTAATGTAAAGTAAAATACTTGTGATCCATTTTCATTTTTAAGAAATAAATAATTAAACCTGACCTGGTAATTATAACCTGGTCAAATAAATTAAAATAAACAACAATAAATAGTCTCCACCAGATATGACGCTTTATTGATAATACGAGCAACGCAATCCTATGCAACTAGTGTTTTATACTTTATTTTTGTTACTTACACCAAAGCTAAAATTGTAATTTTTTATAATGTAGTTGTAAATAGTTATTTCACTTGGAGATTCAAGGTAAAAGTGATCGATATATGAAGGAGTCCATGGATACAAAAGTTTAGAAACCACTGATTTAAAGGTGTTTCATACATTTCAAGTACAGCTAAAAGTTTCAATCACATATCGCCTATTAAATAAATGAAAAAGCCTGACAATAGCCTTGCAGATAATTTTTAAAAAAATGACTACTTAAATTACTTTTTTTCCTTTTTAGTCCTTGTGGTGGCAAATGTTTAATACAAAAGAAGCTATCTGATTTAAAAGCACTCTATTTAAAAAAATGCTTTATAGCGATAATATTGAAGGTAAACTTTAAATGTGATAATCCACCATGTTCTGAGTCACAAAATGAGTAGTATAATCTTTTTGCACTATCTTGTTCTTAGCTAAAGGAAAAATATTACTTAGCTTCCTCGAACTAATACAATTCACTAATAAATTTCACTATAAATATCATAAATCAATAAAATTATTTTTATTATAAGGTTATTTTCATTATGTGATTTGTATTCTTTTGTATTCATCTGTATCCCTTTATAAAGAAACATATTTTATACTTTTTCATTTAATGAATGTTTTTGTTATATTCAAAACCGTTGATTGAACAAAATACGTTACATAAAATAAGAAGTACATTATGTAAAAAAGTTTCAGAACCAGTAGAAGGTACATTTAGTCCTCTTTGGTACAATTTCTAAATATACTACACACACACACACACATATATATATATATATATATATATATATATATATATATATATATATATATATATATATATATATATATATTCACTAAAATCTGAAATGTCTCAAAATTTCACTCATTTTGCCTCTCGAAATGTGAGTCCCCGTCAGATAGTGACAGTTTATTTTGAAAATATCCTCTTTCTCGAATGTCTATTATTAGCTTATACACATTCAGAAATAATATTCCTTATTTCGGTATATTGTCATATTTATTTCAGTATACTGTATATTTCAGCAAATTTTTAGTTTTGAAAGTATTAATTTAATTTAACTTTTATTTTAGTTGGAAGATAAATAGTAGGGTGTATTTCAAAGGGATGCCACTGTAAAAAGTGCACCTAAACTGTTTTTATTTTTCATAAAGTAGAGAAAAATTTAAATTTTTATTAGTTATTACTGTATATGTCTTGTGAAAATATTTCAATGCATTAAGGCATGGATGGTCAAACTATGGCCCGCGGGTCAGCTCTGACCCGCCTAAAACTTGCATCACTCAGTCGACAAATTAAAATTACATCATATTAATATAATATACATGGTTTCTGAAAAATGACCGGTATATTTGAAAAATCAATGAAATCTAAACGGGCAGCGATAAAAATACAATTTACAATATGCTTGGGACAACAGTAAATTTTCAGGGAGAAAAATTTTCAAAATTAGTTACAATATTTCATAACAGATGTCTCTGCAAGCTGAAAACATCTACTATATTTTCCACATATTCATCAAGCGCAGCAATAATCTCAGTAGTCTCAGAACGAAATTATCAAAAACCCTTGTAAAAGTCTCGGGCCAGGCAATCTTCTGTTCTAAGGAATAAACTATTTTTTCACAGCAAACTTGCAACATGTAAACAGCATACGCTTACAGTAGAAAGACGACTTACAGATTCGCGAATTCACAGACTACGTTTTCTTCTATATCTTTCAAATCGCCATCTGTTGTTGAAAATTCTAACTATTTTCTAAAGTTTGTCTGCCTGAAAATTTACTGTTGTCTCAAGCATATTGCAACAAATGGTGTATTTCTTTCACTGCGCGTTTAGTTTTTATTAATTTTTCAAATATGCCAGTCATTTTTGAAATACCATGTAATAAATTGAAATAAAAAATGATTATCTACAATTTAAATGTAGGACTAATCAGTTTCCACTCTGGTCTAATTAAAACGTAAGGGTGGTTTCATTTCAAATAGGAAAAGAGATAAAAAAGAAAATAGATTTCAAATAGGCATAGAGATATGCGAGGACTTTCTTACTCATTGATTAGAAAAAATCCAACTTAGGTGAAATAAAATTCTCTTTCGAATTTATGCTCATTTTAAGCTCCTACCAGATGCTTTCTCTGCCGACACAAATAGTTTAATATTGCTACAATATTCTAATATTACTTATTTCATATGGAATCATGTAAGTCTCAAAATGTTATCTTCAAAGTATTGCTGGCTCTTGTTTGGGTTATTGGAGAATACTTCAACCCCAAAATATCTACTAAAAATATAAAATTTATTCAAAGTTTCGTGCTTTTAAAGATAAATATTCTAAGAAATATTGTTAAAAAATTTTAATAGATTATAATTAATATTGGCCAGCTTCAAAAAAATTATAATTGCAATAGGAAATAATGAATATGAAAACAACATTTTTGATTATTCTTTTTAGTTCTATTTCACAGTAAGATAGAAATAGGAAATTTTCAGTCAAATTTCTAACAACAGAAAGCCTATTATCACCTTAACAGACTTTTATGATTTTATTGCACTTCTGATACACTCAGGAGCATTTTAATGATTTCTTAAACTAATAAAACGAAGATTCCATTAAAATTTTACAGTATTTTCATCTCTCGAATGTCCAAGCAAGAATAAATAAGTGCTCATTGTAAATGTGAAGCATTTTATGGAACACGAAAGCTCAAATAGCAAATACACTGTATTGCCAATGATGATCCGTCACTTTTGATTTTAGACTTTTTGTTGAATATCTAGATAAATACACAAGAAATTATCCTGAAACCTCAGGCGTGTAAACAGGATAGTAGACGCCATATATTTCAGCAAAGAATTTTTTCCGAAACCTCATAGGGGACCGTCATCAAATTTAAGAAAAACGATTATGTTTTGGATAACCCTGTAAAAAGTAATGTACGAAAATCGTTGAAACTTTAGCACATGATTCGTATGCTTCTTGTAACAATCTGTGTTCACTGAAATGAGGATAACACGTATACTCGTGGAGGAATTAAGGCTTTTATAAAAACAATTCCAAATTTCTCCAAGTGGTTTTTTTTTATAATTTGCTCAATATAAAATAGTTCTCAATATAATAGTTCTCAGTATAAGAGTTCTCAATGTAAAATAATGTTATTTTCAGGACGCATGTCAAACAACATTGTACACAATACCCTGCAATTGAAATTAAAAAATAATAAATATTGAGTAAAGGAGACCAGGTTTACTAAATAATGTTTCACTGCGCATGCATGAATGCAATCAAAATATAATGTGCATAATATATTACATAAATGTATAGAGCAACGTTTGTGAAAGTTCCAAAAACACAGCTTGAAAATTCTGAAAGTGATCATCGATAGAATAAGTTCGAAATCCGTTGTTCCTAAAAGGAAGGAGAATGATGAGGAGCTGTATCTAAATTTCATATGGTATTAAAAATCTCTGGTGAGTAAAAGGGTGAATATGTAATATTTCTTTAGCTGAATGGTTTTTTTAAAGTTGAGGTTGTCATAAAAGTGAATGTTTTTTCTGGCTGCAGAAGAAACATTGATATTGCAGTTCGCAATATACTTTAGGTATATTTTGTGTTGATACAAAATACTATATTTGGATACAGCCCCTCATATTTTTGCTTCCTTTTGGAAACAACGGATTTTGAGCTTTCTCTATCGACGATCATTTTCAGAATTTTCAAGCTGTGTTTTTGAGACTTTCACAAAAGTTTCTCTATACATTTAGCTAATACATAATGCACATTATATTTTGATTGCATTCGCGCATGCACAATGAAACATTATTTAGTAAACAAGCTCATTTTTCATCCATTATTTATTATTTT
Source organism: Pardosa pseudoannulata (assembly GCA_032207245.1). Classification (NCBI taxonomy): domain Eukaryota; kingdom Metazoa; phylum Arthropoda; class Arachnida; order Araneae; family Lycosidae; genus Pardosa; species Pardosa pseudoannulata. The sequence goes on along the minus strand of CM063502.1, from coordinate 110,286,611 downwards.
TTAATTCCGATTCCTGGGTTTTGTGCACAATGTCTTTTGTCATGCGTCCTAAAAATAACATTCTTTGATATTGAGAACTCTGCAAATTATAAGCAAAACACTTAAAGAAATTTGAGATTTTCTTTGTTAAAACCTTAATTTCTCCACGAGTATACGTGTTATCCTCATAACAATGAACAATGATTATTACAAAAAGCATCCTAATCATGTGCTAAAGTTTCAACGCTTTTCATACATTACTTTTTTACAGGGTTATACAAAATATATTCGTTTTTCTTTAATTTGTTGACGGTCCCCTATGGGGTTTCGGGAAAAATTCTTACCTTAAATATATGACGTTTACCATCCTGTTTACATGCCTGAGGTATCAGGATAATTCCTCGTGTATTTTTCTAGATATTCAACAAAATGTCAAAAATAGCAAGTGACTAGTCATCATTTGCAATATATTGTATTTTACATCAAAAACAAACATTCTTAAAAACTATTTAAACTAAATAAAAATTAATATAAAAATAATGAAGAATAAATTTTGTATGTTTTATATAATTCTGTTTATGCTTTTAAGTCCCTTTGTTTTACATTCTGTTCCTATATTTTTATGGATCTTTACCAAGAAGAAACATTCTCGTAGGCATAAAATATATATTTGGAATATGTTTGAAAATTCGAGGCGAAAGAATATGAATTTTATATTTGGAATTTCAACGATGAGTAACATTTTCTCTTTCCATTTTATTCTCATTCGTGTTTATAAACATAAATATTTACAATGCATCACAAAACTTTTATTCCAAACGCTTTCAAAATATATCAGTTCTACTGGGTATAAAGATGCATCTTCATCTTTTGTTTAAAGATTAATGACATATGAAGAAATTCATAAATTGTATGCCAAGCCAATGTTGATTATTAAAATCAAAAATAATCAATCAATGATTAATAATTTTTTTTAAGTTCTAACAGCATTATTGCCCTATCTGTCACTTTATCAAATTAAATTATAACATATATTCCAAAATGTTTGACTTGTAAGTGTATATATATATATATATATATATATATATATATATAGATAGATATATATATAGATAGTTATATAGATATATATATGTAATGTATCAAAATTATATCACTTTAATATCTCTTTAAAAACTTCCTCCCATTCTAATTCCTTAAAATCTATTTTCCCAGCCACAAAATGTCTTAATCGAATGAGTGTCCTCGATTTAAAATTCTTTCATTCCATTTCCCGAAGCATTCTAGGCAACAGATGTAAATTTTCTGCCCACTCACCGTATTTCCCAGCTGTCGCCAGCAAATGGCTCAGTTTTCCCCCTGATCTAACAGTTAAATTTGCTAACTAAGTTTCCGTTTCTCTGGGAAATATTTCGTCTTTGTCTCGCTATGGGGTTCAACTCTGTTCCAGCACATGTTTTTGTGTGCATTCTCTCGTCTTCCGCTGGCTAATGAGGATATCTCTTTCTAGTAGCTCTTAAATAAAGTTTCAATTAGACTTGGACTTGTGTACCATTTTCTTCAATGTGGCCCGACTTCATCTTACTTTATTACTGCTAGCTGATTAGGTTTCTCGTTGTCCAGTAGCCCGGAAAAGTAAAAACAGTAGGGGCTACATAATTATTGTGACCTACAGTTATTATACCTCGGGTTTACATATACATATACATATTCGGATACAGATACAGTCGGATACAGTTACATATACATATACGGGTTTACATATACATATATAACTTAATATAAAGTCCGCATAATTTAAAATACTGTAGTCATCATTGTATCATCATTATTAATAATTGTAGTAGCCGAGTATATTAATGCAGACTTACAAAAACATATTTTATTTAGAATACCAGATAACACACAAATCCCCGTAGGGAAAACGAGCACAAAACAGAAAATATTTGATGATATCTTACATAGAGTTTTCAAAGGGAAAACCTCAAGTCTGTGTGCTAGGCCTTTTTAATAACTTCTGTAAGGGACGTGGCTCCAGGAATGATGTCATTCCGGTAACCAATTACTTCACTTTAATAACTTCTAGTTTATCCTAGAAGTTATAGTACGTCACAACGAACTGGAAAAATGAATCCAATTCTAAATTCAAAGGTGTAAGAAAATGAGCGTTCGCCGCCATATTTAAGAAAAATGTGTTTTAGAATTTTAATATTACAAATATATATATATATATATATATATATATATATATATATATATATATATATATGTGTATATATATATATATGCGTATATATATATGTGTGTGTATTAAACTAGTTAAAATCGATTAACACCGTTAAAATCATAGAAATCTCAAGATTAAAATTTTTCGCGATAACAATACTTTCTTTACTTCGTACAAGGAAGTAAATAAAATAGAGAGAAAAAGTAAATCTAAAAAAAAAAAAAGATTTTTTTTTTTTTTAAGGTGACAGTGTACTTTGAAAATTAATTTAATGGTTTTTTAATCAATATGCTTAAAAATTATGTGAATTTGCAAACCATCGTTCTTTAACAATATTAAGGAAACTGAGCTCTTACATCTTTGATCTTCCTCACGTATTTTAATATATCTTGAAAGAGACGTTATTAACATACGTGAATCTAGTTCTTCATTTGCACCTAATTCAGGACAATCTTTAAAGTTCTTGACTAATAACTATTTTAAAAAAAAGTGTTAAGAACTGATCTTTTCAATATTAAAGTGGGTGTTTTGATTTTTTGTTAGTCATCGAAGTTTATCGTACAAGATTTTACAATAGTAAAGTTATGCAATGACTTCCTTAATGGAAAGTTTTTCATGGGTTTTTTGGCCCCTTGACAAAATTTAGTAAACCCAGGTTACTCTAAAATTACCTTTATATAATGAACAACTCAGTTCAATTACTAACGAGGCAATGCTTAGAGATAACGAATGTTTCGATTAACATTATCAAACTTCCTAACTTTCTGGTGCGGATTTTTTTTTTTTTTTTTTTTTTTTTTTTTTTTTTTTTTTTTGAGAAATGAATAGAAAAGTTCGTTTTCTGACTTTGATTTATGTTCTTATCTATCCGAATACCTTTCAAATGAACTAGACGAAGAGTACGGAATCCTGCAAATTAAGACACTTCAATCTTAGGTTTTGTTAATATAAATCTGCTCTGGAAATAAATCAAATCAATTACACATTAAGACTCTTCACTCTTAGGTATTGTTAATATAAATTGTTAACATAAATCTTACAGAAAAAGCCATTAGGCAGGATTCGTATAAAATAATTTACGAATTGTGCATTACATGCTGTCACACATGAACAGAAAAAAAAAACTAGTAATTAATGATAACCAGAATATTGAAAATATTTTCATTTGGTCATTACATTTAAATGCTCTGGAAATAAATCAAATCAATTACAATTTAATATGTTTTCCTCAAGAGATATAAAAACTTAATTTAATAAAAGTAATCAACAAATAAAACTATTTTACATTATAAAATTATTAATTTGATTCTCTCTAGCGAATTTTTTATTTAACTGCATACAACAAGAACAGAATGGCTATATTGGAATATCTAAACTACATGAACTTGAATGACTTAGTTAAATTTTCAGATATTTTTAAGCTATAAGCATTCTAATAAAATATAATTACTATACCACTAAAAGACAAAAAAAAATTTTTCAACTCCTCTATTGTCGTGAAATCAAATTCATTTCATGTCTCCAAAGCTAGACAGAAAAACAAATTTAATTACTCCATCAAATTACATGAACTAAAAACAATGGTAATTAGATTGTGCTCAAGCAGCTATTTAGGGATACGATTTTCCAGCAGAATGCATGCATGCATGCAAGCTACTTATCACGGGTTATTACTGATCGTTGAGTGGTTCGGATTCATTTTGATTACCTTTCTCATCAATTTAAAAAAGAATTAAAGAAGATTGAACTAACAAATCGCTACATTTGCATTTTGTAGGAAGGTTGTAAAAAAACCTAGTTAAATCACGAATTCATTTCGAATGAATAACTTTTCTAGAAATAAATTTTAAACTGCTCATGAAATGCATTTTAAAAAAATCATTCTTGATTGAATCAATTATGACATTCAGCTATCTAAAATAATGAATTAAAAATTGGATAATTTTAGTATAATAAACATAATAGTTTTTAAATAAATGATAGATCTTTATGTGTTCTTAATGAAAAGTTACGTTACATTAGAAGGTAATATGAGGAATTGCGCCATGCTTTTCCTTAAATAATTCTACATATTGCAAATTGAATTTTTGTTATATTTACCGTGAATATCAATTAAAATATACTATTATTCTTTATTTCACACAGTGGGTGTTCCTCTATTTGAGCACATGAGCAAGTGAATAAAAAGTAACATTATGTTAGATGGTAATAAGGAGAATTTCGCCATATTTTTTCTTAAATAATTTTAACTATGTTGCATATTATGAATTGAAATATATTTGTTTTATATGTACCTTGAAAATCAATGAAAAATTTAAGCTTAATCTTTACTTAACGCAGTGGCGGTAACGTTTTATCAATTTCCAGTAATGTATCATATGCTTTGCAAATACGTATCATATACAATGATACGAATTTGTAACATATATGATAGATTGTGTGCTATAGGTTACTATGGGACAGATCATTTGGTATTTTTTTCGATCGCACACACGAAAGAAGAAATCGCATTGAAAAACTATTTATAAGGACAGTAGAAGGAGGGGAAAGGCTTTACTTATGCCAAACCGTTATGACACATTCCAGAATGAGGGAGCTTGCATTGGATGCAATTTTATCGTCCAAATTTTCCTTTGGTTTTCTATATTCGGTTTATTAATTCGATTTTCTGTTTTTCATGTTTATCATGTCTTGATGTATATTTTTACGAACTTGAGTAAACAGTTAAGATGGCACTAAATAAAATTAGTTTTTGGGATCAAAAGCAATTACATTTTTCAATATTGTCTTTATGAAGAAAAATTGAAATAATTTTGGAAATGTTACTGATACCATTAGTTTTCTACAAATTATTATAGAAAGCAACTTACAAACTACGTTTTCTTTTATCCACAGCTGTTGCTAAATTATTGTTACTATTCAAATGACCACAGCTGAAACAGGGAGATTGCTTCTCAACTCTAAAACGAGTTAGGTCATTTATACGAAGCACTGTTTGCGAGGACAAACTAAGCCCTTTAGCCATGTTCTCAATTGAATAAAAGATGATGACATACCTAACTTCAATAAAAACTTTATTAATTTGTTTGCCTCAATATAGAAAATATATAAAAAGACAAACGATTGGATTTAATTTACAAAAATTGTACTAGATTATTATGTAATCAACACCCAAATATATAATGTAAGCAATATTATAGTTTTATTACATTCCATAGAAAGAAATAAAATATTAAAATAATTTTCCTACGAGAAAATGATTTTTCTAGGGGCGGTCTCACCAAAATCACGGCTAATCGCGGTTAACCCATGGCACTAACCATAGGTGGGGCGCAATTCTCCGTTTAAACAGAGATTAATCACGGTTAACCGTTAAACGAGTTTGACCAGACTGGCCCTTAAGTTGCGTTGTTTTACTGTAACTTGTGAAAATGCAAATATATATTAAACTGTAAGTTACATTGTATCTGCATCTTTAGTTTTCAATATTTGTTTTGCAAAACTCCATTTAAATAAACCCAAAGCTACCACTTATTTAATATTACTTAGTTTTTCTATTAATTCTGTTATCGAGTGCTTTTGTTTACGGTACTTTTTATATTTATTATTTTATTTCCAATATATTTTGCTGTATTGCGTTTAATTACCAATGAAACGTTACCAATGTTAAAAGATAATACTAATTATGATTTTATGTATTAGTAAAGTACTGAATATATTCAGATAGTATTTAGTTCCAGTTAATGTCCAGTTCATGTTCATTCTTTTAAAAAGGTTTAAAAAACACCTGACTTTCTTTTAGTATCTCTATTTTAAGAAAACTTTTTAACTGTAGTACAGTGGAAATACCAAACCATATTACATTAGTAACATTTAGTTCCAGTTAATGTCTAGTTCATATTCATTCTTTTAAAAAGGATTAAAAAACACCTGACTTTCTTTTAGTATCTCTATTTTACGAAAAATTTTGAACTGTAGTACAATGGAAATACCAAACCATATTACGTTAGTAACATTTAGTTCCAGTTAATGTCCAGTTCATATTTATTCTTTTAAAAGATGATAAAAAAACCTGTCTTTTGTTTGATATCTCTATTGTATAAGAAAGTTATAACTATAGTACAGTGGAGATACCAAACCATATTGCATTAGTAATATTTAGTTCCAGTTATAAACCAGTTCATATTTATTCTTTTCAAAATGATTAAAAAACAACACACCTGCCTTTTGTTTGGTATCTCTATTGTACGAAAAAATTATTACTAGTGCATTGACGATAACAAGCCATATTACATTAGAGCTCAGTTGACTGTTAACATTTCCACAACTACTGACAAAAGTTCTCGTCACTGTTGAAGTTTCAGCGTCGATTAATTCTCTGTTGAAGGTTTTCCTCGCCCCACAGCTGTTACCTGATAATGATAAATCAGCAGCAATCTGCTTGTCGGATAAGAAAGTGGCCGTCAAAAAGGGCTAAAGAAAAGACGTTAGTTTACTTCAAATATTATGACACTTTTAACTAAAGAACTAAAGTGAGATAATATAAATCACCAGCGATCATAATTGTCTCAAACTTTAAAACTCACTATCAAGAAATTTTTCCATATTTTCGTATACGGGGAATTTGACATTTTTAAAAAAGGTTTAGTGCTTGAAACTCGGAAAATCTTAAAACAATCCTAATACATATAATTACAGATTATGTATACTGACAGTGAAAGTATCAACTATGTTTTAAAATTGGTTTTGCATTGGGTCTTTAAAATAACATACAGGAAAAAAGATAAAGGTTATTTTTTGTCGTATAAAAAATTTTAAAAATAGTGGTTATAGTGCATGCCATTAAAAATTTCAATCTCGATGCGCCTTTATTGTTTAATTCAAACACCGGCTACCTTGTACTTTCCATATGTCATGGCCGCAGTCAGTTTATAAGAGCGGCTCGAACCTGTCGAGCCCCCCTCCCTTAAAAAAAATCTAGAACATACTATATTGCACTTTAATAGTGAAATTAAAGTACATATTAAAATATATTTTTAACTGCAAGTTTAATTACAATTTTTTTTAAATAAAATTTCTTAAATTTCTATTTACTTTTTAAATTTTAATACTTCTGTTCCAAATTTTTTTTACATACTTTGAGAAACATTACACAAAAATGTGCATAAACTTTTAAGCTTATATAATATTAAATTTTGTATAATTTTAAATACAGTCATTAATATTGATTTTTAATATTATATTTTATATATATACTAGCAAGTTTGCCCGTGCTTCGTTTAGTTAAAAAAATAATGATATATCAGAGGATGGCTCTATCCATTTTGAGTAACCCCACCCACCCATCCCCAAAAAGAATCTGGCTTAAGGCTCTATATTACACGAGATTATACGTGGATTTTTAGATATAAACAATATTAAATTTTATATTTATTTAATGCAATTATTAATACCAATATTAAGTTTTATATATCTTTTACTAACTTTTCTGCTTTTATAGTTTAACAATATTTAAATTTCTGTTGACTCAGTTGAGTTTGACCCCCTCCCCTATGAAACTAATTTCTGACTATGACCCTGTTCTATGTCTAATTGTCAGGTAAACAAAATTGTTTTGTAAGAGCACAAAAATAAATTGTATGTGTATACGTATGAAAATATTGCCGCATAACGAAGAGCTTCTACAGTTCTCTGTAACTCGGTTGGTAAAGCACCGGACTGAAAAACCGTCTGTCCTTGGTTCCACTCCTTGTCAGCGCATCTTGTTCCAAAGACTGGAATTTTAATTTAAATTAATATTAATTATTATCTGTACCAACTCTACAGGATTTTATAACTTTCTTTACTATTCGAGTTAGATGTTTCTAGAAAATTCTGATTGTATATAAAAGTTGTGTGCCACCTGTTGGGGTCAGTTCTCTGTTCTGTTCACAAACAAATTGCTTCATATTTATTAATAAATTCAATTGTTTGTTCAACCTAATTATGTCATAACTTCAATCTTCGTGGCAATATATGTATATATATGCAGTGTGCGTGTGTACACATCTATAAAGTGGTTAAACTTTCCACATTTAGAACACCAAGCAATTGAAACCAGTTTTGCTGAAAGACACCATATTCATTAAAAGAATTTAAAATAAATAAATAATAAAAATAAAAAATATTTCTCAAAATCTTTGATATTGTGGGAAATCAAAAGTGTTTTCTTTGTTGTTGTGTTTTGATGGAATAATTTTGCCGTAAAAATCGAATACTCCTGCATAACATAAGTGCATTTTAGAGTCTATTCATTTTAATTATCCTCTTCAGTTTGGATTTTACACAATACATAAGTTGTCTGTAAATATAGTTTCAAGTAGTATTTTTAAAACTATTAGTTTCTAATTGTTAGATTAATTTCGCCACCGAAAGATAGATGGCGCTATTGAGCGGTGGGAAAAACAAACTTTGGCTAAGAGAAAAAACCGTTGGACATTCGGCGTCGGTTTTAAAATGTTATTCCTGTATTCTATTCTTATTCATATATGAAACGGATTTAAAGCGTAACATAATTCATAATTCTGTATTCAGTTCACAGTTTATTCTCTATTGATCATGTTGTGTAATAAAAGGTGTTTGTGTTCAACAGCCGTGTTTTGGATTTATACAGTCATGAGAATCCCAGAATGAACAAAAGGTAAGCAGTTACCTTATTTACTTCTTCAGTAATATTGAACATTTACATATCATTTTACCTCAAGAAAATTCTTAAATCAAAGTCAAGATTTATGACTATTAAAATTCTAAATTCATTAACTATTCTATCCACTAATAACTACCAAATAGACAGAATACTTTTTAAATTCCAAGCAGCAGAAACCAGTTTTGCTGAAAGATACCATATTCATTAAAGAAATTTAAAATAAATAAATAATAAAAATAAAAAATATTTTTCAAAACCTTTGATATTCTGAGAAAGCAAAAGTGCTTTCTTTGCTGTGTTTTATGGAATAACTTTACCGTAAAAATCGGATACTCCTGAAGAAAAAAAGTGCATTTTAGAGTCTATTCATTTTAATCATCCTCTTCAGTTTGAATTTTACAAAATAATAAGTTATCTGTAAGTATAGTTTCAAATAATTTTTTTTAATTTAGTATCTAATAACTACCAAATAGACAGAATACTTTTTAAATTTCAAAATATTTTGCATAAAAATTTTTTTGTTAATTTATCAAGCCACAGACATTTTTGTTGTTAGCAAAAACTTTAAAAAAGTCTGCAAGAATAAAAGTCTATTAATGAATACCCCATAGTTTATAAATTTCATAAATTTTAAATCTTAAAAAAAACTGTCTAAAATATAATTTGATAAGAAATTTGCGTAGTTGGATAGAATAGTCTTTTCTTAGAAATAACTATAAAACACTAAATTATTTTTTGAAAATAAACTTTATGTAATATCCTTTTCAAAGTATAATGTGTTCAAAAGTTAGTGGTTTTCAATTTATTTATATTCTTCGAAAAAATTCATTCATGAAAATAGCATATACCTCCTGTCATATGTCGGGATCAGTAATTTTTTTAATTTTCCAGAATTGTAAAGTACCCTATGAGGCAGGGAAAAAAATGGTTTGTATTTTGGTTGAGAATTATTTGGTACACGCTCAATAATTTGTTCATCTCTACTGACCGCATGTTAGTTGCCAACTTTAATTTATCTTGTCATATTACGTGATAGGATGAACAGCAGAGGTTTTAATATTGACGGTGATTATTTGCCGGTATATATATGGTGTCCAAAATTTAGAGAATCGATTTCAAACCGTGTGATTATGTATAAAAAAGAAACACACGAACGAACAAACTTTCAAAGATATATAACTTAAACGATCGATATTTATTAGTCCGTGAAATAAACCCCTAGACTTTTACGAAAAGAATTTTTTGTTAATACCGGTGATAAAATTTTCATTGCAACAAAAAATAATCGATGATTAAATTTAAAATTATCACATATGTACCTAAACTATTATTTAAGCCAAATATAAAAAAAAATACTTTCTTAATATCTAAGTTCAGAAATAAAACGTATGAAAATAATCCAGACGGTATTTAAATAATTTAAAATAAGAAATGATTAAATGAGATGGTTAAAGGAATGACTTCATAATGCTAGAAAAAAAAATGTTATTTTCATTTACTTATAATGTAATAGATTAATGAATTTAATCGCCTGCTCTTAACCGGAGAAAATAGGGCTTGAAATAATGGCATTAAATTATCGAAAAGGAGGAAAGGGGTGGATTTCGAACGTTTTCGAACTCGCTTTAAATTTTGCTAACCCTAACTCATCAAAAATTTAATATGGATGTCTCTATCCATTCCAAGTCCAACCGCTTTATAAATTCGAGGACAGACGGACCGATAACTTAGGCTATTATTATATAGGGGATGATATTGGTTCTCTTTTATACTTTATATGGGGGAATTTGTATTCACATTATAGTTTTCTTTATTTTTATACAGGTATCTTTTATAAATTTTACATTCTTAAAACCTTTCTAGAATTAATAAAAGTCCTCAGTTCCTGATTTATCATTAAGTCCCTAAAAGCGCCCACGAAAATTCTAGAACAATTTTTTCTTTAATAGGCAACAGTTATTTTTAACAAATAAGATAAACTTCACTTTAAGTAGGAAGTTTGTCTTTTTGCTTCATTAGCTCTGAGTTTTTGAGCCCGAGATGTATGAAGTTGTAGTTTTTTTTAGGATTTCTATAGGTAATAGTTTTTTTTTTTTTTTTATAAAACAGTTATCTTCCTTGAAGTAGAAATTTGAATCTAATAATTGCTCTAATTTCTCGATTAAAAATCGTATGTGATACAATATCATATTTCCATAATGACTTCTCAGTCAAATATTTAAACTCTAAAAAATGTGAAATAATTACGGTATCCACGAAGTTTGACACTAGCATATATATTTTCTGAAATGTTTCTACTTAATATTGATTCTGTCCGCATGAAATTGTATGCATTATTAATAATTATTACACACAATAAATCAAGAATAAAATTAGTCTTTAATTACATTTTCATTTTAAATATTTTACATCTACAATATTAGGAAATCAGCTTATACACTTGTATGACCAAACATCAGATCTCTGCTTACAGCAAAACTTCCATAAAGCTCTCACCTCTAAGGATTGTGAATAGTAAATACTTCGTGTTCTTTTTTCTGTTCAGCTTCAAAAATTTTCTCATATGTTCTTAAGAAGAATCTGCAATCAAAAAGTTTAAAAATATTTTTTGAAAATTATATTTGGTAAGACATTTATATTTTTTTCTTTGATCTGAAATTTCTAATCGTTCAAGAATTTTTGTACTTCGGGTAGGTCTTATCATACTATCACTATACAGTATATGATATCACTAATAATAATATAATATCACATATATAATAATATCATTAGTACTATCAGCCTGAGTTTGGGATTCCTCAGTTTAAGAACATTTGCTGATGTCCAAATTAAATATAAAACGTAATAACATCGAACCTCATTACAGTGAACCTGACATGTAACGAACAAAACTTAGCCTCCTTTTTCTATTATTTTAATGTTAATTTATCTTTACCTTTTATAGCGAACTTACGAAACTTCAGATATTGGGTATAACAAACTTCTTTTTTTTTTTTTAGATATCTACATTATTTTCTCTTTTGTTTGTCTGTAAACAGTTTTCAGTCCTTAAATCCACATTTCACCTCTAATTTCACAATAATGTCACGTTGATGTTAAGGAAACAGATGAAGCACACAAATTAATGTTAATTTATCCTTTTATAGCGAACTTCCAAAATTTCAGATATCGGGTATAACAAACTTCTTTTTTTTTCAGACATCTACATTATTTTTTTCTTTTGTTTGTCTGTAAACATTTTTCAGTCCTGAAAACAAAATTTAACCTTTAATTTCATAATAATGTCACGTTAATGTTAGGGAAACAGAAGAGGCACACAAATAACGGGAAAGCAAAGCTGTTTATTTAGCACACAGAAGGATGACAAACTGAGAATTAATTCAAACTGAGCTACTCGCTCTTTTATACCAACGTAAAATATTCTGGAAAACCATTCCAGTAATTTAAAGAACATTCTAGTCCTTTCTAGATATAACGGAAATTTAATTTAATTAAAATAGCTTCAGCGTCCCTGCCAGGTTTGATCCGGGAACCTGCCGCACTGCAGTCTGATGCCATGACCACAAACTTTGAAGACACACATTACAAGCGGCACTAAAATGCTTGGATCTTATAAGCTTTTGTCCACACAAACTGAGTAGGGATCTTTGTTTTGGAAAACAAATTCTGAAATTCTTCTTGGAATAGGCATTACATCAACAGAAAATTACCGATTATTTCTGCATCAAAATAGTGAGTAACGATAAAGGCAAAATTAATTATTGTTTCATTTGTCGTCACTTTTAGATAATTTAATTATTGCGTGAATGTAATACACTTAACAACTAATGAGTTATACATTTTTAAGTCCTAACATTTTTCTTACTGGTTCGGATATAAAGAACCGAATTTTTGGTATCTTGAAGTTCATTATACAGAGTGTCCATATGGATAAAATATGGAAATCTCAGGGAAGTTCAGCAATCTGGAATAATCATGGAATGGTCATGGATTTTTTTTAGACAAATTCACATTTTTCCACGCTTTAGCACAGGGAAGGGAAGCTAGAAAAAAAATTGGTAGCAAACTAAGTCAAACGTACAAACGTATCACAAGAAATTCCTCCTACGGCCAGACGCGGATTTTAGTACAGATTTGCTATCATAGTTGCGTACAAACGTGTCCCAACAAGAATTTCCAAGGCTGGAACTAGGGCATGGCAAAGGCGACATTTGCCACAGACGTATCCGTTGTAGAGGAGCCACATCGTGCACAAAATACTTACTAAAGGCACTCCTTGGGGGAAACGGTATCCGTACGCGGACAACTCGCTTCCCAGTATAGGAATAAAGAAAGGAAAAATAATTTCCTAAATGTCATAATTTTAACTAAACGGTAGGGTTAACTTAGAATTATTTAAGAGAAAATAGTTGTGTAAATTATGCATTTATCGGAATAGATTCCAACAATCACAAAACTTCGAAAGTCTATAAAGAAGTTTTTAAAGGAATTCATGAGATACAACTAGAGAATATATATATCAAAATTTAGTAATTACATTGAGAATCATTCTATACCTGCTTCAAACGATTTTGTGTGAACTTTTTTTTCAGAGTGATAAAATCTTATCTATGCTCCTAGATGGGACAGAAACGACTAGGGAATCTTTCTGTTTTCTAGAAACTATTAAAAAAACTAAAACAGATTGACATAAGATTAAGTCATCGAAGTTTTCGTGGATGTTAAATTCGAGAGGGTTATATTGTATATACCTTTACTTTTTATGTAATGCAGAAGTATAAAATTATTAGTTTCTTAATTTGGAAATCGTGTGTTCATTCTGAATATATTACATATAGAGAAAACATGTTTACATATTTACCCCTCTATGTTGATAGTCAGGGCGCTATCCAGTTTTTTGCCACGGACGCCAAAGGACTTAGTTCTGCCCTTCAGAATCTCCTAACTCAGACCTCAATTAGGCATTAAAAAACAGAGCGAAATTAAAGCATTCGATGAATAATTTTTTATTTATAACATTTTAATTGCTTACTGATTAATTTAACAGTTGTAATTGAATGTATAAAATTAGTTATATCAGCATTATAAACTTTATTTTATTTCATTAATTTTCAATTTTTAATTATATTTAGGTTACTTTCAGGAAGTTCAAATGCTGTTATTTTGCTAAAAACACTCAAAATTAGGGAAAATTAGTTACTGACAGGAAAATATCGGGGAAGATTGGAAAGAATATTTTGTGGCCATCCTATTATAATAGTGTTTGACCACATCGCAATTCCTAGTTTTAAGTCAATAATCTTCCAAAAAGCAATCGAAGAGGGAGAAAATTATTTCGATATGAAACAGTGTAAACGCAATTAATTCTAAATACTCCAAAAAATACACACCAAATACACATTTTACAAAAATACATGAAATATAAGATACTATAAACAATAAATAATTTTAAGATGAAATTAAAAAACCTAATGGGTAAATGAACGTTTGACAGGGTATTTGAATTTCTGAAGACCCTTCTTGGTTTGGTTTTCAGATTAAACTTTACCACTTTCCGCCTTTGACCGGAACACCTTCCCTTAGGCGACGTGTTGAATAAATGATTGCACCCCTAAGTGATCGCATTTGAAGATTAATTTTATTCTTCAGCTTTCAAACATTATTTTTTTCACCGGGTGTGTAAAATGATACCTGTTCTCTTTCTCTCTCTCTTTATTATTTTAGTAAACTAAAACTTTTGAAAAAAGTGTATCAACTCAGACTCATATTTAATACTAACATATAGCCCGTCATATGACGGGATCAGTAAAATTTTTAATTTTCCAGCATTGTAAAGTACCCTATGAAGAAGGTAATAAAATGGTTTGTGTTTTGGCCGAGAATTATCTGGTACACGCTCAATGTGTTTATCTTCATACTCCTTAGGCGACGTGTTGAATAAATGATTGCATCCCTAAGTGATCACATTTGATGATTAATTTTATTCTTCAGCGTCCAAACATTATTTTTTTCACCTGGTGTGTAAAATGATGCCTGTTCTCTTTCTCTCTTTCTTTATTATTTTAGTAAACTAAAACTTTTGAAAAAAAGTGTATCAACTCAGACTCATATTTAATACTAGCATATAGCCCGTCATATGACGGGATCAGTAAAATTTTTTATTTTCCAGCATTGTAAAGTACCCTATGAAGAAGGTAATAAAATGGTTTGTGTTTTGGCTGAGAATTATCTGGTACACACTCAATGTGTTTATCTCCATACTCCTCTAAAGTCTCCCTACATTGAGAATGCAGTTTAGAATCACGCTGAATTCATTTAGTCAAACCGTGTGGTTATGTATAAAATACAAACACACAAACAAA
Source organism: Pardosa pseudoannulata (assembly GCA_032207245.1). Lineage (NCBI taxonomy): Eukaryota > Metazoa > Arthropoda > Arachnida > Araneae > Lycosidae > Pardosa > Pardosa pseudoannulata. The sequence continues at coordinate 110,271,358 of CM063502.1, read as the reverse complement.
CAAAATACTTAATTTGCAAAGATATATAACTTAAAAGCTAGATGTTTATTAGTCCGTGAAATAGACTCCTAGACTTTTAGGAAAAGAATTTGTTGTTAATACCGAAGATAAGATTTTCATTGCAATAAAAAATAATCGATGATTCAATTTGAAATTATTACTTATATACTTAATCTATTATTTAATACAAATATAAAAGAAAATTATTTGCTTAATATGTATGTTCAGTGATAAAACGTATGAAAATAATGCACGCGATATTTAAATAATTTAAAATAAGAAATGATTATATGAGATGGTTAAAGGAATGACATCATAATGATAGAAAAAATGTAATTTTTACCTACTTATGTGGATATATTGATAAATTTAATCGCCTGCCCTTAGCCTGGAATCCATTCCAGGTCCAACCGCTTCATAAATTGGTAGACAGACAACTTAGGCTATTATTATATAGGGGATTAACTGTTTCGTGCCCAGCATTCAGTTTGGGTAGCTAAGATCCCCAAATGAAGGTTTATTTATGTCAAAATTCAAATTAGTTTTAAGATTATACTACACTAACTACATGGACCGATCAAGAAAAAGTTGGGTCCAGGACTTAGTGCTAAAGGAATGACGCCATAATGATAGAAAAAATGTTATTTTTACCTATTTATGTGGATATATTGATAAATTTAATCGCCTGCCCTTAGCCGGGGAATCCATTCCAGGTCCAACCGCTTCATAAATTGGCCGACAGACAACTTAGGCTATTATTATATAGGGGATTAACTGTTTCGTGCCCAGCATTCAGTTTGGGTAGCTAAGATCCCCAAATGAAGGTTTATTTATGTCAAAATTCAAATTAGTTTTAAGATTATACTACACTAACTACATGGACCGATCAAGAAAAAGTTGGGTCCAGGGCCTGGTGTTTATTCGGCCTCCACCTCCCCGCAAATTAAATTTAATCACTGTACTGAGTGCAGTGTAGCGTTCAATCTATTTGTATAAAATTATAACAACCTTCTTTACACGATACTATAAGGAAGTTTATAAGTACCAAAAAGTATAAATTTCGCAATTTTTATTATTATTATTTCCAATATGAATGAAAACTATCGTTTGCTTTTATGTAAATTTCTGAGTAAAATATCATAAAATCTTACTTGAAGGATTAACAAAAAAAATTCAATTTTTTTTTAATTAAATTGCTTGAATTTTAAATGTTTGATATAAAGTGTTTGGGGTCCAAAAAATCAGGAGGCTCAGGGCCACGGCTTAGTCGGCTCAGACTTTCATCAGGTTCTGAATAACAATATGCAGTTTCGAAAATAAACCAATTCATTATAAATAAAACGGATAATGCATTTCTTTAAAATTCTTCTATTTGAATTTAAGAAATATAATCTAGAGAAGCCGAACGATGTCCAATTAGTTAGGGTGCTGGCCTTCGGTACCGGAGTTCCTGGGTTCGAATCCCACAGTGGCATGGATGTTCATATTGTCGTGTAGTCCTCGTTATATATTTAAGTATCAACCTGTGATCAAATGTATAGTGGGATTTATTTTAAATTGCGTTGTGTTAAATATTTGTTTTACTAAAATTTAACCACAGGTTCTGAGAAACTACAGACATTAATAAGAAGAAAAAACTAACCGCTAAAATTATATCAACTGAGACTAGCTTAATATAAAAAAGTAGATTTATTATAAGATATTTATATATCTATTTACAAAAAAACAGTAATAAGTAATAAGTAAATAAGTAAGCTTAGTCAATCTATTGAAATTACTTCTGACAAATTTTATTTACACTTAGGAAAATTTTGTAAGTAGAGAGAGGACCTAATCTCGATTTCAAAATGTAATGCAAAAAATGGGTACCTTTGTGGGTCTAAAGTGTTGGGCCCGGAACACTTCTGGTTGAAGGGTATGAGAGGGAATCTTTACATCATCCGTTGATCTGTTACAGATATCGTCAGGGGCTTTCTCCTGAGTCTCTGGGGTGCGGCCGTACTAATTTGTGCAGGAAACTTTCTGGCGGACTTGGCTGGAGTATTGAGCAACTTCCTTTTTGGGACCTCCGAACCAATCTCTTCTGGGACCTCCGAACCACTTCTGGGACCTCCGAACCGAACTTCTCTTCCGGGACTTTCGAACCAAACTCTCTGGGGCCTTCTTATCCATCTCCTTTTTTAGATTTTTCATATATTATTACTCAAACTTAGTCCCCTCCTTCTTCTTGTCTTAAAATCGGGATAGTTGCAAGAAAGTCATTGGTCTCAGCAAACCCCGCCCTGAGACCACCAACGTGAACAACCTTATCCCCACTAATTGGGCCCTGTCCCTTAGGGACTCATAAATACTCCACAAAGGTACATTCTTATTTAATGTCAAGTACGGAGACGGGATTCTAATCTGGGACTGGAATCAGAACCCCGCCCGAGACAACCGTAACTTGACTACAAAAATCCGTTTTATCGAAATTTATGGCCCTTGGTCTACCTACAAAGATGTGATGAGGTCAGATTTAGATCCCGAACATTTTACTTCTTTTATGAATGAAACAATTATATATCAGATCTAAATCGCCTCATCACACATAGCCGTTCGGAATCGGCTTTAAGCTGTAAGTCACATTAGCCCTCATGTTGCAAAAAGTAGACCGTAGCACTCCAAACCAAACCTAATCTAAAGAAATATATTTAGGGATTTATCCTAGCACGGATTAATGTTAAAGGTTTTTGTTGTTGTTTTTTGCCTGATCATTTAAAACGAACAAATGTATCTACTAATAAATAATAGATGTTAGATGCTTTTTCAAATGATACGATTGCTTGTGGTGGAATAAAATTAGCATGTAGAAAGTGGATTAAAAAATGTTGTAAATGAATTCAAAATTAAAGTAATATGCCAAATGA
>CM063502.1:110150952-110263452 GCA_032207245.1 Pardosa pseudoannulata | reverse complement strand
TAAATACTTCTGTATCATTCTTTCTTCTGTTTACTTTTTCAAAGAACCAGTAAATCAAGCTAATGAAGATAGTGGCTTGAAAGATCCGTTTAGTAGTAGCAAATATATAAAAGTGTAAGTAAATGTGAGATATATTAAAATATGCCTGAAATTCACTTATGATGAATGTCAATAAAAAGTTTCCTTCTGGATAAATAAACTTATAAATAACTCATTATTATTTCTTCCATTTAACTTTTTAAAGGAACATGTAAATCAAACTAATTAAGACAATAATTTGAAAAGGTTCATTCAGTAGTAAAAAATGTATATTTTGTATTTGGTTTTGCTGTTTACGTTATGATCTATCAATAAAAAGTTTTCTTCTGGAAAAATAAACTTATAAATAACTCATTACTATTTCTTCCATTTAACTTTTTAAAAGAACAGGTAAATCAAACTAATTAAGATAATAATTTGAAAAGGTTCATTCAGTAGTAAAAAATGTATATTTTGTATTTGGTTTTGCTGTTTACGTTATGATCTATCAATAAAAAGTTTTCTTCTGGAAAAATAAACTTATAAGTAACTCATTATTTTTTCTTCCGTTTAACTTTTTTAAAAGAACAGGTAAATCAAACTAATTAAGATAATACTTTGAAAAGGTTCATTCAGTAGTAAAAAATGTATATTTTGTATTTGGTTTGCTTTTTACGTTATGATCTATCAATAAAAAGTTTCCTTCTGGAAAAATAAACTTATAAATAACTCATTACTATTTCTTCCATTTAACTTTTTAAAAGAACAGGTAAATCAAACTAATTAAGATAATAATTTGAAAAGGTTCATTCAGTAGTAAAAAATGTATATTTTGTATTTGGTTTGGTTTGCTTTTTACGTTATGATCTGTCAATAAAAAGTTTCCTTCTGGAAAAATAAACTTATAAGTAACTCATTATTTTTTCTTCCGTTTAACTTTTTTAAAAGAACAGGTAAATCAAACTAATTAAGATAATAGTAGTAAAAAATGTATATTTTGTATTTGGTTTGGTTTGCTTTTTACGTTATGATCTATCAATAAAAAGTTTCCTTCTGGAAAAATAAACTTATAAATAACTCATTATTATTTCTTCCATTTAACGTTTTAAAAGAACAGGTAAATCAAACTAATTAAGGTAATAATTTGAAAAGGTTCATTCAGTAGTAGAAAATGTACATTTTTTATTTGGTTTAGTTCACTTTTTAAATTATAATCTTTTTTTTTTTCTACACGAAGGCTAATGACCTATTGATATTCCTGAAAGTGTGGATTTATAAAATGAACCGAAAATTCACATATTAAGAATATCAGTGAAAACGCTAATAAAGAAATTTTCTCGGAGTAATAAAAAATGCATATCAATGAAAGTGAAAATTATTAAAATATTCCTGAAATTAATTTATAATAAATACCGATGAAAAATTTGCTTATTATGAAAGAATAAAATTATAAAAATTCGCAACTATTATTTTTCCTTTGTTTACCTTTTAAAAGAAAAGGTAAAGGAAACTAATGAAAATAATAGTTTGATGCGTTTCATTCATTAATAAAAAAAATTATATCCGTAATTATAAATATTATTAAAATATAATTTACCAAAAGTGACTTACTTCAATAAAATCCTCAGGCTTATACCCGCAAAAACAATAAGCGCACAGAAAAAATGAAGTTCATTCATTGTTTCAAAGTCTTTGCTAACTTTTCAAAAGCAAAAGCGAATGTGAAGGGCACAAAAATGAGGTCGTGCAGCAGAAGTTGCCTGGACTCCAGCGCTGGTTCAGCACCGATTTCAGTGAAGATCACTCTCCCTCTGCAAAGGTTACGAGAACTGTCTTAGGGTCAAAAAAAGACGGCGAGCAACAATTTTAAGATATTTCAGGATGTAACCTGAATTACATCCCCCGAAGCTGGTTTTGGGGTTCTTTTTTTTTCAGTATCATAAATAAAACAGAAAAATAAAATAGAATAAAACAGAAAAGATGAAAAAATGGGCAATGTAAAAAAAACTAGTAAAAATAAGTAAAAAAAAACATGAACTATTTTACAGCAATTATATGACACAAAAAAGAGAATGAAAGCGATATAATAATAGAATATTTTCTTCCTCCCAAACAGGTTGCACTCACTTGTGTACAACCATAGCGCAACCAAAGGTGTTATAACCTGAATGAAGATAAACCGAGGAATGCTTCATACGATTTTATTTTTATTGACTCATATCTAATGAGTGTAAAATTACTTTTCTTTTATTCAAAATTTAATTGTTTTCTGATTATTTTTAGGTTTCGCATTGGTTTTCGAAAAAAATTTCCCATTAATGGTCGTTAATTACATAAACGAAACAAATGCTGGTAAAAACATTAATATATTTTTAACTGGGATAAAACGAAGAAAAATGTTGCTCTAATTTTAAAACAATTTGTCTACTGAATTAAAATTGTTATTTAGTCCACATTATTGTATGAGTATAATGTAATTAGTTTAATTTAGAACACTCTTAACGAGGACAAAGTCATTAATCTTACTGCCGTTGATGGAGTGATGGGTACGTTATGAAGTCTTTTTCTGTGTTTCAACTTTAATTACTGCTTGACTAGAACGAAAACTCTACTGTTAAAACCTAAAATACTCTTTATTCATTCATATGCATACACTTTCTAGGACTTATTTAACACTGCCTCCCACGTTTCCTCCACCGATTGACTCATATAAGCCTCGTTCAATTTCTTTCACTTCACTTCGAGAGTGGAAGCAAGCTTGATCTTAATATATGGATAATTATGGCCATAAAAAAAAGTAGCAGAGTTAACCTCACAACGTTAGGAGTAGTTATATTGAATTCAGTGTATTCAGAAAAAGTAGTTATTGCACAGTCATATGTGTTACTTATATTACAATTCTAGTATCTATGTTTAGAATTAAGATCACTAAATATTATTGTCAGGGCCATATAAAGACAAAGTTAGGCCCAGAATCTGGGTGTTCCTAGCCCCCCCACACACACACACACATTTGAAGTTCAGTATAATGCTCAATCAACTTATACAAACAACTTATACAAATTATAACAACCTTTTTTACATGATACTATGAAAATGTTTATAAGTTCTAAAAAAGTAGAAATTTTACATTTATTTTTTTTTTTACAGTTTACAACGATAATAAAAATTATTAGTTAATTTTATACAGTTTTCTGAGTTAAGTTTTATGAAATATTGCTTGAAGAATCAACTTGAAATGTTTTTAAATTTTGTTCAAATAGTAACTTACGCTTTACAAATTAGGTATAAAATTTTGAGGCCCCAAAACTTTAGGATACCCAGGGCCGCAACCAGTCGGCTTGGGCGTTAATGAGATACTGGTTATTATTCTAATATTATTTAAAGCATACAGATCATCTTTACTTCGTGCGGTTTAAGGTCAAGGGGAAATATATATGGAAATTGTAGTACAGTTGTAGTAAATTATAGTATTGAGTTTTACAGCGATCAGCATTAATGGCTTTTTAGGGGGTGTTAAGATGAATATGATGGAGGATGGTACGATATTGAAATGCCTTTTTTATGGAATAATTTAGACTGTGGAATTCACAGAAAACACAGAAGAGAAAAATGGCGGTGTCACACACAGTCAAGGAATTACCAAAGGGAGAAAAAAAAGTATTGGAAACAGATTAACTGCCGTTGGAATAAGGTAATCCTCACAAATTATACTTCGTTCAGCAAAAAATTCAATTATCTATCACTTAAATTAGATCTCCCAAGGCCGTAGGCAAGGGGGGGATTTAGGGGGACCGGTCCCCCTCCGAAATTCTAAAAAGACCGTTTCGTTGAAAGAAAATGGACCATGTTCGTGGTTGTGTCATCTTCCTAACTGTAAATAGACAACAATGTGTTTAGTGACGTTGAATTAAACAGAAGGGATAAATTGTATTCGACCAGTTAGAGCAGATTGATAGCACTTTTAGCAACGCATCATATTATTGATGCACAATCGGAAGAAATTCGGAAATGTTTTTGCAGACTTTCAAGGCGAACATATTTTATAATATACAGATAAAAAATTCGGACATGTTCATTTTCTTTCAAAATTATTCTTTTCGTTATTTATACTTCTATTTTAAATATTAGAATTGAATCCCATGTATAGTTTACAATGTTAATTTTACTATTAAATTTAATGTGTAGTTACTTCATTACTCATTCTAAGCTTTAAATTTGTTCATTATATCATTTTTTAAGAATTTTGATATTTTAAAACCTTATTGTATTATGATACTCATTGCGGTATACATACATAAGAAAACCTGTAGTTTTGCTGTAGTATCATTCACAAAAAACAATGCCTTTCCCCTTGTCCCCCTCCGAATATAATTTCTGGCTACGGTGCTGAGATCTCCATATAATGAGGTTTTGGTCTGGAGTACTACGGTCTACTGTTTTGCTTACAAGGGCTAATGAGACCGGGTACTACTGCTTAAAGCCGATTACGAACGGCTACAAACATCTATGCCAGCAACGGTATTCGAACCCGCAAACGCCGGTACCGAAGACAGCGCTCTGCCATTCGGCCATCGTTAGGCTCATTAACCCCTTAACGTGCATGCTCGAGTTAACTCGAGCGGGCTAAACTGGCCAAACTATGCACTCTCGAGATAATTCGAGTGGCATTGTACTTTATGTTGCTACAATTTTTCACACTCAAATGCAATCGAGAATTAAAAATAGCAATGTGAAAGCAAAAACAAAAACCCATCGTTTTATTGATATTTACCATTTACATGGGATTGTAAGCTATAACACTTACTTATTCAAGTATAAAATATATTTTTTTTCTACTAATAAATTGCTGTGTGTTGTGCTAAAAGAGAAAGCAAAGGAAAAAGGAAAAGAAAAGAGAGCCGTTGCCTGTGTAATAGTTGCAATGTTGGGCTATGTGCTGCACCTAATTTCGAAATATATCCCACAAAAGAAAATTTTGATTAATTTTATAAATACTAGTATTGTTATTATTTATGTTTTAAAAGTATAAATAAGTATTTCTACTGATAATAATGCTTATTCTGAAGTGGAATTCGAAAAGAAAGATAAAAAAAAGTCGATGTGTGTATAATATTACAATATTCGACTATTTTCTGCAATGTTATCAAAATCCAAAATTGCAATGAAAAATTTGATTTTTTTTTAATGAGGAATTTTCACGTTTTCTAATTTTGATTTTAAACGATAGAAGATAAAAAAGTAAGCAGGACAGTAGCTATTTTTCTTTCATTTGGGGGCCTAATGAGTGATTTCTAATGGGTTTTATAGCGGACTCTTTAACGTCTCTCAAAAACGATACTTTTTCTCCGCCGAGTTTGTGACGTCATCGTTCATGTAAACACCGAGCGCCTATGCTGTTTACATGTTAAAAGTCGACTTTTAAATTTGTTTTTGTGTAAAGTATCGCATATAATAGAAATTTTTTTGTTATGTCTGGCATTAAAAAATCATACTCTAAATATTGTATTGTGCCACTCTGTAAAAATACAACAACTAATTGCAATGAGAAGATATTTTTCAGCGTCACGAAAGACCCACATATACGTAAAATCTGGACAACTGAGATGAAAAGGGATGAGAAATTAAACCTCAAATTATCATATAAATCATCTCTATGGGTTTGTGAAGACCATTTTTCGGTAAATAAATGCTTGCATTTGTTTAAATATTACTAATTTAGAACAATTAAAGTATATAAAATACATCTATACCTTTAAAAGGATTGTTGATTAACCACTGCTATTTAACTTTTAAAACTGCTAATTTTCGAGTATTATCACAGAGTTCAAGTACAATAAATATTTTATAAAGCATATAAATATCGAAAAACATATAAATATCTAAAGCATATAATTATCTAATAAATAACTCGGGGGAGGGGAAAGTTATGTATTTTCAAGGTATTATAAATGTTTTCTTCAGAGATGCATACTTTCTTGTGTATCAAATGTAACAGTGATATTTTTCGATTAAAGTGGTGACTAATTTGAAAAAAAAGTATAATATTTTTAAAATACTTGATAATTATATTACTTTAAAAATTAAATTTAATTTGAGAAATTTTATACATTTTTTAATTTGACATTAATATTAAAGGCAATAAAATTGTATTGCTATTTAAAAATGTATAAATAATTAAGTAATGCCGTTTAAAGATTTAAAATTTCTTTTCATCATATTTAAAATATCTAAGAATTGATTTTGTTTTGGTTTGGTTTTGTAGTGCTACGGTCTACTTTTTGCAACACAAAGGCTAATGAGACGGGTCTCACAATAAATACCTCCTCTAATTTTTATTTTAATATTACATCCGTCTCTATTTATAAAAAACGATGCTACTACAAATGTGTGTATATGATATATGTATATTTATTTGACTTGTTTGTGTTTACAAACAAAAGAGCTGTGTTTAGCATGAATAAAGTATTAATACATGTTAAGTAAAATTGGAAAAAAATATAAATGATTTTACATACCTTTGGGTTTTAATTCCTCGTATTTCTGCTCCCATAAAATCCGAGTTTTTTGCTAAGAAAGAAAACATTGACATGCTGTCAATTTTCGGGCGGTTGTCTGATTGTCTTTTGGTAAATCCAGGTAGAAGAGACATTTATGACAAATTGAGATAACTAAGCTATCTAGATCGATAAACTAAACCTTCAGGTTTAAATAAAAATAAATTTTGATAGCTAGGAAATTTCAGGAACTTGCAAAAACAAAATCGGAAAATAGTGCGCGCTTAAAAGCAATACAAAAATATTGGTCTGCATGAACGATGACATCACAACCAATCACGGAGCGTTTTGATGTCACGTGATTTTCGCTTAACTTTAAAATTAATTTTTTAAATGATGGACCCAGTTTTTTACATTTTTGAGAACATTTTTGGAATCTACAAGTCTGAAATTATCAGAAAAACACTAAGTTGTTCGAATCCCCCACATGTGCAAATTCCTCATTGGCAAGACAACGTTCTAAATTGTGTTTTTTACATTAAAAATTTTTGATTGTGCATTAAGAGGGTTAATGAGGAATTTGCAAATGTAGAGGAACAACTTCATATTTTTCTTATAGTTCAAGACTCGTTATTTCCAAAAGTGATCTCAAAAATGTAAAAAGAAATAGGTCCATCATTTTAAATATTAATTTAAAATTAAGAGAAAACCATGTGACTTTTAAACGAACCGAGATTAATTGTGGTGTCACAGTTCATGATAATTTAATGTTTTCATCTTGTTAGCAAGAGCGTTCTATTTCCGGATTGCGTTTTGCTACTATTATGAAATTTTCTAGTCGCCAAAATTTATTTCTACTCCGATCTTTAGGATAATTTTATCAATCTCGATAATATGTACGTCTACATTTGTTTATAATGTCTCACTTACCCGAGTTTAACAAAGGCCAGTCCGACAACCTCGCAAAAATTCACAACATATCAGCGTTTTCGTTGTTTAGAAAAAACTCGGATTTCATGAAAGAGGAAATACGAGGAATTAAAACCCAAAGATATGTAAAATAATTTTCAGATTTTTCATTTTATCTAATTGTACTTCAAATGTATAAATACTTTATGAATGCTAATCACAGCATTTTTGTTTGTATACACAACCAACACGTCATACACATACAAACACGAACACTCATATATATATATATATATATATATATATATATATATGTGTGTGTGTGTAATATATCAAAATTATTACTTATATCTATCTAAAATTCTTCTTTTACTTCTTCTCATCTAATATCTAATATCTAAGCCGTATAATGTCAGATTTAAAGGAGTGTTCGCCAACTTAAATTCTTTTTACCCGTCTCCCTAAACTAACTCTAGAACAAATATTAATTTTCTGTCCACTGGCCACATTTTTCAGCTTTCAGAGAAAAATAGCTTTACTTTTCCAACGTCTAAATTGTTGCATATGTGGTTTTCAAGCTAACTTAAATTATCAACGTTCATTCCTGACTGCCAATAACGCTGAGTAAGCTGAGCATATTTTATATTTCCATAAGCAGATGCCCTATATCGGTGATCTGATCACTAAGACTTGCTCTGCATTGGCATGGATGGGTTCAGTGGGAGTACTTTCTTTTCTAGTAAATGTGTTCTTAAAAGGTGGTTTGATTTAGTTTGGAGTGCTACGGTCTACTTTTTGAAACACGAGGGCTAATGAGACCGGGACCTACTGCTTAAAGCCGATTCCAAACGGCTACGAACATCCATGCCATAGAGGGATTCAAACCCACGAACTCAGGTTCCAAAGGCCAGCACCCTAATTTGTGATAGAAAATTTATATAGAAGTGTGTATTCATGAATAATCGATGCACATCTCTTGTCCTGTAAAGACGTTTATTTTTAGTCTCAATAAAATTAAGTTCCACTACATTGGGCTTCGCTTCTTTTTAATAGAGTCACTAATAATTATGCCCGGTTACATATTTATATATGTATATACACACACATATTTGCTGTTGCAGCATCGCGTTTTATATACAGAGATAGAAGTGATGTTTAAATAAAAAATCAGAGAAGGTACTTATACTTCTTTTAATTGGAAGTTATTTATATAGAAGTTATTTTTATTTTAATCAGATTAAAATACCTGAAAAATAGTCTAATATTGGAGTTGGAAATATTATATTAAAAAGTATTCTTTGATCAAAACACCGAAATTGTGTATTAGAACCTCCCATCATGTATGGTTATAAAATGTATTACCATTACTAAATGTATACTTTTAGTGCAAAATATTAACTATTTTATATTTACATTCAAAAGAGATTCCTCTCATGAATTATTTTAATCAAAACAATCATGGCTACCTTACATTGAAGATTTTTATTAAATAATTTATGGAAATTAATGAAGAAATTTTGTAAAATTATATTCGTATAAATTTATTTGTTCATGTGAATATAACAGTGTGGGTTATGCACTTTTGATGTAATGTTAATTTTTGGAGTAGCATAAGCTTGACAAATAACTTGGGCTCACGAGTTAAACAATAAGCGTAATATGAAAATAATATATATATATATATATATATATATATATATATATATATATATATATATATATATATATATGTATGTATGTATGTATGTATGTATATATGTGTGTGTATGTGTGTGTAATATTAAAATCCCTTATTTACATATTTTAATATTAATTTAATAACTTTTGTTCATAAAGTACGTTGGGGGTTTGTGCGGTAATTCTGATTTTTCCCTCCAGGAACGCTATACACTTAATTCAGCCTCTGTCTGTACTACTTTAGCCAATAGTTAGCGCGTTCTCTTTAAACATGGGTATTTTTATCACATGATCAATTGTGCTTAGGGATAACTCGTAGTCTTTTTCCCTGATAAATCTCTACTTAAAAAGTGTGTGTGCAGGATCACAACTAGCGTCTCCGTAGCACAACATCATAAATGCACCGGTTGTACAGCGCCTGCGCAGTTGCTCTGGTAGCTTTAAAGGTGGGAGAGACCGTGCCGAAGATGATAGTTGGAATATATCCTTCTCAAATGGCAAAGAAATTTACATCATAAAAAATACAAAACTGAATGCAAATGCCAACATATTGCAAAGCCTGCTTTCATTCATATATTTGTAGCTGTCCTGATTCTGCAATTAAATGGAATATGTGCAAGCATATCCATTATTTTTGTAGAGTAAAGGATAGAGAAAAAATGAAATTGCTATTGCTAGGAAAGACATTGGTGAATTGATAATTGATGAAGATAATGAATATGAGGTATTGGTGAAAGAATTACAAAATTATGCTTCATAAAAAAGTAAGAATAAGAAAGTAAGAATGCAATGAAGATGAAATTTATAAATTATTTTGATGCTGAGGAATTAAACTTATAAATTCAACTCTTTTATCATTGGGATTAAAATTAGATGCAATTCGCAACAGTTCACAGAATAAATGCCTCTCTCCCAAAATTACTGAGCCTGTTACAACACCAGCCAACAAAAATATTATAGCCCAACGCTGGTTATATTCACCCAAAAAGAAGCTCATCAGGAAAACAACAAAAATTCCCTAAAAGCCATCAGATGCAGAATCGGAATCAATTGCCTTATCTTTAATTTTATAATTTTCATACATTAATTCAATAAGATTCTAAAAACAAATTTCTTAACTCCTTAAATGCCTGCAAGATAAAATGAGTATAGCTTACAAATAATAATATTAATGGGGGATAGTGTTACTCGCGTCCGTATCATACTTTAAGCTACACGTGTCCCTTGGGTAGTGCTAAATGAGTAACAGCTTTGTCCTTTTTATTGCAGATATTATGAAGCATTAATTTGTCCTTGTCTTTAAGTTTTGTTTTACCATCATTAAAATAAGATTAGGACTGTTTTCACTCAGTGTGTAAACTGAGATACATTAAGAAGAGTAAAAATAATTATTCCGAAATAAATACATAGTATTCTCTGTGTGTCAATTTGTAATTTTATATTTCTATTGATATTTGATTATCTTTGTTGTTAATTTTGTCCAGACATTTATTTATGAGGTTAGTAATTTTGATGAAAAAAAAAGAAACTTTCATTTTAAAATGTAACTGCATTAAATCAAAATTAATAAATTTAATTTTCAGCTTAGATATTGCTTGTTTATTTCTCTGAATATTCAGATATTTGTTTCTTTAGTGTGGAATTTTCTTGGTTTACTTTGTTGTTTGGATATTGTGGCTACATATTTTCCATATTTATAGTGCCATAAACAGGGAAAGGTGCTGAAAACTCAAGCTGACTCTAAAATAAATATGTAAAGATTATAGATTAACAGATTTGTCCTTTTATTGTGATTAGATTTGAAATCATTACAACTTCAGAATCAGTTAATTAAAATAGCAGTCATAAAACACATTTTATTAAATTCCTTCACATTTTGTTATCACATCTTCATATTTTGTTAAACAATAATTTAACAAATATTTAACTAAATAACTTCACAGTCTTGTAAGTAAACAGTAGCTAAGAACATATTTTTCATCAATAAATTAGTGTGTAGAAAAAACTTATTTCTTTACTACATATGTATTTGTGAAATGAACTAACTCCAAAGGTCATATCTCGTTAATGCAATTAGAAAGACTACTGTTTTAATGAATATTTTCATTTGTAAGATGCATATTTGCTTTGCAACGATTTACATTAATAAATGTTAGTTATGCGTAATAATATAGTTAAATTCTTTTCTTTTTGGAATATTGGAAAATCTTTGCCGATATTTATAGGTAAATAGGAGCAAAAACTTTCCTGAAGCCTGAAGTTCACATGAAGCTTTAAATTAGTAAATAGTTTAACATCTTATTACAAAACAACTAAAATATCCACATTGTTAGATATTATTTGTAAATAGTTTGAAAAAATGTGTTTTTATTAATAAAGAAGTATGGAAACAATTACAACTTTAAAGGAATTAAATTTTTTTTAATTAGTATGATTTTTTTATGTAATACCGATTGCTTTAATTTCTTTTGCTTGTGCTATGTTCATGCAAGGTTACTCGTAGTTATGCTTACAAAGGAGACACAATTTTTGTAATAGCTTTAGAGATTTAAAATTGTATAATACAGAATATAATTTCTCCTATTGACATTATTTTTATGGTTTGAGTAAATAAACAAAGATCCTAGAGCCAATATCAGCATCCTTTAACTGTTATCTTCTTTTGAATGATATTCCTCTTAAAACATAAACACTAACATCTAATATACATAAATGAATTTGCGGTGTCTATGAACAATTACATAACCGCATATCGCAACTCCTGACCTGACGGAATTATAATACACGGTTGCAGCTTGACTGGAATCTCGGTGCGGCAACCGTAACTGACTTTCGCTTGTAAAGGAATCATTCCGCTTTGTTACGGTGATCTAGTGTACCATATGCAGTTCTATCTGTAGCACGCTTATCTTTATTTCTTATTAAATGTTTGTTAAGTTATAATTTATAGTGTCAACCTTCTTCACTAATGACCATGTGTATCTAATTGTCGATGTTGGTGTGTAATATTATCGTATTCATCGTACACCCAACTTCCGCAAATTTATAAAGGTCAACTGATAGGATATCTTTTCAGTACATTTTGAATTCAAAATTTCTTGGTATATGGTACCATTTTATACACATTGTTTTACCTGCAGATAATAATAATACTGAATAAATTATAATATTAAATATACATTACCCTATACCAATAATATACAGTAACCTTTAATATAAAATAAGAAGGAATGAAATAATACTACTTATGGTGTGTCAAGAATATAAATAAAAATTATCATTGTATTAAGACTTAGTAATTACACTGAACTTTAAAACTTATATCATAATTAAATCCAATTTTCATGAAGATTAAAAAAAATAGTTAAAATATAGCTTTAATCTGTACTTAAATTATTAAAATCTGGTATCTCATTTCTATTGTATGGGGATTTTCTATAAAGAAGATTTCTCCCCTTTGACAACTCATAGCTCTATATTAATCCATACATAAATATATACGTACAAGAAATTTTATGGAGGGCTCATGACATCCCCCCTTTGCTATTCCACTGTATGTTCACTATGAAAAAAATTGTTGCAATACATACTATGTTCAAATATTTATGCTACAACACACATGTCCTTTTTATATAAAATGCTGCTTGATAATAAAACAGTTTCATTAAAATATTTTTCTTGGACTAATTTACATAATTTGCATAGTTTTCTAAAATCACAATTCTAAAATAAATTTCCAGTAAAAAATATTTTTTTTAGAAATTACCGATTTTAAGACAAAATAATAAAAACTTACAGAAATTCAATTTTGAAGCAAAACTTTTTGCCACAGATTCATTTATGTGTGATTTCTAAATTAAAAAAGTGTTAGTGTGTAGATATTTTCATATGGCTTTTTTCAGACCGATGTATTTATATTGTGGTGATCGGTATGGGACTACTGAAGAATTGGGTACATTCTGCTATTTTTGGCGCCAATCGCGTCAACTCCTTCGAGCGGAGTTACTGGATGGCTGACGTTTGGAACGGCAACGGATTTTCGGCGCGACTAAATTAACGGACTTATTTTATTGTGAAATAATATACTAATTTTGCAATTAATGGCAAAAATGTTGAAAATTGCGTAAAATGATATTTATATTAATACAAATTTTGTTTATTCATGTTATTTTTTTTAATATTAATTGGTTGTTAATTTTAAACCATTAAAAATTGATTTTTTTTTATTTTTAATATTCTTAAAATATTTCCTGATTTTAAGCTCACAAAACAATTAAAAATAGATAAATTAGAAATAAAAAAATAAAACATACGCAAAGATTTTTTTTTTTTAATTTTCAAACAATATTAAAAGGTTAGTACTTTTTAATTTTTAAAATAAATTTTTGATTTATCAAAACTTTTTTAACCAAGGGGGGTTCTGCCCCCCTTGACCCCCCGTAAATGTTATTATAAATAGTATAAAAATTTATTAAAAATGTAATATTTTTTATATAAATATGAAGCCGAACGATGGCTGAATGGTAGAATGCTGCTCTTCGGAACCGGAGTTCGCGGGTTCGAATCCCGCTGTTGGCATGGATGTTTGTAGCCGTTCGGAATCGGCTTTAAACTGTAGGTCCCGGTCTCATTAGCCCTCGTGTGCAAAACAGTAGACCGTAGCGTTCCAAACCAAACCTATATACATATGAAAAATAAGATAAATATACACTAACTGCATCTAAAAAAATACTGCTTAAATCCGCAACCGTTCAAAAAAACACATAAAAACCTTCCTTCACTCCACACGAAAGAGTTTACAATTAAAGTAACATGAAATATCACTTGAAATTAAAAAACATAAGCACTTCCTTTTTAGGCGTTGGATGCACTTCCATCGGGTCGATCTTTACGTTAGATCAGATTCATATCATTCTTACACACCGAACATTCATATTTATTATTGATAAGCCCCTCATTCACACACAAAAAAACCAAGCAGAAGTGCATCAAACAATATCCTCAGGCGAAAATGGCAGAAAACGAGTATAACCAGTTTGAATATTGCGTTAAAAGTGCCGTTAACCGCTAAACCAATAGAAATTAGGCGCATTGAAACGTAGCGAAAGGGTTACATAAAAAGAACGGCCTCTAAATTGTACATAGGCGAAAAAATATCACGGCGAGGAGAGGAGAAAGCAGTCTGGGTTACCAGATTTGGCGCTTTATCGCCACCAGATTTGGCGCCTACCAGCGTGTACCCAATTCTCAAGTGAACCCATCGGTATTACCGATTTTAAAACAAGAAACCTTAAAGTAATAAAACATTACAAAAATGTTATTTTAAAACGAAATCATAGCAGGTGACATGATCATAAATGTACCGGCCTTTTTCAGATTGGTGCACTTGTGATGTGAAAAAAGCTAGTGTTTACCGCAGCTACTTTCAAATGCACCAGCCTGTTTCAGACCGGTGCATTTATGATGTTGTGATCACCGGATGATACTTCGCCAAATGTGGCAAATATTTGTCGTAATTTGAGGCCGGTGCATTTATGATGTTGTGTTACGGAGACGCTAGTCAGGATCACACTGTCTGTGTGCACGATGTTCTAAAAGTGCTTGTCTGTTGTATGGATTTCATGTATCTCACCAGAAATAAAATGTGTTGTTCTTTTGGATGAGTCTTGTCCATATTATATATATATATATATATATATATATATATATATATATATATATATATATATATATATATATATATATATATATATACATATACACATATATATTGGCCTATTTTATATATATTGAACCTGTTGCATGATGGGAAATGGATTTCCCATCATGCAACATCCATTAAATTTCAGAAAATTTAATACCTAATTTGTCTGTTTGAATCAAAGTTTGAAATCTATATTGTGTGCTTGTACTTTAATTATAAATATATATTGACCGTATTATTTATTAAAACATTCACAAATGACTTTTTGAAATGTAATGTATTGTTCAGATTCTTCATAGTATTTTATATACTTAAAGACTGTATTGCTTTTGATTCATTTATTAAATATTAATACATGTTATTGCCTTTAATTTTAATGTTAAGTAAAAACATGTATATATTTTCTGAAATTAAATTCATATTTTTAAAATAATATCAGCATCAAGTATTTTAAAAAATATCATACTTTTAATCAAAAATGTCACTGTGTTAACCACTATACTCAAGAAAGTAGGTATCTCTCAAAAAAATATTTAAATACCTTGAGAATACATATCCTTTTTTTGCAAGTTATTTATTTGATAATTATTACATTTTATACGCTTCATCGTAAACTTACTATGAAGTACTTTAACTTTGTGAAAATGCCCGAAAATTAGCAATTTAAAAATTGCTAATTTTCGGGCGCTAAAAAGCACTATTGGTATAAAAGCGCTATTGGTTAACCAGTGCTGTTTAACTTTAAAAAGTCAAACAGCACTGGTTAACCAATAGCGCTTTTAAACGTATGGTTGTTTTTTATATATGTTCAATGTTATAAGTCAGTAATATTTTTAAAAAATCATTTAATTGTCAAAAAATGGTCTTTATAAAGTCAAAGAGATGATTTATATGACAATTTAGGATTTAATTTCTTATCCCTTTCCATAGCATTAGTCTAAGTTATACGTATACTGGAATTTTTCAGATCATTGAAAAATATCCTTTCATTGCAATTAGTTATATTCGTACAGAATGACCCAATACAATATTTAGAATATGACTTTTGATGTCATACATAATAAAAAATATATAATATATATGAATCTTTAAACAAGAACAAATTAAAGTCGCGATATCTAACATAAACAACAAATGTGGTTGTTTCCATGAACCGTGATGTCACAAGACCGACATGAGAAAAGTGGCGAGGGACGGTAAATAGTGCGATATAAAAACCGTTAGAAATCACTAATTAGTGTTCAAAATAAAATAAAACAAGAACTATCCTTCTTACTTTTTTGCTTACTATTGTTTGAAAATAAAATTAAAAAACGTGAACATGCCTCATTGAAGTACTTCGAAATAAAATATTTTCACACGTAGCAGTATAACACAGTCAGCAAACTTCATTAATATTTAAACAATTATAATTGACGTTATAATTCACTTGGTAAACTAAACCTTGACTTGTTTTAACAGTAAGGCACAAGGCTATCTAACAAAGTCAAAATTTTAAAGAAATGCCAAATACTTACCGGATATTCACAAAAAACACCAAGAGCTCAAAAAATGTTCAACTTCCAAGTTGAAGGGTCGAAACGAAACTAACAACGTGGTACGTAGTACGCGTAGATGACGTGGCAGACAGAAAAATTATTTACTTTTTCAGACAGACATATTACGGGGAAATAACCAGAATTATAACAGGATTTCGTGGAATTTTTCTCGCTTTCTTTCGTCATCGATATACATACTCCTAGTTGCAAAAATGTTCCAGATAAGATAAGCATTGCTTTTATGGTATTTTTAAATAGAAAAAATTGAGACAGTTATAAAATCTAAATTTTTATACGTACCCCGGTTCCCTATCATTATGATCAATAAAAGTTTCAAACTCGCCCTAAGAACCGTCACAGAGGAAATTGCCTATCTCTAACAAAAGTTGACTGAGACAATTAAATTCAAAGTTTATAAACATTTAGAGATATCTTTCGTCTACTTCAAGAAAACGGTTAAAGGTATAGTTATCGTAATTCGAAGGGGAAATCAAGTTGCAGCGTCCATTTTAGGACAAAGGGGGGATGGAATTAAGAGCTTATTTTACTGTAAAATTTAGTGTATATCTACTTTATTGTGGATACGGCCTCATTTGAACTGTCGGACCAGGCGCTGTCTATCAAAAACGGTATAAGGCTTTTACTTGACGACCGATACAGTGCGTCTAGAAATTACAAAGGATGATAACAGAAAGATATGACAGACATTGGGTAGTACAAAATGTGTAGTACACTAGGGGTTCCCCTGTATGGATCCGCCCTTATAATCAGGAAACCCTCCTTGTTATAATCGATCCTCTTCTGTTGTTATAAGAATGAGCAAACCACACCAAAATCAACGCAATTCTGTTCCATATGACATTCTATATTCAGAAAAATGCATTGCCAATAATTGAAAAAATATATATTTGCCTTTGTTGTGGAAATGGGTAAAAATTAATAAACTCGTTAAATCTACAAAAAAAAAAAAAAAAAAAATCTCAAGCACATTTATCGCTCATCTTGCAGAGATTGGCTGAAGTTGATACGATTCTTAAATGCGAAATTCTGCCGCACACATTCAAACAATGACAGAACCACCTCAAAAGCCATAACGTTCTGTTTTTTATGAGTGTCTTCAAAAAAATGTAGAGAGATGATGTTAGAAAACATACAAAAAGATACTAATAAAAATGTTTATTTTTTTCATAAAAATAAACAAAATATACATTTTAGTATATTTATAATTACTATTATTGTGATAGGAAACCAACGTATTTTCTTAAAAATACTATTAATATAGTTCAAATGATTTGACTACGCGTCTTTGAGTGATAGACAGGTGGTCTGCCACTAGATATTTCTATTTCTAATTTTTGCTAGATAGTACCATCAGCCGCAGTTTCTATTTTACTTGCATTTTGAGAAGTGTTAAAAGTGTTCTTTTCAATCTTCGACTCTGGTATAATAAGCATCTGTTTCCTGCCTCGATATTCATTTTGCTTCATTACTACTACATGAAGATTCTTGAATACCTTCACATTCAACTACAACGATTTCGTGCTCATCGGAACTTATACGAGAACAATTTTCACTGACTGACTATACTCCCTAGCAATTAAGTATCGCCTCTTAAGTTCTCTATCTAACTACTCATGATGAGTAAATAAGGATATTTCGCAAAAATAAATTACACCTAGTACTTTCTTCTAATAGGCCAGTGGTTGCATAGTTGAATGTGAATTTAATTAGGGGACAGCTGGAAATTATTTAAATCAATTCAGATTAAATCTGTAATAAACATACTATGTTTTTCTCCTTCTGCTAGATGAGCTTTAGCCGTATGTATAGATTTATAGTCTAAAAACATGGAGGTTTTTTAAACATAAGTAACAATATCAAGAAAACAACTAACGTTATCAAAATAATGTCAATACAAAAGTGATAGATGTCGTGTAGTCCTCGTTTATATTTGAGTATTAACCTGTGATCAAATGTATAGTGGTAATTATTTTGACTGCGTTGTGTAAAAGTATTTTAGTACTAAATTTAACCACAGGTTCTGAGAAACTACAGACATAAAATATGAAAATAAACTAAAAGCTAAATTAAAAGCATCTGAAACCAGCTTAAAATAAAAAAAAGTAAATTAATTATAAGGATATGTAAACATCTATATACACACAAACTGATTCTATCTTCATAAAATGTACTTTATCAACACCTTCAAAATTAGGTGCCACTCTAAATTAATTCTGATAATAAATTTTTATCACTTAAGTAATTATGTAAATATAAGAGAGAGCACCTAATCTCCATTTCAAAATGTATGTAAAAGGGGGTACCTTTGGGACTTAATATGGTGTGCCCGGAACGCTGCTGGTTGATGGCTGATCAGGATTGGGTATCTATGGATCTTCCGTCGGTCTGGTCAAGGGCATCCTTCTGAGTGTTTGGGGTGCGGCCGTGCTATTTGATACAGGAACACTTCCGGTCGGACTTGACTGGACTCTCGAACACGTTCCGTGGGACTACTCTCCTCGTCTGGAGTACCGATCACCTTCCCTCGGACTTCCGAACACCTTCCGTCGGACTTGTCTAGCCGACTCGACTCTCAAACCTCTTCTCTTTTTTTTTTTAGATTTTTCTTATTTTATTAATTTCATCCTTGTCCCCTCTTCCTTCTTATTGTCCAATCGGTATATTTGTAAGAATCTAATTGGTCTGCTTAAACCCCGCCTTGAGACCGCCAACGTGGAAAACCTTATCCCTTAGGGACTCATAAATAACTCCACAAAGGTACATTCTTATTTAATGTCAAGTACGGAGACGGGATTCTAATCTGGGACGGGGATCAGAACCCCGCCCGAGACCACCGTACAAGACAACAATATCAGTAGAATATAATTTTATGGTCCTCTGTCTTTTACAAAGATGTGATGAGGTCAGATTTAGATCCCGAGCATTTTACTTCTTGTATGAATGAATCAATTATATTACTGATCTAAATCGCCTCATCACAATAGAGCATAATATTCTTGATAAAATGAGTACCCACACTTTATATCTGTGCTGAAAATTAAGCTTGCAGCTCTATTAGGCAACTGGTTGGTGAACTTTAAGTGTTATGTACAAATTTATAATCGAAAAACATGTTTTTTAAACTAAAATAACAATATCTCAAACGCAACTACCGTATCAAAAATGTGCATACCCAAAAGTTGTAGAACGTAAGATTCTAAATTAAATTAATGCTCATACTTAAGATCTGTGATGTTTATTAAACTCACAACCATGTTTCAAAGTTTTATTTGTTTGTTGATAAAGCGCATCAAGCCAGAACTCACTAAGTTACAAGCGCCTTCTGCTTCCTGTTAAAATATATCTTAATATATTATTATTTCATTTGTATGTTTAGTTTTTTATACTTTCGCGGTGTTTTTGTAGTTATTTCAAACTTTTATTTGGAGATTTTGAGGAAAAAATAATAGGTTTATTTGACAAAGAAAATATCATAGTCCATTGATTGAGTGGCAATTAGAATTAACCCCCGTATACGTCTTCGAAGATTTCACAGGCAACAACATACCCTCTGGTGTCGAAGAACAGCAACCCCGACACAAACGAGAGATAAGGCAGATAGAGGTGTCCCTACAGAAATAACTACCATCCGGGAAAGCGAAGTACTACAAGCGAAAGCACTAGTGCAGAGAAGAGGCCCCGAAGGCGAAGCTATCACATCGTCTACCGGGAGCCCACTCTAAGGGACAGGTGTCATGGAAGTCCCTCTTCGGAGAGGAGGACAACTAGTTATACCATCAAGCAATAGCCTTCTAGATCAACTCCCCCAGTCAGAGGTAAGAAGCTGAGTTCCACGGATACCAGTCCTGTGTCTAGTTTCACCCCATTAAGTAGCGATGCTCGGATGGCAGTCGTGGGGTTGCAAATTCAACATCCTCAAAGGGGGGGAAGGAACTTGAATCAAAAAGTACTAAGGCCCTGCCAGTTTTTAAAACCACTCAAAACCCCACAAGAAGAAAAAAATAGCAAACATTTGCCATCTTATCTGGGGGTGATATTGAATAGAGTCACACAATGGCACTCAAAGAGGAAGCAATCAAGATTTGCACGATCAAAAAACTGGGTAGCGATTGGATGAAGAGAGAGAGGACCTCAGTCCTAAGAGACCGGGTAAAGATCTACTGGTCCTCCAAACCATAGACATGTGATCGCACATACTTTGGAGGTTGGACAATTAAGAATTGTTTGCCTATTTGAACCTAGTACCTTCCAGTATAGGGTGAAAACCCCTTTCACCTGGTAAAATGGTTAGGATTAAGCATCTCATGTTAAAGTGTGCTACCATCCCAAAGAATGACAATTGTATTCGACATTAGCCTAGGGGATAGGGTTGAATTTCGTTTTTCCTGTGCCGGGGAGACCAAAACCTGGCTCTTGCTTTGAGTCTAGCTGCACTGACCAAGGTTCCTGCTTGGAGTCTTTCCCTAATCAATAAAAAATGAGCATATTATATCGAAGTTGCACTTCTTTTCACTTGATTTCCTATACATAAAAATAAATTACATATCTGGTGGTTGAAAATAACAATTTGTCTTTTGCATTTTCTGTTGGAATGGGTTTAAATTAATAGCTTTCTAACCATAGTTTTAAAACAAAATATTTCCAAGAACCTATAAAATCAACCATTTGGAACAGCTCTTTTCCATATCATGTCCTCTGTAAAGGATAGCCGAGAGGTCGCGATGTCCTAATTCCGTTAACTTGTCATTCCCTAGTCATTTTGGGTATGACATAGCATGGGTTCAGAGAAATAAAGCAGCCTTGATGATGATGCAAGAACACGACATTCGTTGATGTTTGAATATTAGCAAAAATTGATTTATTTACAACAAAAAAAGAACCATTAAGAAGACTTAAGTTGTGGATGTTGCTTTCATCCAATATAGGAAAAACCAATCAAACCATCCGACAAAGTCGGAGTATATCTCTCCAAGAGAAAATTGCTTATTCGTCTCAGAGTTCAGACGGGAGTGATTCCCGCTTCTTCTTTTTCCAATAGGAAACTCCGGTTTTAGGGGAGATCAAACCCCCTTTTGACTTCCGTCCTTGGGGTAGCCAAAAAGCCCTTGGCGCCTGGCCGATTCGGTCACACAAAGCACTTTCCTTTCTTTTCGGTGCGTTCACCAACGCCCCGCTTGACACATTCCAACAGTCTGGGTGTCAAGAAGACCATTACTGGCACAATACTGTCTTTTCTATTGTTCGGCGTTTTCAATGTCCAGCGTTTTACAATGCACAATAGTTCGCTTTTACAAAGGCTCGTTTTAAACACCGACAGAAATGAAAGCGATACTTAGATCCTCTTTTCAGAAAAATTTATAGATGAAGCTGGAAAGTACAAAAAATATTTTTCCCCTTTTCTGTGGAGATAGGTTCAAACTGATAAATTTCTTGAGCCCAATCCTCCCACCCACCTAGAAAAAGAGAACGAACAATCTCAAAATAAGTATCATTCTCTTCCATATGATGTCCTCTATTCAGGAAAATACATAGCTGATGGAAAAAAGCAGAAACCTATTTAGAGTTTCCTACTCAAATGGATTTTTTTTCTTAACTATAAAATCCTATCGTGTACGCATAAGAAATAAGGAATAAAAACTCGATATCATTCAGTTCAGTATGATGTTCTCTATTCAGAAAAGCACATACCTAATTCTAGAAAATAAAATAATATTTTTCATCTTTTCTATGGAAATGGTTTGGAGTTAATAATTTCTTAAATCTAAAATCCTCTCTCAAACCTATAAATGTTCTCTTTCGTATAATAACCTCTAGTCAGAAAAGCACATACTTGAGGCTGGAAAGGGAAAAACATATATGATTTACTTCTTCTGTCGAGGTGGGCTAAAATTCATAGGTTACTTAAATACAAAATCCTTCCTCGCAATTTATACTAAATAGAACCAAAATCAGTACTATTCAGTTCAATATCGTGTTGTCTATTCAGAAAGTTACTTAGCCAATGCTAAATAAAAAAATAACAATATATAAATCCCCTTATCTATGGAGATGGGTTTAAATCGATAGTTTCCTTAAATGCACAAATCTCCCACGCTCCTATTTAAAAAAAAGGGGGGTACCACATATTTAATTCCGCTCTGTTCATATGGTGTCATGTATTCAGAAAATTAGATAGTTTTTGCTGGAATTTTAAAAGAATTTTTTTTTTCTCCTTTTCTGTGGAGATCTACTGAAACCACTAACTTCTCCTTTATTTAAACTATGATTTTACACATTTATTTTAATACGAGAAAAAAATTATTACTTAAAAAATACTCTGATAAATCTATCCAAGTTCATTATGCATAAAAAAAAACTTCAGAGTTTCAGATGTTTATAGACAGGACACTTAAAATGACCCCACAGATTGCTTGTTGACTCGTCCCTTGTAGCTGGAAGATGTCTCTATTCTTTCAGCACACGACAGCAGGGCTGAATACGTTAGTATTTGTTCTGCAGCACTGCCAAAGGGTAAAGCTCATTTTGCGAAAACCGCTCTAAAGAAGAATATTTTGGAAAACCTTGCCTTTTTAAAAAAAGCACTTTATAAGCATGAAACACGGACTGTTTGCATGGTACAAAAGGGGAAATCTCATGGACACTTACGGGTTAGAGTTAAAATCTCTCTTTAAATCCATTTATCTTCAGTTTGAAAGAAAACAAAAGATACTGAGTCCGAAACATAAGTGTGAGAACTGTGTGGGAGGGCATTATACTAGTCAAAATCATATATACATTTTTAGTGTAAAATTTTCTTTACTTTTTCTGAGTCATGGTGCCGTTTTTACCCTAAATTTAGAAAATCCAGAGGTTCGGCCAAAAGTTTCTCGAAAGGCCAGGTAATAACTTCGGGAACCTCTAGAACTAAAAAAATATATACTCTCTCAGTTAGCAGATTTTTAGAATTTCATACTTTCTTTGCAATTATGGAATCTTATTAGTTTTGATAGCATAATATACTACACGCCTTAATTTAATCTACGATGACCGTGCTAAGAGAAGAGCTTACTTTCAGTAGAAATAGTGAGGTCCAATATAGAAAGATTAAGTATAAATTTACTAAGATAGGATTTTCATCAATCATGACCATCAGCTTAAAACCCATTTGTCTAATATAAAATTGTTAAATGTCAAACTGTAATTACGGAAAAAGCATCTGAGTAGACGTTATTAGAAACTCAAATCATATTATGAATACATATCCCATTTAAGTTGTTCTAACAGTGATCTTTTAAATAATTTTGTAACTTCTACTAATAAATATATTGCATCAACTTCTTCCTTCACGAACCAAGAATTATATTTCCTCTATTTCCTTTAAAACTTATCTATATTTTCCATGTAGTTAGTGTTCTCTTACAACCTCTTAGAACTATTCCTAAATTAATGTAGATACCCCAGATTTATTTAAGCTTAAAGCTTTTTTTTATCTGAGACTAATATTCTTTTGTGGTTAAGAACCGTAAAATTTAATATTACTTTACAATTTTGGGGTATTTTCGTTATAATAATGAAATATCAGAAACTAAAATCTAAGCCTTTTAATTGGTTTAAAATTTAACCCTCTTTCGGATTTACACGTTTTCGATTGGTCCAAAGGATCATGGGATCGTAGATGACTGTTCGAAATTCAGTGGTAGAATGTTTGGAAACTAGTGTAAACACTAAACAAACCGAAAGAATACATGAAGATGATACGATCGTGGTTATGTTAATACGAGTTTTTGTGTTTATCGGGACTTTGTGGCAGTAAATCTGTTTAATAGAAATGTCACTATTGTATCACAAGACATAATATTTTCCGCATTCATAATTCTTCATGAATTTGTTTAAGTGACTATAATTTAGTCAGTATGCGAAAAAAGAGTTTAGCTAGCACAATTTTTAATTTAAATTGCTAACTTAGGTGTTGTATTAGTGATATTTCTGAAAATCAAAGTTTTATTTTAACTCTACAGGATTCTATTCCTTAAAAGAGGGTTGTTTGTCTATTTGTTTTTGCTTCCGGGTTATTTATTTATTTATTAATATATGAAAATATGGCCCAAATGTTGCTTGATTTTCAGTGTTCAAAAGATGTTTCGTCTGTAAACAATAGTAAAACTTTTATTACTACCGAATCTAACACCACAGGAATAAAAGGGACCTCGTCTTCAATTTTAAGGAAACTTAGATATAGGACTGGTAAATTAAAAACTAAGTGAGCAATTTTTTGTATTAATTTACGTATTTTTATAATATTCGAACAAATTTATTGTCATTAAACACTCATGTATGAACATTTAATGTTTCTTATTCAAGGATGGGTTGCATGTAATTAGGTTTTGTTATACTGAATTTAACATCTCATGCTGAGGCTTGTAGTCAGTTTGATTTCTTTATTTACCTCATTTATCATTCTAGGCTTTTAAAAACTGATGAGTCTGTTTTACCTGAAACTGTTAAGTACTTTTATTGGTTGAACATATGCAGTTCAGCTGTCATATAGTTGAAAACAATCTAAGAATTATGCATCTTAGTTCTTGTTTAGAAGATAACATTTAAGTAATGTATATTCATATGACATCTGAGGTAATATGGAAAATTTAAAATACATATGAAATCAATGATTATTAATTTTCTTATAATAGATTTTTTAATTTTCATTTAGTATGCTATCTACCAAATAAAGTTATTTAAAAACTGTTTTTACTAGAGTGATTATAATTACAATAATGTATTTCTATTTCAACAAGAATTGATATTAATTTTTGTAGATAGCATGTGTATTTGGATGGGTAATAGAAATATTTTTATCTGTGTGAAATTCCCAGCTGAAATTGCATTAATGAATATATCTTTAAAAATTTTTAATGCTTTATTTTTATACTGGAGTATCTAAATAAACTTGTGTATCCAAATGCAGTTAGTAATTATTCAATTGTAGGGGGGGGGGTAGTGTAATTATCTTGTATATTAACAGACATCAAAGTTTTATTTGTTTTATAAAACCACCCTAATGTAGGTTTATATTTTTATATGTTGTAACAGGAAGCTTACAATTTTAAACATTATTAGAGTTAAAATACTAGATATTAACCGATTAATATCAAGCTCAGAACAAGTCAGTATCATACACTTTTCTGTTTTCGGAATAAAAATTAAAGGCTATACTTAATTATAAGAGCTCCCTTATATGCTGAGTATTTTAGTATTGGATCTCCAATATTATTTTTTTTTATATATTACACTTTTTTATAAATAATTTCAAAATAATAAATTTTAAAGCCTATTTTATCATTATTTGTAAAAAAAAAAAAAAAAAAGTTATATTTAAAGCAGTTAAATCACTTTTATTCCATTATGATTTAAATAACTTTTGATGATTCAGAAGTAGATTAAGTTAGTTTTAATGAGTGTAAAAACTCATAAGAGAGTAGCCTCTTGTTATAGCTGGTAAGTCATTTTAAAAGTTTGCCTGAATTCTAGTAGCAGAAATTTATTAAAAAGGTATGCTAGCTTTATTTCTATAGGGTTGAGTTTCAAGATTCTAAAACCACAAATTAAACAAATCAACAAATTCTCAAGAGCTCTTTGGCCTTATTCTCTTCCTGCCCCCCCCCCCCTCTCAAACACTGACATACATCTCCAAGTTAAGAGAAGGTTTGTGTGTCCTTACTGATGGTAGATACATTTTATCGATTATTATTCCACCCTATAAACTTTTCTGTATTGTTCAAACATCCATCCAATTTTGGTTTAAATGTAAAATGTTAAAAACTGGTAATTAATTAAATTATCAAAATCTAGTTTTTGAATGAAAGCAAAAATTTCTACCTTCATCTTTCCAGTTTGATATACAGATTTTTAACTCATATATAGTGGAGTACTGGGTAGCTGAAATTCAGCTAAATAAAGGATAGCTACTGGACATTCATTTAATCCCTAATAATAAAGTGGATAAAAGTATATTTAATGTAAAATCTTCTGTTGCTTACTTTCTGATAGTTTTTTTTTTTTTTTTTTTTATTTTAATTAGGTTCATAATCCAAATTTATTAGTTTAATGCATTAGACTGTAAATTCATTTAAAAGTTTATTTCTGCTGGTAGATTTTATAAAATTCATTGATCATAACATTTTGAATTATCTGTTTTCTATATAAAAATTAAGTTTATAAAAATCAACACATAAGTCATTTAAAAAGCATTCATAGGTCAATGCCTTACAGGTTATAGGTTCATCATTACTGATCCAGGCTATCAGTGTATATCCTCACTAAATGTTGCACCTTTAGATAAGATACAAACATTATCAGCTGTAGCTTTGTGGTAGCCCAGTAAAAATTAGCATTAGTGTAAAATTTGTCTAGAGTAAAAGTCATAAAGAGCAGCATTGTAGTTTTTCAAATGTAAAAAAAAGTCATAACTTCATGTGAAGCGTTTAAAATGATTCAGGACAATTAACACCACCAATACAATGCAAGTGTCCATATAAAAACCTAAAAATTGCTATAAAAACTGAACAAGGCAACTCCATTTGTATGGAGGACGAAAGCAGAGAGATCCATGCCTTACAAAAATGGTCCTGTTCAAAATTATATTTTAGTATACTCTCTTTCTCTCTCCTTTAAAAACTAGTAAATATTTTTTTTTTTTTAGATAAGCCCTCATCAGTTGTTGACAATTATAAACCTCATTAACAACATAATGCAAATTCTAATTTTCATTTTATATGTCATCTTTTCTGCTCTGAAGCAGCTACCATAGACATTATCAATATATATAAACATACATTTTTAATATAAATCTTCATTAGTTTCTTCCTACTTTTTGTGCTTCTGCTCATATTATTTTATTTATTTATTTTGCTTGTAATTTTTTCACAGTATTTCCTCAATTTCTAAGGAATATAAAGGAACATCTGAAAAGTGTACCAATGAGACTCGAAAGTTAAATTTTGCTGAATCAGAAAATAGTTCTTCGTGTGATGATCCAGATGAAATTCAAAAGAAAAACAAGATTCAAAACAAATGTGAAGAACTTTCATCTGGTATTAAGAAATCCCAAAAGGATAAAAAGCAAAAAGGGTAACTGTAATATTTATTTAAAATATTAAACTATAATTGAGTTTGGTGATTCCTCTGAAACTTGTTATTAAAAATTTTTGGCTCCTAGGATATCTCTCTTTTTTTTATAAAGATAATTCTATAAGACATTGATAGAGAGGTAAAACTATTTGGTAAACATATAGCTTTATCATTCTGTTACAAAATTCATGTGCTTTTTGAAACCTATTTGAGCTGTATAACAATTTTTTTTATTCTATGGGATTATGAACAAGTTTAGAATTTTAGGGCAAATCATTTGGTTTTTAAAAATATAATTGATTTAGTTTATGCAATGCTATTTAGAATAAAATTATAGAACATTTATGTTTTATGTATATTAAACTTTTTGTTTCTTTATTTTAACAACTAAAAATACATTAAATATCATTTTTGCTTAGAATTTCATTTTGTATAGAAACATAGTCAGTTCCAGGAAATTAAAACAAGCTATTATTAATAGTATAACTGTATGATAAAAAAAATCTTACTATGAAGATTTAAAATTCTATTATATCCAAAATAATTATAGCTCTGCATTATTTCACTTTTATATGTATATCTAATTAACTATTGGAAAAACATTCAATACAATTCATGTAAATATAAAATTACAAGTTTCCTTGTTCTGCTGCCTAGATTGTACAGTAGTTGATCTATAATACTATCACAAGCTTCTATGAAATTGACTGTATGATGGCTGAATGTGTAGGAAACTGTTTTAAGTATCAGTGTCTTTGGGTTTGTGTACCAGTGGCATTGGTATTTATAACTTGAACCGATTCTATGAAATTAATTTAGGTTTTAATCATGATTACAGTATTATATATTTGCACTGTTGTCTAAAATGCAGAAATGTTAGTTGTCTGTGTGATGTTCCTATTATTAAATAGTATATATGCAGTATTGGTTTAGGGCCTAATAAAACGATTGGTATCCTACAGCACATGTAGAAGTAAGTGGTATTGAAAAGGTTTTAAGGTCACATAGCTCCTGATAGCAGGGGTTGTATTTCATAATGCAAAATTGGTATATTATATTTTGAAAACAAAAGCATGAACAAATCTGCATATGAAGACATTTTTTAGCTTAAACTACAAGCAAAAGTATAAGATCAAATAGTTTTATGACATAGCAAGATTATTCTGATCTATGACAAGTAACAGAGTATAAATTCCTAATGTAATTTATTTAGTCCTTGTTTATATATAAAATATCTTAGAAAGTTTGCATTCACAGTTGAATGCAATTCGCTAATTATATCTGATATTTATATGTTAAAACCATATTTATATATTAATTTTGAAAATTTTTTGACTAACTTTTATTTTAAATTCTAATTTGAATATACATTTTTCAAGAATATAACTTATAGAAATATCCTCTGCATTGTATTATATATTTGCATGTTTTACTGGAACAGATTTTATTTTTAGCATTTTTACATAATTTTAACTGCATGTGTATTTTTTTCAGTAAAACATAATTATTTTTAAGTCAAGTGATTCTCAATATGTAATATTATGTAAATTCCTTACTATATTAAAATGATAATTATAAAAAAAAAATTACCAGGATATTAAATAAAACTTTGTAATAAAAGCAATTTTTATTATATTGCAGCGGCATATCTCCCTTCCACCGCATGCTCCCCAGAAAATTTTGATGTGATATTCATCCCAGTCTACTAGATATAGATTCATTTTTCTTTAATAATAAAATTTTTAAGTTTAATTTAAATGTTTCACTTGACGTTTTGTAGGGGATCATTTCAATAAGGGGGCCCCAAGATAGATTTCTACTCCAGGTTTTGATAGCTTTGTCCATCTGCATGTTGTTATATTATACTATTTATACTTGTCTGTCGTTATATCCTAAGGAATGGAATTTATTTCTTAATATTTTTAATCTAGAATAAAAGAAAACCACATAATTGTCTTTTTCTATTTATATACAGTAATGAAATCTATAAAATAGTCCTACATTATGATAAAAATAGCTTTATTTATGTACGATCATGCACATGCTTGAAATAAAAAACTTCATGCAAGGTATCCTCTTAAAGCCTGATAGCATGGGATTGTATTTCATATTGTAAAATTGGTAGACTGCATTTTGAAAATGTGAATGATGAAGAAATCTGCATATAAAGAAATGTTTATCAAAAGTATATGATTAAGTAGTTTTATGACATGCCACAGTTATTCTGATCTATAATAAGAAGCAATAGAGTATAAATTTCTAATGTAATTTATTTGGTTAAATTTTCTTTACTCATGAAATATCATAGAAAGTTTGCTTTTTTAATATATATGGAAGT
Organism: Pardosa pseudoannulata; assembly: GCA_032207245.1. Taxonomy (NCBI): domain Eukaryota; kingdom Metazoa; phylum Arthropoda; class Arachnida; order Araneae; family Lycosidae; genus Pardosa; species Pardosa pseudoannulata. The sequence continues at coordinate 110,233,644 of CM063502.1, read as the reverse complement.
GATGTAAGGATAACTAATGATCCCGAATATTGATTTTATGTAAACTGAAAAGAAATTGTTTGTGTTGAAGGTAAAAATTTAAAAGAGTTGACATTTAAAGATTTCCTATTGTTGCTTAACTTTCTTACCTGACAGTAACATAAAATCAATTAATCACATGACTATGGAAATAAAGGGTATAGTTAATTTTAGCCCAAGTCTCAATCTACCATGATGGCTGCCTGGTGTCTGATAGTTTTAGGTCTGAAAAATTTGGACATTGCTCTTCAGTACCAGAGTTCATAGATTTTTTCCATGTATACTTGCCTAAGAATGCTTGAAAGGACTTTTGGATAACATTCTTGGACTACCTTAGACATATTCACCTTTTAAGCTCCTCATGGTATAATTTTTAATTATACTGAATTATGTGTAATTTGTTGGCTGATAACATGAATAATTTTAGTAATTTTCAAAATATAAAATCATTATACTATTTCTTCCATTCATTACATTTCACAATGTTGTTTATAATTTTATAATTTATATTTACATAACTATAATTACTAAATAGGAAAAAAAACTAAAAGCCGTTTCCTTTTAGTGAGTAAATAGGTTTTTGGGGCAATTAAAAGAAGTGCTTTTGATTTGTGTGTGTTTATATATAGATAAAGTACAATCTGCTTAAAAAGTTTTCTACAGGACCAAGTTATTAAAACTTCTTAAACAGGAAATCAAGAAAAATGCATTATATATAAAGATGTTTTTTGATTCACTTATTTCAACTATAAAATAAGTATATTTTAATGGTATTCCTATTTTCCCATTTTCAGTTTGTCTTTTAAGATTGTTATGAATGTTCGAATACAATCTTTCATTTAGTAGCAGTATTGTAAAGCGTTGTGACAGGCAAGTTCAATTTTTACTTTTTTACTGGATGTTACTAAAAAACTTGATTTCAAACTGATTCTAGCCTGCAATAATAACACTGAATCTCAAACAACTTAACTGAATGTGACTGGAGATAAATGACAAAACAGTTCTTTTAGTGTGAAAATGTACACTTTTGTATATGTATTCATGAATGGAAAGTTTCTCATTATCACCATAAAAATTGTATGGTAGAGAGGTTAATTTTGATGGGGAAGGCTCCTGCAAGTTTTATACCCTGCTGACAGGTTTCAGGAATGCACCCAACAACTCTTGAAGTAACCTGAAGACTGTGTTTTATTGCCCTTTTCCATGAACAATGTCTACTTGGGTGTGCTTCTCCCTACCTTTCGTGATCCTTATTTTATTATGATAGGGAATACTGTTTCCATTGGCTCAAAAATTAAGCTTGACAACAAAGTTAGTTGAAAGGGAGGTTTGGAATAGAACAAACTTCTTAAGCAAGAAAATGTTCAGGAGCCAAATTCCTTAAATGGAGAATTTTACAATTATTTGGTAAAAATTGGGACCACAAAAATAGAACTTTTTAAGCAAATTTTACTGTATATACTTTAAAAACCAAGTTTAATTTTCTTATATTCAAAAATTAAGCTTTACTGATATCATTGATTTAATTTATTATACAGTTTTATCTAGTAAGTTATTTTTTATGATTGTTAACTATCTAATAAGTATAAAATAGCTTAATAATTTTGATTAAAATCTAATTTAGAATTGCACTGAAACTTGAAGTGTTCCTTATATATATATATGTAAATATATACACACATTTACTGAAGATATTTTCTTCATTATTGTAATTTGTATTTTTACTTGCATATTCAGTTAGAAAAGATTGAAAAACTATTATTTAATTTTGGATTTCAAAAAATTTTAAATCAAATTGTTTTTATACAAATTCAGTTATATTGTAGTTCTCCTAGCTGTTTTGGTAGTATTACCATGATTTATGGAAGAAATGCCAAAGCATTTATGTGTTTAAAACTTCAACTTTCAGCAAATGTGATTTAGAAAAAGGGGTTCATATGGGATTTGAAAATGCATTTTAAAAATATCTTTTTTTCAGTGTGGGAAGAAGTCTTTAAAACTGCTCTTTTTCCTGCAAAATTATACAAAAGTGTTTTTTCCCCTCTCTTGTGCATAATTTTCATAATTTTTATTATAGTATTAATACCATAGCCATTTGATAATAAATTACAATTTATCATCTGAACTATATGCTTACTGTAAATAAAGTTTATGTTTTCATTTGATTATTATTGCCATTTTGTTCTGATATTAATGGGTAACCAACTTCACAGTATAAATCTTTGATATTTTATATCGACAGTTCATATTTTAATGTACATATACAGTACAATTTGAAAATACAATAAGTGTATTGAGAAAGCATTACACTGCATCAGTTGATGCATTCATAATAAAGTACTACAGAATTATAATAACTAAATCTGCATTACTATGATATTGTGTAAATAGGTGCTTCTTTTTTACCCTGTCAATTAAGTATGAACCCTATTAATAGAATTTTTTACTTTTTTGCTATTATATCATGTAGATTTACATCATAATATACATAAATAATATCATTCAAAAATGCAATAAGTATATTCCAAAAGTTTTCTTAAATAGTGCATTGCACAAAAATGACATAGAATAAAAATAATATAGAATGTAGTATAACTAAATTTAGACTGTTATAATGTCATGTCAGTAGATGCTTTTTTTACCCATTGTACCATAATCTTCTGCTAACTGATGTATAAGAAATGAAAAAAAAAAAAAAAAAAAAAAAAAAAACCTTAGCACTTCATTCACCCTGAATAAGGTCCAACAATTACATCCTTCCCTGATAAAACAGCATTTTCATTAGTTTGAATTATGGGGAGTCTGATAGCTAGAGATCTTTCTGTACTTAATATTGGTTTAGTTTGATTTGGAGTGCAAAGGTCTACTTTTTGCATCATGAAATCTAATGAGACCAGGAGCCATACTGCTTGAAGCCAATTCTGAAGGACTATGAACATCCATCCCAGAGGCTGGATTCAAACCCATATTCTCTAATTTATAAATATAACATCTTACCATTTGGCTACCTTAAGTACTTTTTGGATAGTTTTTAAGAAAGAAGGTAACAAAATTTTTTAATGGCACCTAAATGGCATAGAAACCATATTGCTTGTTTCAAGCTTAGTGCCAATGCCAAACAAATTGGAAATGGAGTAGCAGTGTTTTATTAAGTCAAGATTTTATAACTGAGATGTTCATATGATGCCACATGTATTTTAATTAAGAGCAAAGTTCATCTTGATGTGACATTTTGTGCAATTTTAATATTTCTTGCATCCTTTTCTTCAAGCGTGGCCTTTTACCTGAAATTATGGTATCTCAAATTGGATAACAATGCCTTAAAACATTTTTCCAAATTTATAATTTTAAATATAGATGTTATATATTCTTATAGTTTTATATCTTAATTATAAAATGTAATATATAAAAAATTTTATTTTACTAGCTTCTCATGTGCAGTTTGTGGACATGTTGCATCCAGTTCTCAGAGACTGAAAGAACATTTAAGTCGCCATTCAGGTGTAAAGCATCTTGAATGTAGTATTTGTGGGAAAAAGTTTGCTTGGCGATACTCATTAAATTGCCATATGGTAAGTAATAAATGTACATAATTATATAACATTTAAATTTTTTATATATGTATTCCCTTAGAACTAATTTTTTACTGAATTTTAGGCTTCTCACATGGAAAATAATCCAAATAAATGCACTATATGTGGAAAAAAATACTGTAATAAATCCTCTGTAAAAAATCATATGATACGTGTTCATGGCAATCCTAATAAAAAATTTAAATGTGACAAATGTGAGAAAAGTTTTGTGACAAAAGCTGAGCTTGAAAGACACTTTTTCAATCATTCTAAAGAAAAACCCTTTGTTTGTGAATTTTGTGGAAACTCATATAGATTTAAAGGAGCTTTGTCTGTTCATTATCGTGTCCATTCAGGTGAAAAACCTTATAAATGTGAATTTTGTGAGAAAGAATTTATTCATCTGTCATCGGTAATTGGTCACCGCAGAAGACACACAGGAGAAAAGCCTTTTAAATGTAAAGAATGTGGCAAAACATTTCGTGTTAAACGGGCTATGACATCTCATATGTCTGTTCACAGTAAAGAAGGAAAATTCAAATGTGATGAATGTGAAAAAACATTTAAATCTCGGAGTGGGTACCGTGTTCACTTAGATTTTCATTTGGGGATTAAACGGCATTCATGTAAATATTGTGGAAGAGCTTTCAGAGCTTGGTGTAATATGCACAAGCATATGAGAAGACATCTTGGTGAAAAGCCCCATGTATGTGAACTCTGCGGCAAAACATTTATTGAAAAACAAGAGCTTAAAAATCATATGAAAAGCCATACTGATAACTACCAAAAGCAGAAAAAAGTTCCAGTTACTCACAGTATTATTAGTAATGCTGAGATTATTCCACCTCCTTCACTGACTAACACATCCTGTAACATAGAAACGTCTGTATTTGCCAATGCCCAGCATACTGATATGATACCTCAAATTGATATGACAGATAATCAAGTGATCTATGATTGTAATATGCCTAATTCTATAGATAAATGTGCTGCTGATAAATGCCAGCTTCTTCAAGATAACTATGTTTCCCAGTTTTTGTATCCTCAACATCCTGCATCTGTACAATATGTACCTCAGCCTGTGCCTATGCAAAATATTTATACCAATGCTGATCCAGATCAGAATACCCAAAGATCTGCTTGCTTGTCAAATATGAATTCAGCCACCTTTAATTGTGTTCAACTAAATAATCAAAGCTTCAATACTTTTTCATATAATTTACCACCATCAGATGAACTCTTGTCAAAATGTAAACTTTGTCGTAGTCTCTTCCATTCAACTTTAATTCTGCGAAGTCATATGTTAGATTACCATAGAATTGATGAAGAAAATGTAGATGAATTGTTAACTTGAGACTTTTATTTACAAAATACTTATAATTTGTATTAAATAAAAATATATAAATATAAAGAATTTTAATCATTGAAGGAGAACAATCATTAACCATAAAATACTGCTAATACATATATTAACTCTTGAAATTAAGTGATGATAAGTGATCTAATAATTTTAAAAATATCTAAAATTTAGAAATTACAAATACAAAAGAGAATTTTTTTTGAAAAGCTAAAGATTTGGCACAATTATTTTTTTTTTTTAACTTTAACACTTAAAAGATTATTCCTACATGTAGGTACACAATCATACATATATATATATACATACATTATGTGATTAGATTTGAAAATTTTAAATTTGTATTCATGACCTGATTATTCTTATACATATGTTAAACAGCTATATTACTATATTTTATGTTTTAATTTAGTTTTATTGTTCTAAAAACTATATTCTTGACACTTCAAGATCAGGCATAGCCAGCTGAAAAAACACTTGACAGGCCCCAATGGAAATAAATTTTATTCCACTGATTGTATTTCATATGTATATGTATATATATAGAAAGAGAGGGGGGTGCAATTAAAAACAATACATTATTAATGAATTAACAATAGAACAGTTAAAAATATATAAATATCAGAGGTAATTGTGGCTCTAAATTTAAAAACCCTAAAATTTTTATCATTCTTACACACTTATCATTCTTACACTATAAAAAGTTAATTACATGTTACCAATATAAGATTTAATATATTGTTAGCACATTGCAAACAGTGAAATTTCTGCTTAAATTTTAACAATTAAAAAGACAAACTTACTAAACTTCTCTTGATGAATCTCATTCATGTATTGAACAAATTAGCCTTCTTGGGTTTGGATTTTTAAATCTTGTATATCAAATACTTTTTATTTAGAAGAAATCTATTTTCTGGTACAATAAGGGCTAGAGTAAACTATTACAGTAAAGCTGTTTTCTTAAAAGGAAAAAAAACGTTTGTTGGCTCTATAGGTAGTTTTTGAATAACAGAAATTGATAATTTTATCAATGATAAATGTCTCAATATTACTTTTTTTTTTTAATGAATGAATATCATTGGACTAAAATTGTCAAAACATTATCAGATACTCTGCTTGTGCTTTTATCTATTTTGAGTAAGAAAAAAGAATTTTTTAATTTGCCCATCTTTACTAGCTTTTGCAGGCCCATATAATTTTTCTGGTGTAGTTGTTCTACTAAGTTCTAATGAATTCAGAGCATATCCTCAATAACATGAGATGCTATAGAAAAAGAATGTGAATGCTCTGCTAAAAATGAAATCATCAATGCTTCAGCCCTAGCTTTTCTAGTTGCTGTATCTACAGTTTTGTTTTAATCACTACATATTACATCATTGCTGCCTGCAAAAATGCAATATTTGGGAATTTTTCACAAAATCCCCTGACTTTTTGTGTATTGAAGATCCAGACTGATTCAAAAGAGACAATCATTCATTGCTGTATTTAAAGAGTTTCATGAATTGCAAAAACATATGCCATAAACATCTATTTTTTTTATCCACACGAGTTTTATTATTTTGTAAATCATTTTTGTTAAGCCAACATCAACTTAAAGAGAACACAGAATCAAACTAATAGCAGAATTTTAAACTGACTCTCTCAACTAACTACTTATTTCCTCAAACAGAAATTATTTCCATATATTCAGAAATCTCCCCATTCTAACTGTTTATCTTCTCTTCACTTTCTTCTGACCACTCAAATACACCTTTGATATCTCTATACACACAAACTGCAACAATGTGTCATTTTGATGCTTATGAAAATCAATCAACACCTGTCCCAAGGTCAAAACTCAAAGTTCATCAAATTGCCTTTTCTCTTCTACCCCCATTTATGACCATAAATGATTATTGTAGTAAAATGCTCACTTTCTACAGCTAAAACTCATGTGATAACAAAAGTTTAACAAGATGTCATTTTATTTTATTTTTAAAAAATTTTATTCTTTGAATTCAAACTTCCACGGTAAAAAATTTCAACCTGGAAGGAGAGATTATTTCCAAACATGGAAGGTTAATTGAAAAAACCTGGAATTCTGGGGTACCCCAGGAGCACAATTACCTCTGAAATAGTCATAATTTATATATCAACCAAATATGACTATATTTACTGCAATATAATATTTGTTTTAATTATAAATTTCATGAATTATGCCATGGGCCACATAATTTTACCAGCAGGCTATGTGTAGCCCATGGATGTGGTTTGACCACCCCTCCTGTATACATTTGAGAAAAATCATTCATATGAATGTTTGATTACATCTAGAAAAGAAGATAAAGTTCTTAGGAAATGTAGTAAGCAATGTCTGAATTTTGAACATGTGAAAATACTTTAAAATTTTAACACATAATATATTCAATAAATATCACAAAATTCACTATTCATTTGTTGGTACATATAAAAAGAAAATAAGTTATATAATATATACAAGTAAAAAAGCATGTAATATTATAAGTCACCTACAGAAACACATCTATAATGTTTATTAAAACTTTTATCGTCATTCTGACAAATATACAACATAAATTAAAAAGTTACACAAATTCTACAGAACCTTAACACTGTCAGGAGGCATACATGATCCTTCAGAATTATTGCTCAACAGAAAAAAAAACTTACAACTTTATCCTCTATGATATCTTTCTTTTAATCTATTTATTGCCTTAAGATACTATTATCTCTGATATCTGGTGATTAAATTTACTAGTTTTGCTTTTTTTATGAAGTCATGGATCTGTCAGATACATGTGCCTAAAGAAAAAAAAGTCATTTTATTGCACCTTTCAAAATTTTCCGGCTCTCTTTTAGGCCAAGTTAGTTGATAATTTAAAGAGAACAATACTCACAAATTCTCCTCAGCTTAATTTATTAAGCTCTTTTACCCAACAAAATTTACACTACCAATGCTAATTCCACTGTTGAGGGCATAGTCTGCTGAAGTGTCCAGCTCTTGTTCTAAATTATCACTAGTTGCTACTATACAGCAGTTGTGCGATGTGCACTCACCGGGGTACTTTAACCCACTGAACGGACGCGTCGACGGGGGTTCGACAGCGAATTCCTGTTCGAAAACGGACCTGTCGACCCCTTCACGTTCGCACTCGTATAACTCGTATCGCACACTTTTGAGGAAAAAAAAAATATTGCAAAGCGATAATAAATGAAAGAAACTAATTTTGAGTAACGTTACTCCTTTACCTTGCAGGGAAAATAATTTAAAAGTAGCCTGACAACTTTTAAACCGGCAACTCTAGCATGATACGGTAAGTTCCGTCTGGAATTTACGAAAAGGGTGACCGTTTTTAAACGGAAAAAGGTGGGGAGGGTGGCCGGTGGATGGGTTAAGGCATGTCTACTGCATATGGTAATCCTCATACATTTGTTCTGCCCTCTACATTTAGAACAAACTTAAAGCACCTTGGCTGAACAGATAGGGTGCTACTCTTCAGTACTGGAATTCATAAGTTTGAATGCCACTGCCAGCATGGATGTCCTTAATAATTTGGTATCAACTTTAAGTAATAGGTTTTGGTCTCATTAGCCTTTATATGGCAAAATAATAAGCTGTAACATTCTAAACCAAAACAACAAAAGAAAACCCTAGGGCCTTGCAACTAAATTAGTCTGGTCTGGTACATGAAAGTTGTTTTACTGTTTAGGTGAATAGTAGTACTATTGTGCAATATAACATATTTGAAGTATTTTAATAAATAATAAACAAAGTTTTACAGTTAGTTAATCTAACAATATTTGATTACTATATAAAGTTTTATTTACTGATATTATCAAAATAAATGTATTTACTATATGTTATACTTCCAAGCAGTTTTATAAAAGTAAAGGAAAATTGTAAAAAAAAAATATCAATCAAGAGTTTTTACTGATGCAATATATTTATAGCAATATAAAAAAAATTATTACTTCAGGTTTCACAATTAAAACATCTGCCTATAGCCTTCTATAATAAACATCAATGATCTAATAGATGCTTTAATTAATATATATAATGTGGCAATCATATTTTGCTGATCTTTTAACTTATCAGTACATGCATCAAGTCTTTTGTGATAATTCTTATTTTATGTAAAACTTTTATTAATTCTTTTCACTTCTGATAAATTATGATACAATAAATTAAGATCAAATATTTAAGGTCATATTTTCTACATTAAATGTGAAAATGAATTTTTATTTCCCAAATCCAAAAATGACTAAATAAAAAAGATTTTAATAATTTGGTAATATAGTTTCCAAATTTTTGAAAATGTTTAAAATGACTTAATGAAAACTTTTCAGTTCTGCTACCTTAAGATCATACAATTTCTCGATGATACTAGTATATGTAATGTGTTAACAACATTCAAAACATTGCACAAATGGTAATTTTAAAAATACTTAATTCAAGTTTAAAGGAAGAAAATGGCCTAAGTGGAACAGGGAATTAGTACAAAGAAATGCACAAATAAAAATTAATATTGTTTTTATTATCAATTCAGATAATCAAAGATAAATTCATAAAATCTATTTGTTTTTAAAATCAGACTTATATTTTAAAAGTTAAATTTTATTTTACAAGCAAAATCCTTCAGATATGAAGTCATAATTTTTTTTATAAGGTCTAATGTCGTAACTTATTAATGCCTGGCATTTCTTTTTAGAAACAGTAAATAGTTTACAGATATTTTATGCTTTTTTGGAGTTTTTCCTTTTTAGTGAATTAAGATGGCAATCCTATAAACAATCTACCACATTTTCAAGTGGTTGATATTATATATCATCATTTAGATTGAAATTATGATTTTTTAATCTGTTCACAGTAATTTAATTTTTCAGCAAGTACTTCAATTGAAATTAGAAATAATAGCTATGTCTATTATAAAACTTTATAGTAATGTGCTTGCATATAACAGCAATTTAATCTTTTATCACATAATTGTGTGATAAAAGACTAGATAAGATTATGATAATAACCCCTATGTCTAAAATTTCAGCTTATTGCTAATAGGTACAGGCTATAGTAGGCACATTAGCACTTAATACACACAATACATTTTGTTTAGTCCCAGGAATCCATAATAACTTAAAATATATTCATCAACATATATATTCAGCAGAAAGGATATGGGTATTATGGACTAATGAGTAATTAACTTAAAAATAAAGTTCAGTATTTCTGGATGCATGTGCTGAAGGTTAAAAGATTTTATATTTTATAATGAGTATTTTTGTAGTTCCTATTGAAAAACAAAATATCTTAAAAAATACTGATTATTTAATAGTCTCAAAAATTTTAAAGAAGCTAATTACAGGTATAGAGGTGGAGGAGTATGAAATTTAAAAAAGATATAAATTTTCATGCCTTATAAAAGTATTCTTAAAGTATTTCTAAAATGCTCAGAGATGCAAGATAGATTGTTAATTAAAGAGCAAACTATATGAGTTAAGAATGTTTTCATGAAGCAAAAATGAGATAAAAACCTTTTAAATGCATAATCTCTGAGATTAAATTAAATTTTATGAAATTGATTTATTGATGTTAAGAAACTTTAAGCCACAAAGTTCCTCAAAAATAAATTTTTCAATTTATTTTTGAAAAGAATAAATTGTACCTTAGAAATAAAATAATTTCTTATAGTTTCATAACACTGATCAGAGTTGAAAGATATTTCTGCTGAAGGGTCTTCTTAAGCAACAATAATTCAATTTCTTCAGCCAATAGTAATCAATCATGTTGTTTTTTTTAATTGATATATCTGAAGCTGAAAATAATTGAATACATTATATCTAAGTATTTAATATATATAAATAAATAAATATATATATATATATATATATATATATATATATATATATATATATATATATATATATAATATAATATAAAATACTTCTAGTAAAGCTGAAAAAAAAATGTCCTTTCATGGTTATTGTGAATGAAAACAACCAAGAAATATAAAACTAATTTTTTTTTTATTTAATACAGAATTACTTAAATCTTTTTTTTCAATAGTTAAGAGATTGTTATTAGAGAAAATAATTTTACATATTTTGTTTAAAAGAAGTTTTGATTTTTAAAGTCTAAAAGACTATACACATTCTATTAATACATAATGTCTAAAATAGAAGTTTTGAAAAGGTTTAGATAGGTTTCAAATTTGTCATCCTGAAGACTACAAGGATAAAACAAGTTACACTACAATATTTCAAATATACTTAAATACTAGAAAGATGGGAACAATCCTTTTGAAACAAATTTCAAACTCTTGTGTTTCCCTTGTTTATTTTCTCATTTTCTATTTGTTCACTGATTTTCCCAAATAATTTATACAAAACATAAAGATAAAAACTGTTTATTTTTACTCATTACTATTGAAACTATAAGTGTATATATTTAGAAAGGCTGTTATGTTTAGCTTTAACCATTAGTTTAACCAATGTTGTGTTCTACATTCCCTTTTTAGTTATTTTGGATGGAAAAGGTATAAACATAAAACTGTTTATTTTGAAAAAAGCATTATCATTTATTTCTGAAGCTATTTTAATAAACAATTTGTGGTCTCAAGATATGCAGTCTAGAAATTTTTCACAAAACAATGGCCTACGATAGCTTAATAGATATTATTAAATATTTGCTATTTCATTTAAATTTAAGAAAATCTGAAAGACTTCAGATAAATTTGCTTTAGCATCAGAAATTTCACACAAGCTTATAGTAAACTTATTTTCTTATAAAGCAAGTGAAATAAAAAATGGTAGATGAGTAACTATTTCTAAATATAGTATTCTCCCAATTTACATAATATATGTCTCAAAAACTGATAAATTTAGGATCATACTTTGGCTGGTAACTGGTTTTAGATCAAAATATTTACTGAATGGTTTTCTATAATTAGAAAAAATAATAAAATAGACCTTTTAATGACATTGTTGGAAATTATGCAATATGTCATTCGACAGAGGCTTTTAACAATACAGGAACAACAGAACTGCCAAATTTTCACAATAATATCTTAAGCAGAAAATGCAGTCAAATTAACTGATGCCTTAATAAAACAAACTTTGTTCTCACTGAAAAATGTCAGTCTGTGGCTCATGTAAACCAAAGTGACAAACAAAAGTATTTAAAATGAGACAGTAAAAAAAACAATGTAAGTAAACTATTTTTAAAGGTAATTATTAAATGTGATATTTATTTAAATTTGTTCAAAACATTTCTTTTGTATAGTGGGCTTTATAGTTTAGTAATTTATTTTATAAATAATAGATTATGTACATATTGTATTTTCATGAATAATATATTAATATATTGTGTGTGTGTGTAATAAATGAAGTAGAAAAATAATGTCATGTAAATATTAAATTTAACAACTGAATATACTAAAAAACTTGTTGCAGGAAACAAATTATGATAAAAATGTGGTTTTGAGTCATTTGAAGAGAATGGTCAAAGTAACCACTCTTTGTCTTTCTATGTATATAGAAAAGGCTGCCTTTCTAGTGTTAAATCACAATAAATAAAATAATAATAAATATGCTGGATTATCTATCAAAGTCATGCCTTCCAATATTTTGTTTATAACAAGAACTAAAAATAGAAATTTAGTATTTTTTTTTATGTTATAGATTTAGCATATAATATATATCAATTGGCATATAAAGCTTATGGTATGGAAAGGAAATTTTATTTGGATTACACCACATTCATTTTGAAGCAGTTAGCATGCTAATTAAACATCCACTTAAGCAATTGGTTTGGCACAATTTTCGTTACATCTGCATATGCATAAGGATAAAGTATCACACTAAATCTACAGACAAATGTAGATAACTTCTACAAAATCTCTTAATATAGCCCCTTAAAGGAAACATTTTCACTAGCATCCTGTCAAATTGGCCAAAGTGAATTTGTAACTAGAACTCAAATCAACCACTCTAAATTATTCAAAAAGGTTTTTAAACCAAACAAAGTATGAAAACATCCATGATTATCTCCTTTTAGCCTCTGTCTTGAAGTAACCGCTCAAATTCGAGGGCATGCCTTGATCAAGAGGCAAGACAAAATTTTTATCTCTAGTAGTCAATTCCAGTATTTCTGGAATTAGAAAGGGATGAATGCTCTCTGAGTGAGGACATTTAGAATTTTTGCAAATTTTGCAGTTTTTCTCATCTTTAGGCTGCTCCAATTTAAAAACCCTTCCTACAGCAATAGAAAAAGTAAATGTTTTTTGCCAGCAAAAGCTGCCTACTGTTGTATTGTCTCATACCATTAAGCCATAAGTTGCCAATTTAAAGTACACAAATTTATTTTCATTTATACTTTTGTACCTTTTGAAATGTAGTCAAAGATAAGCTTAATAATGTATCAACACAGTTCATCTACAGGTTGAAAGATTAAGAGTATGGTCCTATTTAGTCTATCGTTGAGTTTTATAGTTTTAAAGTTATATATAGAAAGTAATTCAGAATAAAGCTCTTGAGTGCTATGAAAGAAGGAAACTTGCTTCCAAAAATCAATATATTGGATGCAATGAGGAAAATGTAGAATATATGAGAAATATTTTTCTTCATACTGGATTTCAGTGTAAAAAGCAAGAGTTTGAGAATATGCAAGAAACTGACGACATTCACATTGAAATATAGAATGAAGAGTCAGTGCCATTGTAAAAAATCCTTTAATTAACATATTTTTGGGAGTAATTCCTAAATGTAGATGACCCTCTAGCTACGTCTAGAATTTTAACAGATAAAGTAATAATAAAAGATGTGTAAGTTGATTTTGATTATGAAAGTTGATACAAAAAAAAGCAATGCAAATGTTAAGAAACTTTCTGTAATGTATAAGCTATATGGTGCTGTCAGAGCATTCCGGCATGTGTCCATTTTCTGTTCTATTGTTCCAGTCTATATAGTTTTTGCAGCAAACACGTATAGCCTTACACAGCCTCTGTTTTAATACACAACAAAATTGACGATGAGTTAAAATTTTAAAAAATAATCATGGATGCTGCTCAATTTCCTTCTACAGGCAATTATGACAAGTAATGAACATCTTGCACCATTAAATACACATCAAAATGCAGAATCAAAAGGGAGGTCTGCTGCCAAAAACTCAGGTACTGTGACATTTCTGAGTAATTTTGAACAATTTGATTCATCTTTAGAAACCTTTATTCAGTACAAAGAACAATTTGAAAAAATTTTTTAATTAAAAATGTATTCAACAATAAAGACTTTTGTTCAAAAATGCTCCAGAACTGTATTGGTTCTTAGCATTACAATTTATTATGCTCTTTAATTTCTCCCAAATCTACAAACGATTTAAAGTACAATATTATATCTGTCTTAGAAAAACATCTATGTCCAAAACCTAATGTTATTATCAAACAACATAGGTTCTTATCCCATTTTCAACACAAAAATGAAAGCATTTCAAACTATGTTGCTGCTCTTCATAAATTTACTTCTATGTGTGATTTCACTTGTGAATGTCAAAATTCAGTTTCAAATTTGTTTTTAAGAGTTCAATTTATTTGTGGGTTAAAGGACGATAACATTCAAGAGCAACTTCTATTAATTTGTGATTTAACATTCAATGAGGCTGAGGATTGATCATTGGCTTATGAAGCTTCAAAATTAAATAATCAGGAATTATTGAAAACCTTTTCTAATAAAACCCTAGAAGATGAACACAAAGTTTCAAGATCCAGAAACAAATCTAATTTCAGAAGAAGTTCTAATATGTAAAATTTAGTGTGGGAGATTGTATATGCTAGATGGCGCTGTCAGAGCATTTTGGCATGTTTGCGTATTTTCTGTTCTACTGTTCCAGTATGTATAGTTTTTGCAGCATGTAAATAAATGTATATAGCCTTATACTGCCTCAGTTTTAATACACAACACTTTCTGAACTTGAAAAGGGGCATTCATTGGCCAGGAGGGTTTCTCAGTCATTAAAATATTAAGGGAAATTGTAAAAAAAAAATAATACCTAGTTTCAAATTGTATTAACGGTTATTTTGTATTGAGGTATCAAATTTATTGTATTATATTTATATTTTGTTTATTAAATATTTATTTTATTTATTAGAAATAATTACAGCTTGAAAAATGTACACTTCTATAAAAAAATATATATATACCACTTAAAATTATAAAATCCTCATCCCCTAAACCAGTCTATCTTGAATATTTTTTACTCTTTTTGATATTTGCGATAGATTCAACTGTAAATCAATAGTTTAAAATATGCTTTTATCACAGATAATAATGAGGAAGTAAATTAAAATACCTTGAAACGAGTATTATCTACTGTTTGCAGGGGTACAATTTTTGACCATGGTTCTGCATCTGGATATTCAACAGCTCTCCATGGAAATTTCTAGAATATAACAAGGAAAATAAAAAATGAAACAAAATTTACATACCAAACATCCATAACTATTTAATAATAATTAATTCTAATCACATATTTCAGTAAAACATATGTGTAAGTGATCAAACATTCCTTATCTGTTATTAAAATAAAACAATACCAATTTTTAAATCTTAACAAATTTACTGCCCATTACACACCACTATGTGATCCACATATATGACAATGAGTTCAGGAGAAAATGTGTTAAAAATGTATATAGAATACTGAAATGCTTATCCTAGTATTACTTCTAAACAGTAATTGGGACAAAGATATAGATCTAATATATATATTTTATATACTAATCAAAAAATATGATTTTTGTTCTAAAAATCAACATAAATATCTATAACATTTTTAACTAAGAACTCGTACTAAATAAGATGTATTGAAACAGTTTCTGTTTGAGGTTGAAGTTTGAAAAAGTTTCTAAAAACTTTTAATATAATTATAAAAAAGACATTTAAATAATAATATGATTGATGGAATAAATAAATAATGGTAAAAGCTGTTTTCCCACTACAAATTTGGCATAATTGGTTCCAAAGAATTAGAGGATGGGAGATTTAGATTGGAAATTTTAGAACTTTTACTTGTGTATAGTATTTTTGTTGAATTATATTCTAACACTCACTCAATGAAAGAGTTTTCAGTGATATTAAATTAACAAATATTAACTAATCCCTATTTTGAAGTTTGACATACAGATTTTTTAACTATATATTAAATTTTGAACCATGTGATTATTTATTTTTTTTAATTTCATTATATTTAATATGAACACATTTAAATAGTACTGATGATTTTTAAATGGAGATAAATCAAATATTAGCTATTACATGGCATAATTTCCAAAGAATTAGAAAGTAGATTTAAATTTTAGAACTTTTACTTGTGTATAGTATTTTTGTTGAATTATATTTCTTCACATCTAGACAACACACCACTCATGAAAGAGTTTTCAGTGATAGTTAAATTAACAAATATTTTTAACTACATCCTCTATGGTTGTTTGACCCATGTTTGACATACAGATTTTTTTAACTTATATATTTCAACATTTTGAACCTATGTGGACGTGTTTTTTAATTATTCATTACATTTTACATTCATGTAATATTTATTAATATGAAAAAAACACTATATGTTTTAAATAAAAATTCTGCTGCAAGCTTTTTTTATGGGAAATTTTAGCCACATACTCAAATTACTATCCCACAATACAAAGTAGGCAATTTATCTTATTGATGCTATTATTACTTTAAACTCTAGAGTCCTGTCAACAAATATGAATGAAATCAATTTGATTATATAACCTCTTGATGTTTCAACTAACACTACTTGGTATTGGATACAAAGGTGCTACAGTTTGATTGATGATGAGATAATATCATTCAATTCATATTCTTCAAGGAGAGTAAGTATCCCCAGCCATCTCAAAGGTAAAGATAAAGTATATTCACATATTGTTAAAATTTAAGTATAATAAAGTCTTTTCTATAAATTACATTAATATTTCATAAAGATACTAAACTTATAAGGAACTGTCAGATGGGTCTAAAGTTTAGAAGAATTTTAAAAGAATATTTCTGACCATATAGTTGTGTTAAATAATGTCATTAAAACATGTTTTATTTACTTGTGTTGAAGCTAATGAAGACTGATGCATGACCTCCCACCAAATTTGGAAAGTATTGAATAATCAATACATAAGAAGATTCTAAATATAGGTTTGATGCAGCAGTGGTGAAACTCTTGGTTGAAGAGTAAAGAGTTTGACAGACCCTCAGAGCAAGCCAGTGTTTTGTATATTTCTTAAGACATTAAATCTTACTAAAAGACTTTGCAAAACTTCAAAAGCATTAAAACTAGTCACCTCCAGAATATCTGTTAAAATAAAAATCAAAGCTATCCAGAAAACTATTATATCAAACCTCACACATCACAGAAACTGACCAAGAACTTCCTGTAGTATCAGTAACTATAGACTAACATTAGGAGTCATGACAATAGAAGGGGATGATGAATCATTGTTGTTTAATTAAGCATCTAAAGGTTATTTTTATAATCATAATTTTGCAACACATTACAGTTTGTGTTATGAGACATATTTTTGTAATATAATCATAGTTTCTATTTGATGTCTTATTCTTCAAGTGTTTAGCATTAAGTATATGACAGTTTTCAGTTTAAATTAAAGAACTTTTAAAATGAAAATATCAGAATATCAGTGTATTGCTTGGAGTAGAAACTAGGGGGCAAAGATGAAATATATATCTTACTAATCTAAAATCAGATAACTCAAGAGGGTATAAAGCAATATTTAATTTTAAAAATAAATATTTTTAATTCTGTCACATGTACTAAAAATAAAACATAATTATCATATATAAATTCATTCTTTTTAAATGAAAAGTATTAAACAGTTATATATATATATATATATATATATATATATATATATATATATATATATATATATATATATATATATATATTATCAAAGACAATATATAACTCCAAAAACCTTTATTTGCAGATAATAAATTTACTTTTTAAGTTTTTGAAATGAAAATCAGACAAAAAATATTAGTTTTCAGTAGTACTGGTAGTTCAGTAGTTCACTTGTGAAGGTCACATAAGCAGTAAAATAATATCAAGAATACCAAAATGATTCTCTTATTTAGAAGTCATCCTTTATTGTTCTGATTTTTTTAATTTCATATAAACCAGTTTTTTTTTTCAGAATATTGAAATGTGTATTTACAAGACAAGTAAATATTCAAGCTTATACCATACAGGAAAACAAAGATAAATCCTATAAATTTTTATAGCAATAATACAAGTCTATGCATGTTTTTTGAGCATCAAGAATTAAATAACAAGTTAAGAATTAATTAACCCTTTTGCTGTCAAACCCATATATGAAATAAACAATGAATATCACTTTTGTTGATAAAAGCATTCAATGTGGGACTTCTAATTTGATTCTGGTTCTAACAAACTTATATTTTTGCCTTTATGTTATCCTTATTTATAACATTCTCAATTTGTTACTATAATTAAAAGTATGATTAAGTATGATTAAAAATACTTTTACATACACCTTTCTGTCTCAAACCTTGATATTCTAAGGTTTAACACTAAAACAGAAATGGGAATTTTGTTACACTACCACATCACCAGCAGATTTAAGTCATATGAAAGTAGGATATAAAAATATCTTTTGAACATATTTTAGTATACAGATAGTTTAATTTAAAAGAAAATTGTAAACTGTGAAATACAATAAAAACTTTTTTAATACTAAGCTGATAATAGAGTATATTAGGTATTCATAACAATTGCTATCACAGTAAATACTCAACAACGAACAACCAGTTAGTGCAAGAACCTTAGCTAAGAAAAATTAATATGTATTGGCAATAAGGAAATGCATAAAGAATTATCTCTCTGTGGCCTTAGTAGAACATAAAAGCACTAGTCAAACATTTAATCACATATATATATATATATATATATAGTTTCTATTCTATAATCCCTCTATGATAGAGGAAATTAACATTACTCTGGAAATAATAAAAGTTATTTATGAAAACCTGTAAGTTTATATATATAGTTCATTTTAAAGGACACATAAACATGAGATTAAGAATTAAACAGTAAGTAAGCTTGTTTTCCAGCAAATATTCAAGGCAGTATCAACTTTCTGTACCATAGAAAATAAAACAATTCATACTGCAGAGAAAAACATTAGAGAATTTCAATATAATGATCTACTGTTAGGATAATCTAACAAAAGAATTGTTGATGGTTATCGTGGACAAAAATATTTTTTAAAAGTTGCTATAAAAATAGAAAATTTCCAACTGGATATCCTTAATATCCTAACAGCTACTAAAAGCAACTTGGGTAATCTCTACTTTAAAGTTTAATCAAAGTATAAATGATTATTTCCATAAACTAATGACTGAATGAAGAATTCCCTTATTATCATCCTTCAAACAACTGATATTTAATTCTCTTTTTCAAGATATATTTGTAATAAGTACTAAGAAATTTAGGTATGTTAAATATAACCATGTAGAAATGTGACAGTAATAAGCATTAACTATAATCTTACATTTTTAAAAATTTGTTAAAAATATTATTAAGGTAAACTCTTACAAATTTATTAGAATGTTATCATAATCTTTATGGTCATTTTTTAAATAAAATAATAAAGACCCTATCTTACCCCATTTTTCAGATCACCTTCAATATCCTTCAAAGATACTTTGGAGCAGTCTGAACGAATTTGCAATTCAAAGTTGTGACCTGAAATATCATATACAAACATATTTTAGAAGTAAATTTAGATCAATAAATTGATTTTTTACAATACTACATTTTAATCGTTAATATAATTAATTATTAGCCCTATAAACAGATTATATCATAGTTTATATTACTTGAAATAAATGGATCTTCCCATGCTAAATAGTAATTTAGTGACTCTGTGCAAGTAAATACCACTCCTAATCTTAATTACTATTGAAAAACACTAACAATAAAATAAAAACTAAATAGGAAGAGGGAAATGATACATTCAAGGTTAAATATAAACATACAAAGCTAAAAATTACTTTTTTGTGTGTATTTTTAAGATAAAATTAATGGATAATTATTAATTCAGATACTATTAATATAACTGATGTGCACCTTCACATTTTTTATTGATATGCAAATATGCAGTTATAAAATGAACTATAGTGAAATACTGATTTAGAACCAGTCGCTGTTTGGGTAACAACTAAATGCTAAGTCAAGTTTTATGGTATACTGAATTGTGATTCTATGTATATCAATAAAATGTACTTGCTTTTTTAGACTATAGATATGAGAAAATTAGATATACATACATTTATTCATATAAACATGCATTAGAATTCCAATATAGTTTTTTCTTTATTTAATCAATTTCTTAAGAGTGGAAATTAAAATATTACTTTCAGATTTCTATTTCTTACTACTTTTTTCAACTTCATATTTTATAACTAAGTATTTGCTCATCTTGACTTTATTAACAAAAACTAAACAATTGTAGAAATTCACTCCATTAACAGCATTATGGTGATATAAAAGAATAAAGGATTTTATCCATTCATTAACTTCTGTGAGGAATTTCAATTTTGAAACTGTGTGAGGTAGATCTAATCAATATCCTAAAATGTGTGTATTTGTCAATAACATGGCTCCCAAAAAGAATCTTAGTGGCATGTTGGCAATAAGATTTTGTCTATCAGTTTTACAGATCATTAGAGTTAGCATATAACCAATTTTACAATATCCTTTGTATAATGTTAGTACAGAGAAAACTATTTTATTAGATTCTCTTGATATCAAAAAATTGAGAATTTATAAACATATATAAGCAAAGAGAAAAATTTGCCAATTAAAGTATTAAAAAAAAAAATCATGGCAGTAAATAATAAAAGTTATCAACAAGATATAGCAGGTGTTTGCCAATAGTTAAAGAAGAGAAATTTTTTAAAGCCTTATTAAAACCAATTATTGGAGCTTAATATAGTGCTATCAAATACTAAGTTTACAAACACTATAAATAGAAATGATTTAATAGCTTTGATAAGAATGAAACAAATTCTTAGAAAATGTCACACATGCTCTTTTTTACTAGAAAATATCAGTTAGCCCTTTTAATAGATTTATATTATAAGTCCATGCACAAGATTTGTTCATACCCACATATGATTTAAGAGGATTAACAATATTTCTGGATAGCACTAAATCAGGGTTTGACTGTATTTGCTTAAAGATACAAGACTTTATTTAAGGGGCTTGCCATCATAAAAACTAATTTTTCAAACAAAAATTCCATTTTTTATTGTTTGCATTTAAAAATTAAAAATGTTTTAGGTTTTGAATACAGTTTGAATTTTGGTTTTACAACCATTGTAAGTCAAGATATAGCAATTTAATTAAGAGGTATGCTCTGCAAACAGACACCAGAAATGGAATTCTAAACAATTCCTACTTTTGATACTTTTTTTCTGTTTATTCGTTTTCATTGCTTTTTCACTTAAAATTTTACACTAAGTTTCTCTCATATAAGCCAATCTTGAATGTATGCACTTATTTACATACTGTATTGTATCACATACTATACTATATACCAGGGGGGCAAAGCTCCTTGATAGCCCGAGCCATTTTTCAAAATTTGAAATTTTTACGAGCTGCAATTAAATAAGTATTTAAAAGGTATGCAAAAAAGGTAATAAAAAAAATTTTTAATAAAAATTATATTTAAGGAATATCATTTAGAAGTTCTATATCCTTTAATTTTTCAAGGAAATTTTTAAGTGTCGATTTTTTGCACTCATGCAAGTGTAATTTACAATGTGTTATACTATTTTCATAACATCAGGATACTTTAAATATTTTGTAATGAGATGTTCTTGGTGAATTATGCAGTAAGTCGGTCTTAAATGTGGAATTTGAGAATCTTCTTTTAAAAGGACAATAAGACCAATTTTTTTACCCAGCACTGCCGGAGCTCCATCAGCTGTAATATATATTTTTTTTTTAAATATAACAAAAAATGAAAAGGAACTTGGGTACATTTATCGAGAGCCACAAATAATTCTTCAAAGAGCTGCATGTGACTTGTGAGCCACAGGTTGGCCACCCTTGCTATACACTGTACCTATCTGCATAATTTTACAAGCAGTATTTGGGTTTGGCTTGGTGTGCTATGGTCTAATTTTCTGTCACATGACGGCTAGTAAGACTGAGACCTACTGCTTAACACCAGATGTCAAGCAGTATGATTTCAACACTTAGGCATGTAAACTGTTTTATGAAATCATATATTTCTAAAGAATTATTTTGGTTTCCCTCCACTTTTATTCAATATTTCAGAAAATTTATAGATAAATTTTTGAGATATTAGCATAATTTAAACTCATTTATAGGTAAATTTATAGGTAAATTGACCAATAAATGGTCAATTTACCTATAATGCCAATCATTTGGATAGCTTAGACTGGATCAGGGATTCAACATACTTACCTACAATGGCAATTTGGTGTTGATTTGACACAGCAAAAATTTCATATACTGTATTTCAAATTTCATGCTATTGTGTGAATTATTTTAATTTTTTATATAAGGATTAAAGATCATGTTTCTTTGAATGTTATTTTCTGACATCAGGTCACCACAAAGTTTGTTTACTATGGTACAATTTGACTTACGCAAACCTGGCTTTCAGATTCCTATGTTGCTAAAATAATGTATACATAATTACTTATTATAACCATTAGATATTTCATGAACCCTTCTTTATGTTTGACCATTTCAAATAATTTCAAATATCTTTCAAAATGTCATGTAAAGAGGGACTTAAACCAGAAGAAACAACAGTGTCTATCAGAGAATTGTGTGATAATGAATCTGAAGTCAGTGAGTCATCTAAAGTAGATTGAGAATCAATAGATAAAAACTTTATTTCATTTATATCATCTAGTTCTGAATGTGATGATGATACTTAAATTCATCATCCTGAAAATCACAAAAAGTTTAAACTCATAGTGACTCTTACTAGAAAGAATGAAATTTTCTAACATTATATGATATTGAAACTATACATATTGAAAATACTGCAGATTTTATCTATTCTGCTCATTACACATTACTGTCAAAATTACACCAGGAAGAATTACAGGAGTTGCAAGTTTTCCAGTTATCTAATGTTAAAGCTGATTTTGATCGGCTATGAACATTCCTGCCAGCAGTAGAATTCAAACCCCCTCCAGTATCAAAGAGCAGTGCCCTACCCATTTGAACATCATTCAGCAGGCAGCAGCTTAATGATTCCTGAATGCATAGGGTGCTGCTCTTCAGTACCAGAGTTTGTAGACTCAAATCTTACTGCTGGCATGGATGTTCATAGTTGATTAGAATAGGTCTTATTACCCCATGTGTAACAAAACAGTAGATCATTGAGCTCACAACTAACCATCATTCAGTAGCAGTATTTCGGAACAGGAGCAATACATTTGAAAGCATTTTCTCAACTTTTTTTTATCTCTTTCTATTATGAGAAACATTTCAAAAACATTTAATACAAATGCAAAGAGTTTTTTATCACAGATTTATAATAGTATAACGCTTATATCAAATTATAAACTAGAAGATTTTACTATTATTACTAGTAAAATAGGGTATAAAAATTAAATTTTATGAAAAAAAGTTTTGATTACATTTAGTTTTTGCTTTCAACAATACTGAAATTAAAAATTGAGTTTAAATAATAGTCTGTTTTATGCAGAATGCAATTACAAGTAGAATGCAGTTTATAAAACTGAAAATTATTCATATTTTAATACTTTTTTAAACTTGAAAATATTGCAATTTTTGAGGAATATTTTCCTTATATCTCTTAAACAAATGAAAAGTAGTCATATTTAATATTTATTTTTGTTTCTTATAAGAATTTTAAAACAATTACTAGTATTAAAAGTTAAAACTATGAAAAAAGGGCTCTAACAGTGGCCAGACCACTTAAACAAACTGATCTAGTACTTTAAAGTTTTTTTAAACATACTTTTATTTTAATAAAGCTTTTTTAAAAAGTGTGGGAAAACTTAAAATCCAAGGCAAAAGTTGATCATATTGGCTATCATAGGTAATATTTTACACAAATTTTCTCAAAATCAAATCTAAACGTCAATATTTTAATTTTTATAAAATATTGAACACTACTCCTTTATCTTAAAATCACTTATTATCAATTAAAATCATATGAATAATCAAAGCAATATTCAAAGTTTGCAGAAAATTTTAAAATTATACTTTCAAATGGTTAAAATTTTTTTATTCTATTTATATCTTAATTTAAAGTTACTTACCTTGGCAATTTGATCTTGAAGTGCTCACGCAGTGCAGAGCAAGAGCTATACTTGACAGCAATTCCTCAAGTTTAAGTTTTGCAGAAGTTTTACTAGAAAATGCAAAATAAGCAATTACGGGATGGTAGGATTATTTTTTACAGTATTGGGTAAACCCAGCACTATTTTTTTCACTTATTAGATTAAAAAAATATAACTCATCTTATAAATTAAATATCAACAATATAGTTAAATATAAATAATGTTCGAATTAAAAGTTGAAATCTGAAAAAAAAATTAAATTTTAGCTGATCATTGTTTTAGTATTTAAAATCCCAATACTGTTACTTTCACAACTTCTATTACTTTTGACTGTAGTTAATATTTACCATAAAATGTATAATGATTTTAAAGTTTTGAATATGTAGGCTGCTGTACTATTATTAATATTGTACAGGAGAGACATAAAGACACATCCAACAATAATGAAATATTTTTTAGAAAAATGTTTCATGAAATATATATAGGGATTTTCAAAATTTCACTTAATCAGAGGTGATTGTGCCTCCAACTAAAATCTCCTCAAATATGTATCATTTGTCATCAAAAAGAGTTAATTATGTAAAACAAATGATTGCATGTTACTAATATTAGATTTAAAGTATTGTAAGAAATTTCAAGTAATGATTTTAATTGTTAGTAAAGCAGTGACTGCTTTAATTTTAACAATCAAAATGAAAAAATTGACAAACATCTTTTGAAGAATCTCCCTTTTAGATGTTAAACAAATTAGCCTTCTTAGAATTGCATTTTTAAATCTTGAATATCAAATATTTTATTTATGATAAATCTGTTTTCTAGTACACAAGCATTACATTAATAACCAGACACAGAAGTAAAATATTGCCCACAAACACTCACAAGAATTGTGAGAATGCATTCTCGCAACACTACCCTTACACAAATCAACACCTGTTCAAAAATCTAAACTTATAGTTCAGTGAATTACCTTTTCTCTTCTACCCCCCCCCCCCAATGACCAGAAATGCTGAGTGTAATACAATACTCAGTCTGCAGCTGAAACACAAAACACGAGTAATAACGAAAGATTGATGAGAAGCCTTTTTAATTTATTTAATTTTTTTCTTTAAATTAAAACTACCATGGCAGAAATTTTTACACTTCAAGATATAATTTCCAAATCTGGATGGATAATTGAAAAAAAAAAAACAGAATTCTGTGATACCTACGGTGCACAATAACCCCAGCTTAACATACAGTGTGTCATATAAATGTTGCAACACACTTCTAGGGGAGGAAGGATGAAGAATTCCATAGCAATGCATGGGAGGAAACGTCAGAAGTAAATGATTGAAGAGGTTGAAAATGGGAAAGGAAACAAGAGAGCGATTAATTTTAAACACTTGTTGAATATAATGAATACAAATGGTATGCAACATGAATATAGCTTGAATGCTTGCACAATACAGCAACAGATGCTTGAAGTTTACACCATCAAATGCCAAACATAGCTGACATTGATAGAGCATTGATTGCCAGACACAGTCAAACATACAAAAAAAATTTTTAGCAACTGCACAGAGTCTTGCCATGAGATCCATTTCAGCTCCACAGGATCATGAGACATAACACATTAAATGGCTCCCAAAAAAATAAATCAAACCTCAATAAATGCAGTGAACAAGGGGGCCAGGGAGGCCCTCCTCCCTGGCACCATGCCTAATTCATTGATGTGGGAATGACTAGTTCTTAAATGGCTCCCAATCATGTTAGAGCCACATATTAGACCTTTCCTTTGGTAAAATCTTTTGGAAAAATCTGGTAATTTGTGGCAGAGAACCTGGATGATAAAAGGTACAGCCTGACTAAGTAGTCAACAACCAAACCTGACCACACATTAACTTTCAAGTGATATTATATCGTGTAATGCTGTACACCATAGGAGTTTTCATCAGTTCACAACTGCTAATTGTGGTGATTGAATACACCATCCCTATTGGGTGTGGCCTCATCAATGAAAAAAAAACATATAAGCTGGGAAATCCACATCTTGTGCACATTCTTACAGAAACTATGGTGTGAAGTGAATATGTTCAAGATAGTCATTGGGGATCAGTAACTAAAACCCACTAGAGACAAAAAGTGTAGAAAAAGTCAGCATTCAAAACATGCTGGACAATGCTATGAGACATTCTTATTTGAGAAGGAATGTACATATACTAATCGTTGAATCAGTCTCCATTACATCCAACACACTTTCTTCCCTAATGACCAAGCATGTCATTTATGGCCTGCTCTTACTTGTCTTGAAACTTCTAAATGACTTATACTCTCATAAATTTTGATGCAGATGTGCAAACAAACTGAGGTGTTATTGATGTCTATTTGGGAGACATTCTCAATAAATGCTTGCAACAACTTGTCCATTGTCCTCAGTTATTGAATACACTAAGTATATGTTTGCAAGCTCACTGTCTGTATACTACTCCATGCTCTTCATATGCTGCTCAAATGAGGAAATCCTCATGGTCCTTTCCAATGCTCTAATGTACAACATCACTTGGCGATGTACGAAGGGCATAGAATAGTGTATGACCAGTCACATTATAGACATGCACTTAGTATACACTATTTGTATTCGGTTGAATATTCATTATAAATGTTTCAAATTAATCATTCTGTTATTTTCTTACCCATTTTAGATCTCTGTTACCACTTACCTCTGATGTTCACCCTTAGGTTTCTATGTAATTCTTTACACTGGTGTGCCCTATCTTCCTCAGAAGTTTGCCACAATACTTATAAGAAGCACAGTATGTAACATAGGTAAGAGTTTTACATTGACTGAATAAACAGTGGTGTCTTAAACTAAAATTTAATTTTAATAGTTAATTTAATTACAGTAAAATAAAAATCTTTTAAGCAGATATGATCTACACTTCCTATGTAATGTTACTAGTTCAGTACACAAGAATTTTTTTCTCCTCAAGTGTTAAATTAGACTTATAATAAACAACCATTAACTCCCTATATCATTGGTTGAAAAAATTATTTCCTTTTTGTTTGTATCTATAACAAATATACATTTAGAACAGTTTTAAATCTGAGACATATATATTAGGTAATTATATTAAATACAGGAATTTTATTACATTATTCTTATGGCCTAGAAGTGACACAGGCTAGACTTTCAATTTGATTACCCAAAATTTAATAAATTTATTAAAATACATCAGTTTATTTTTTTAATCAGAATACATAGAAGATAAATTATAATCATTACATAAAATATAGAGTATTCAAAATATAGTTTCTCTTCAGAATGATTTAGCAATCTATGTACTTTAATGTATATGAACATACCCTTTATCAGGACCTTTTGGATACTGAACTTCAAACACAAATTCTTCTAATATTTCATTAGACTTTCCAACAACCAGAAATGCAACATCAAGAGAGGGTTCGACCCCAAGAAATTTTTCAAGAAACACAAAAAAATTTGAAATGTAGGAACATACAGCAGGATTCTTGCATTTCTAAAACAGTAAAAAAAAAATGAAGTTAATGGAGAAACACAGATTAGTTATTTTATATAGTTATGTTTCTGTAATCAAATTGCCAGCAACATTTAAAAGATAATAACTTTTTACAAAATCTACAGCAATAGGAAAATAAATTTATATACATAAATAATCAACTCTTGATACCCGACTTCGTTTATCTTGAATTTTCACATATAATACTATTTTTCAAAGTCTTAAATATATGTCATTGTAATTCAATAGAAATTTTTTCTTGCTATATTGAAATTCTACTTATTTGAATGATTCAGAAAAGCTTGGTATGTAATCAGACATGCCAAGATTCAGGCACCTCTGTCAGAAGCAACAGCGTGTTTTTAAAATTTCATATACTACCCACAAAGTACACGAATATGCAGTTTACACACATAAACAAAACAACCCAAAAAAATTTAACATAATGACATATACTTGTTTCTACATTAAAATGGAGCAAATTAAATTAAAAATAAATGCAGTAGTAAATTATGAAGGGTAAACTAAAATTTATGCATTTAATAATGTAAAAGTAGCTTTTGCATTCTCATTCTAAGCTATGCAATTTAACAATTAAGCAAAAATTTTCAAATTTTGGATTTATTTTCTCAAAATTGTGAAACAAACTTTGCAGAGTACAAAAGGCATGAAAACTAAAGTTTTGCTACAATTGTTTTAAATCATGATTTAAATTAAGTGATTCTTTTTAATGAATGGATAAAATCATTTAAATGAATATTTTCAATTAATACTGCAGATTTTAAATATGTTTCAAAAAGTAAATATATCATATTTAAAACCTTGGTGTCAATTAGCAATGATACATAGGTGCCTATAGATGTGTAACAAATTTCAGCACTTTAAAACTAACTACTTTTTTTTTAATCTTACAATATTAATTTTATTCTTTAGGATTGAAATTAAGAAGAAATTTAAAATATGCAGTTTTTTTACACACTAATAATTTAAAAAAAATTAATTATTCTCTATAAGGTTTTAATTTTATACTAAAAATATGCATGATCATGAAAAAGTATGAACTTTTAATCTTAAAACTGAGCATTAAAAACAAGACCACATCTAAATATCTAAATGTTATCACACATTTATGAATATTAACCCTTTCGCGACGGGAAGCTGCGCTTTCCTCTGAGGCCGGCAGTCACTTTCGCAAGTGAGTATCGTGGGCCGGAGGGTTTTATGCTATTAAGCCTAAATTCATGAAATTAACAAAGTAGCAACACGTTATTTAATAATGCTACGTAAAGTATTTAAACGGAATGGAATTTATATTATATGTTTATAGATACTTTATTTACTTAGGCTATTTCTTATTTAAATATATATTTTATACCTTTTTTTTTCATTCTTTACTTACTATTTAATGACTTTTAACATTACAAAACTGAATACTATGTTATTAAAAAATTATTTTTTTGTGTGAAGAATTTTAAAAACAGGGATCTACACACAATCCTAAGTTATAGTCCTTGAATTCTTAGTAACTCATTTGCCATTTTGGAGGATTTTTTCTGGAATGTGAAAAAACGAAGCATCATCATGATCTTTGTCACCAACATCTTCCTCATCATTAGAATCACTAGATCCATTATGAACAGAAAGAACAATCAGAATATATTAAAGTGTCACTATTACTACTATCCTAAAATATTTCAGAATCAAAATCTGAAATATTTTGCGTCATTTCTGCTATTTCAAGCTCAGTTAAACACTTTCAACACTTCGTAAATCTACCAAAAAAAAAAGAGAAAAAAATCAAATGTCAGATCTAATTCTGTACTAAAAACTGAACTGCAAACCAAAATACACAACGCTTTTGCAAAAATAAAACTCCCCTGCTTACATAAACAAACACCACGTGGGAATTTAAAGAGCCGTCATAAAACATGTCAATAGGAAACATTCCTTTACCCTCATGTTTATATAATCAAAACCCACTTGTATGTGTGTCATACTACTCTCCTATTGAGTACAAGGTAAAATCTACATGTATCTAAATCCATATGGACATACAATGCCATCTTGTGTCAAAACTTATAGTTTTTAAAATGTTCCACAATACTGGCACACATATGTGACAGTCGGGGATGAACAAGAAAACGCTCTGACATGCCAGTGTGTTGGCCGGGAAGTGAGTGCGTTTCTTGCTGGCATGTATTTATGACAGTAGGCGCGAAAGGGTTAAACATTATGTAACATTTAGAAAAATCCTCCTAAGTTTAATAGTCAATTGTATGGATATTCAAATAGCTTTATTATAGTTTTTTCCAATCTTAAAATATCCATAATAGAAATGTTTCATCCATAATACCTTAAAGATTTATTTTTAAAGTAAAATATTTACATCTTTAATACTTACAAATTTTCATTAAAGATATTTGGTTAAAATGAAAAGTTTAAAATTTTAGTAATGATGTGAACCTATATTTTACTACATAGGTAAGTCATAAAATCAATATTTTATTTTATTTATAAAATAGAAAATAGCTTCATTGCACATAGTTGTTTAAAAGTAGATGCTAAAATAACATGATGCAATAGTTTGATTTATTTTCAGATTTCAAAAATAAAAGATAATTCAATTTAAATTTGATAATTTTTTTGTGTTTAAGAGATTTAAAGTATGCTATTATTCCTGCTGTCTGAAATGTTAGGTTTCATTCGATTTGAACCATATGTGTTTGTATAGAAATTTGTTTATCTATTCATATTATAAAAAAATAGCTATTGTCATGAAAATAGCTTCAAATATAATGTTTTGCATATTGGTCAAAATTATATTACCTTTATCAGTATAAATTCATTTATATCTAAAATGTTTAAATCCTGTTTACAAAAAAAATTTTAAAATCTAGTTCAATTAAAAAAAATACGATTTAAATTTTTAAAAAATCAATTTTTTAACCCTTTAATGAACACAATTAAAAATTGTTTGGTATTTAATGAAGTTCCTGTATAACTGATATCTATGAACTTATAAAAAGGAAATATATGTAAAATAAATTTTCTATTCTGTGAGCAGTATAGGGGAAAGTATAGGGGTCTCTCCCTATACTTTCCTGCAAAAGCAACTCCTTGTGCAATGTGACAATCCTATTTTTTTATGTTAATTATTTTGAGAAAATAATATAAAATTATCATTAAAATGGAGTAATAATTAAAATGCTAGACAATTTATAAGGGTTGCTTAAATAAGTACTATTATGTGGGACCATAAGCATGAAAAATCAAATTACACTTAAAATAGATTTAAACATGTATTTTTCAAGTGTAGTACTGTCATCTGCTATTAGTTTAAAGTGTTAAAAACATAGAAAATTAAAAAATTTATTCATATGTTTTCAAAATGGAGAGTAAATCTATTTAACATTTAGTTTTGCAGTGTAACTTCTGACAATAGGACTATTTTCATTTTTAAATATTAAAAGTTTGGTTAGTTTTATTCAAATGTTTGGTTAGATTTATATTTTTTTAAGTAATGATTCTTTCAAATATTTTCTACATTACATGTGTAGGTTACAATTGTTTACCACTTTCAAAGCAATTTCTTGAACCTAAATCATGTTTTGAGTTTTATATGGGGTATATGTGTAGTCTAAAACTGTAAAAAAGATATACTCAAATATTTAAAATTAAAAATTATTAAAAAAAAATTATAAATTTTATTGCAAAAACAATTTTTAAGACAGTTTTAGAGCTTAATTTTAGTTTTGAAAGTAATTGTCAAAGAAGATGTTTAAGACATAATGGTTAAAAGCAGAAGACACTGTCAAAAACTTTCCAATCCAAATAGAAGTACAAATGATTTTAATAAGCACCTATTCTCACTTAATGTTTTCTAGTAATGAGGAAGCTTAAGCAGTGTTTTAACAGATATTCACAGATAAGAGAATACTACACTAGAAATCTGTAATTTAAACTTTTATGTATGAATATAAAGTATATAAAAAAAAAAACATGATTTCTAGTTCAGGAAGGAAAGGGTGGAAAAGTGACATAAACAAATTTCCAATGGCTAACATTTAATATATAACTCAACAAAGCATTTCCATTATTCAAACTCCAAGTAAGAGACAAGTTCATATAAATATTTACTAAATACTCAATGTAATTACACAAAAACAGTAAGTTTCTCACCCATATAGGTAGATTGCATCTAACTCTTTTCTCAAATAGACTTGTAGGATATATCCTCTTTGAATAAAGAATGTAATGAAAAACTATTTCAAGTAACTCACTGACACCACTTCTTTCTTTTGTCATTTCTACAGAGGCTACTGCATTCAAATTATGCTACATAAACAGTAAATAAAAAAATTATTATTTGGTAAAGAAGCTGATACTTGCAACACAAAATCTGCATGGAATACATATACAAATTTATAAAAAAAAAAAAAAAAAACTGGTAAAATTCGTTTAATAAATGAAATTTTATAACACAAACTCATTCCTAATTCATCAAATATTTAGATAATAAACGAATACTCTAGAAGAAACCTAATCTATACCAAAGGAGACACATCTTACAGAGGTACCAATGAGAAAGATTTAAAAGCACCTTCGGGGAATGTCAAAACACAGAATGTATTAAGCAGCATTCAGCCAAGCATGTTCAAATTATGCCTCGTTCACTTTTTTTAAAGCTGATCTTATAACCAATGCCATCGTTACTGGAGTACTTTGTTTCCTACTACGGATAAACAGGTGACCCAAGGACCCTACTTTTGACAACAAAAACAATAAACACACCAACAGTGTTTATATATACTTTTGATAGAAGCGTCTGTGTCCAGCGTACCTCCAAACTCCAACGCATGCGCACTGTGAACGGAGGTAAGCTGGTTTTGAAGGGTTATACTTCAAAACCAGCTTCCCTCTGTTCACACATTTAGAGATTTCGCCAACTGTAGTACTGAATTTATATAGTGTACCGTCGCCCAGGTAGAGATGTAAAAATCCCGGAATTTTGAAGAGGTGGGAATAAACCCGGGAATTTTGAGGAATAAACCCGGAATTTTGGGAACTTTGGGAAGAAATCATTTTAACAATGTTTGCATTTATTTTTCAACAGTGGCTTTTTAAGAACTAGCATATTATTTCTAAGAGATTTTTTTTACTTTTGGCAATATATATATATATATATATATATATATATATATATATATATATATATATATATATATATATATATATATATTCAAGAAATAATAGCAATCAGCATTTAAATAATTTTATAGTAGTACTTATGTAATTAATTACCCTGTTAGTCTTATCAAACACATAACTGGTTGATTCAATTTTAGTTGCTAATGTATATAATAATTATATACATCATTTTTTATCATTATTTATTATGTAAATTGCTTTATGTTAAACTTTTTCCCCTCTTTTTATAATATAAAAATATCTTTAAATTTAAAATAACAGTTTATTATTTTTTGTAACGCATATATCATTTAAAGGTGTAATCAAATGACACTGTTGCATTTAGTGTCCAATTCCTACACACACACATTATATATATATATATATATATATATATATATATATATATATAGAGAGAGAGAGAGAGAGAGAGAGATGTTATTCAAGAAAATAATGATTTATGGGTTTTGTGACACTACAGATTATTGCGTAATATTTATGTAATAATAAAAATATTGGATATTTCTCAAAGGAAAAATAGACTCATACTTTCATGCTAAACATTGGCATGCTGTCAATTTTCGGGAGGTTGTCCGACTGTCCTTTGGTAAATCCAGGTAGAAGAGACATTTATAACAAATTGAGATAATCAAGTTTTCGAGATCGATAAAATAAACCTTCAGGTTTAAATAAAAATAAATTTTGATAGCTAGAAAATTTTAAGAACTTGCCAAAACAAAAATCGGAAAGTAGTGCGCGCTTACAAGCAATAAGAAAATATTGGATATCATGAACTATGACGTTGCAATTAATCACGGAGCATTTGATGTCACGTGATTTTCGCTTATCTTTAAAATTAATTTTTAAAATGATGGCCCCAGTATTTTACATTTTTGAGAACATTTTTGGAATCTACGAATCTAGAATTATCAGAAAAATTCTAAGATGTTCGAATCTCCCATATTTGCAAATTCCTCAAATCAATTTCTTTTTCTCCTAGCACATAACTATACAGCATACAATACAGTATTACTGATATGTCCTACGACTAAATACCTTTATTTAGATAATATAGGAGTAGGAAAGTAATAAATACTTTCAACTAAAACATTTCAGTTCACTCTGTACAAGACTTGTTCAAATTTTTATAGCTCAGCAGTTTACCACATTAGAATGTGAATATCTTTGAAAGTGAAATTACATGGATATCGAAAGTGTTGACAAAGATAAATACCAAAAAAGCAAATATATAAAAAGGAATTCGCAGAATTTAGGGTATCATCTCTAGGAAACAATTTCAAAACTAACATTCCAAACTTCTAGCCAAAGGGAAAAAACGAGAGTCACCAAATAGTAACGTATCCTCCACAAAAAATTACCAAGGAACCAGGTAAAGAATCTCAAAGCCGAAGTTGGCTAATGCTCCTCCTAAAGTATAAATCTTCTAATTTGGGGTGAACAGAAGGCAGTTTATCATGATAATAATTAACAATATCATCTCATAATGGCCTAGCTGAGAATAAAAATATAAAGAACAGCTAATATGGTGAAAAGTTTTACATGCGTACGTTTACAATTCTCAAATTATTCTAAATTTTGATTCTTTCCAAAGTCTTTCATTTTATGATTAGCAGCCAAATTTTCCTTAAACCACAATTGTTCATAATTTAGAATGACAATTTTCCTTTCAATATTACATTTTGACCTTTTTGTCATTTACATTCTTTTGTTTGTCATTTTCTTTCATTTTATATTTTAACTCATGCACCCGTGTTCTATGGTCTATCAGATACCTTACAATATAATGCGACACCACTTTCATGTTTGAATTCTATTTTGAATTTTATTTAATGCATAGAGAAATGACACCTACGGTTAACATATGTAATGGTGTCGAAAATGTTAAACGAATACCATTAGAAGTCAACAAAACTTTCGGCCATTTCGGTAATTGTGTTTGATCTCATTTTTTTTTTTAAATGCTAATATGACGTAAAAGTCAAAGATTATGTTTCTCGAACTCACAACATTAGCAACTACAATATGCTATCCTGTAGTAAAAAAAAAATATTTTTAAATTCTTTGCTATATGACCCTTTTAAGCAGCTACTAAATTTGAAAGACTAACTCAAATGATGTAACATTCCTCAGGGCTTTTCATGTTAATTTAAATAAAATAAAAGATATAAGAATTTTTACCAACATGAAATTTTAAAATTCCTCCCATATCCTTAGGATAGTTTATTCAAAATACTTTATTAAACTACTAATTTTTGGAAAGATACATACAATATGCATCTATTTATAAATAGAAGTAATTTACAAGATAATACTAAAAATGTATTTATATTTCCTAACTATCTATTATTTAGGAGTTTATTCTACCAAAACACTTTATGAATGCAAATTGTATTAAAACAAAAATCTATAATTATTTGATGCTAAGAGAAATGCTCCTTAAAAATATAGCAGAATTAATTTTGTAAAATGTTAACATTGTATCGAAAGTTTCGTTTCCATTTAGAAGGAGCATGAAAACAACTTGTAAACTGTCTGTCCGCTAGACGCATGCGCATTCATAATTGAATGGCCATTAGTGAGTTATCAACTTAATAGTCGTGATCCAAGAAGCTTCGATGCGATCTGTCAAATGTTTGTCCGCCCAAAGCTAGAATGGATTTATGCCCTTTTAGCTGACAAGAAAATGATCTAAAATGAATAATCGTGGTCATGTTCAGCAACCATATTATAGTAATTCGTTAGCTATTCGACAAGAAATCCAAAGATTTGAGAGTGTGCATCCCAGCATATATGCTATTTATGATCATCTAGAGCTTATGCCTGATCCTCTACTTGCTCAGCAAATTCGAGAACACGTTGTCTGTATAGAAGGTATTGTTAATTTAAAAACAAAACCAATGATATGCTTATGTTGTTATTATACAAAACATTACATCCTGAATGACAATTATACACTTGCTGGGTTTGGGGTTGTTGACTCTAATATGTGTGACAAGTTTTATTTACCTTTAAATCTTATTGTATTTAGATTTATTTATAGTAAGATAGAGATTTATAACCATTCCCAATGACTGATCGAAAGTAAATGCAATATTTAGATGATCTAGACAAGAGAAAAAAAATCAAAATCTGTGTACGTCTAGTTTGTTATTCACGTTTAACATTACCAAAATAAAAACATTTACCGATCATTCGTTCCCAGTGTAGTTTGTTTAAAATTATCAAACAAATTTTTCTAGAATTTTGTTGTGTTGCGTATTTTTGATATGTAAAGCAAGTGTCAAGTTTCGCGTTCGTTCGTTGTTATTCTCTTTTATTTATGTTTTTAATTCTGTCAACGTACGTCTTGCCGTTCTTCATCTCGATCTCATACCCAAATACGTTTGAGCAAAACAATTGTTTGGTATTCTATAGTAATTTCAGAATTATTTTATTAAAATATTAGTTTCTATTAACGTAAACATAGACAGTCACATTACATTTAACCAAATGAACATTTTATTGAATCGTTTTTTACATTATTTCTTGTTACATGAAATGTTTAAACTATGTATCTGGGTTTAATTAAATACAAAAGACAGTAGTTGTAAGTATAAATTGAACTTTAGTATAAATATTTTATTGCAAGTCCCTTTAAATAAATGGGGATTTTTAAAAACTTTTAATTGAGTTTTGGATTTTAGTTTCATAAATTATGATAGTGTTTTCCAATGTGTTCATATTTTTCTTAGTATAAATAAAATGATTTAAAGAATGTCTTCGATTTTGTTCATTTAAAGTGGAAATCGAAAGTATTCTTTCTTACCAACTTATTTTAGATAATTTTTATCAAAAACTTTGTTAGTCTTTTGTAATATCTGTTTTGAAATATTGAATTAAGTATTCAGTTGTGTTGCTTTTTAGAAACTAAGTTTTATATTTCTTCTGCTTTGAGTCTGTATCAATAGAATCAGTTCTTTATTTTATGTGTTATATATCAGGTACTTTATAATATATTTCATACTTTTTATTATGTAATGGATATATGTGGCATATTTTACTAAGTGGCTTAATGTGACAATCCATTTTTAAATATGGTTCTTACCTCATATTATAGGATTTTAAAGGGATTAATAAAAGCACTATTTTTATATTTTGGAATTAAAGCATTGAATATATACTATATTAATTTGATGTATAATGTGGTAAAGAAATTACTCAATTTCAGTTTTTCTCAACATATGTTAGCTACTTTGATTTAAAATGATTACATAAAATATTCTTAAGTCATACATATATATATACATATATGTATATATATATATATGTATATATATGTATGTATATATGTATGTGTATGTATGTATATGTATGTATGTATAAATATATATGTATAATATATATATATATATATATATATATATATATATATATATATATATATATATATATATAGCTAACTGCCAGAGTAAAATTGATTTCTCTTCATAAAAGTGACTTTCATTGAAGTGTCATTAGAAAAATCAACTTTTTCTACAATTAAATTTTGTGTGAGAGCATATAAACTGTTATAATATTTTAATAGTAACATGGCATATTGTGTGATACTGATGCTTTCAAAACTCATATTCTTAAATCTGTAGTAAGGATCACTTTCCGAAAGAATTATTTTTTAGATCTCATTATAAATACAATTTGCTGAAACAAAATAAAAATTTGTAGATACATATGACTAGGAATTTTTCCTTTTTGTATAAATTTTAAAATGAAATATTTCTTGTAGAGTATTTTCTGATAATAATAGAAGCAAATAATTTTTTAAAAGATAAATGGTATTCATCATCATCGACATATTTCTTTTTCTGTTTTAAAATTTATCATGTATTTATCAATGTATTAAATTAAATATAATGTATTGGATAATGCATTCCATGTGTATTTTGCAAGATCAATTAACCATACAGAAGATTTTAATTTTTAAAAGAAAATTTTTTTTCTTAGTATTAATTTACTAATATGTATAATTATATAGTTTTTTCAAAACAATTTACAGTTATAAAGTTTAAAATGATTAATATAGATTTAATTAAAGAGAATGTTGGGAACATATTTTCTAGAATAAATTATCAATTTTTTCTGTTATTAATAAAAAGTCTTCAGAAACCCCCCTTCCTGTTTTAAAAAGCTGTAATTGTTACATTTATTGGATCATCTTAGTGAAAAGAGTATTTTTCTTCTTTTTCCCTAATGATATTAAAAACATTATACAGCCAATATGTAGCAGACATAAAGCATTCTGATCTTAGAATAATGAGTAATAATCTAAATACATTTCTGGTAAATGTAAGGTTTAGGTAGAAAAAAAAAAGAGGTATAGTTTGTCAAATCACTTGTAACAATCATAAGCTTTTTTAAAAATTAAAATTCACTTATTTAAGTATTTATCCTTAGACTTAATAGTATATAAGTACTGTACTCATAATTACAGTATGCATGATGTAATAGTAATGTTAAAATAAATGGTTTGAATGTCTTACCAAATTGATGATAACTTAAAAATGCACATTTATGTTTTTATGTGCGAGTTTGCTATTTTTATAATAAAAATCACTTTTAACTGTTATTTAATAAAGTTGTATATTATGAGAGTGAAGATTTATTGCATATTGTTTGAAAGTGTTTTTGATGACTGTATTATTTCATACATGTTTTCTTCTATTTAGATTCATTTGTGAATAGCCAAGAATGGACTTTAAGTCGATCTGTTCCTGATCTGCGGCTTGTAAGTTTATATAATTTTATTTCTGTAAAAAGACTGTACCTTAAAAAATGTTTAAAAGTATTCATTCATTTATAGTATTATAATGTATTATGATTATAAGTAAAATGTAGTTACCTAGAGGAGTGGTTAAAAAATAACATATTACTTATAGAAAGCTAGAATTAATTATTATGCTGGTAAGCACTTCAAAAAAACTTTTTGTAACAGATAATTCTTATGGTAGTAATTTTACCTGACGCATGTTATGTCTATTTTTAAAATACTAGTTCTCGTATATATATATTTGTGCATTTGATATCATTAACAGTTACTCAAAAGAAATACCCTCATCTAATTTTCTGAAGTTATTTTTTAATAAAGTTTCTAGTCTATACAGTGACCACTATTTTAAACTGTAATCCTAGTTGTCAGCTAAGAGCAGGGGCTAAAGTGGGGACTGAACAGGTCTTTTGCATCTGATTACATATCTTAAGTCCCATAGAATCTTTTCGGGTAGCCAATGAGGCTTTAGACCATATATTCAAGGTCATACCTAGTGAAGTGTAAGGTCTTCACTTTAACCTCTGAACGTAAGCAGATCAAAACATAAATTTAGGCCTCTAGGCAAAGACCATATATTCACCTTAAGTTTTCAACTTATTAGATGATGACACTATTTGAACTAGGTGATTGTATTCAAAGTTTTATAGAAGGTATCTATACTTGTCTGTGGTTATCCCTGTTTTAGTTTCACTTTTTTCTTTTATATATATATATATATATATATATATATATATATATATATATATATATATATATACAGTTTTAAGAAAATTTCAGAAAATTTAACAGCTATTAACTTATATTTTTAAGTTTTAAGACTTAAAAGAATACTTAACAATGATGAATAAATCATGTACTTCTCCATTTCTGTATATATATGTGTGTGTGTGTGTGTGTCAATAATATATTAAAAATTGCTGCACCTAAAGTTCTTAAAAATTTACATTCTATTTTTCTAATATTAACTTTCTTAGCCATCCAAATTAAAATCAAGGATCTGATTAATTGAGATTGTATTCTTTCCACACATCTGAAAACTAAAAATAGTATTAATAACTGCTACATGTGGTAGTTTGCTAACCCAACTGTCAATGCTCCCAGGAAAAACAGCATGTCCTTGCAATCTTTATGCCATTGTATACAATTATCCTGCCATGAATGTTTTAACACACTGCTAAAATATCTGACTAAAGCCTCTCTTTCATGAGAAGTTAACAGATTTCCCCCTCCTCAGAATGACATTTTCAAAAATTAACAGATACATGTTTGTTTCCTTCTTGCACAAGATCTATCTGTTCATTTTCTGCTTTTGAGATGAAAATAAAAGATGTTAGATAAGATTATGTCTGGTTTTGTGTTCCAGTGAGTTGCCTTACATGACATGACTACAATAGTCAAGCCGTGGTAAGCAAGCCCTGAAAAATATGGC
The DNA here is from genome assembly GCA_032207245.1 of Pardosa pseudoannulata. Classification (NCBI taxonomy): domain Eukaryota; kingdom Metazoa; phylum Arthropoda; class Arachnida; order Araneae; family Lycosidae; genus Pardosa; species Pardosa pseudoannulata. The sequence goes on along the minus strand of CM063502.1, from coordinate 110,193,350 downwards.
TATAACTTCATATGTGATTGATGAAGAATAATTTTATTAGTTACATATTTATAGACTTGTGTGAGTGTATTCATGTTATATATCAAAATTATTTCCCCTAAAATACATAACTAAAATTCTCCTTTTCCCCCTGTCTCATTTTTAATACCTAATTCCCTAACCATAAAATATCAGATAAAAGGGTGTTCTCTGACTTAAATTTCTTTTACCCATCTCTCAAAATTAACGCTGTAATAAATGCTAAATTTCTGCTCACTGACCACATTTTCAGCATTATTTCCACTCTGAGACCACCAGCTGCCTTAAATGATCAAGCCTCACTCTGGCTTTTCAAAATTGCTGAACAATCTTTAGTCTCATGAGAACAAAATCACATGACTCGCACGCTGCGGGCCAAAATCACCGACAGCGTTTATAAACTTGGAGCATTCTATGCAAAGCTGTTGTACTGTATAGATGATCGGTAGAACGGTGCTGTGATTTTCAATAAATATAAAGTGGCAGAATGCTGGACTTCGATTTCTTTGAGGGCTTCACAACTGCAAATTGACTTGGAGTCCCCCCCCCCCCGAGAATGCGTGGGCAAACTAAATAATAAGGGCTAATTTCCCGTGTCATTCGTGAAGAAATATTTTCAGTGGTTATATATGTAAAGTGGGACAAACTCTTTAGAATCAAGATCCACTTTATAAAAGTAATCTTATGGACTAATTATAATGGGATGAAATGGAGAAGGTTCTAAGTTAGTTCTACATATTACGTTTTAAGGGAACTTGATGCTACTGATTCGTAATTCTGATATTAATGTTAACTGCGAGCTAGTGTATTTGGCGTAAAAATGCAAGCTAGTTCTACTTTAGTATAATACTGTAGTAGAGTTGAATATTAATTATATTGGCATATACGAAATTTCTTTGTTTATTTTTCTTAGGATCGGTAACAGCGATTTTTATTCCTCTTAGATCCTTTATATAGCACCTTTCAGACGAGGGTTGAATGGCAGGGCGCTACTTTACAGTACCAAAGCCCTCGCGTTCGAATCCCGTTATTGGAATGGATGTTCATAGCCGTTCGGTTTTTGGTTTGGTTTGGAGCGCTATGGTCTACTTTTTGCAACACGAGGGCTAATGAGACCGGGACCTACTGCTTAAAGCCGATTCCGAACGGCTACGAACATCCATGCTATAGTGGGATTCGAACCCACGAACTCCGGTTCCGAAGGCCAGCACCCTAACCATTCGGCCATCGTTCGGCACGCAGCCGTTCGGAAGCAGTTGGCCCCGGTCTTGTTAACTCGCATGTATTCCCCCCTCCTCATTTAAAAAATTGTAGCCCTCTAAATCAAGCCATATAGCTCTTTTCTGAGGAATCCGTATATTCGAATTTCATTTCCCTTATATATTATATATAGAGAGGCCGTATATTCGAATTTCATAATGTTATAATAAAAGTTTGTAGCCGTTCGAAATCAGATTTAAACTTTAGATCTCAGTCGAATTAATCCTTATATAGGACTTGACTAATAACTAATACTAATACTTGACCATTTCATTTCAAACTGTATAGCGTATTTCCTAAAATTCTCGTTAGGGTCATCACTGTAATTGTAATTATCCGTTTGATGACGACCAAATCCGTAGGACACTGCCTTTTGGTATCAGAATCCATGAGTTCGAATCCCAGTGAAGGCATGGGTGTTCATGGCCATTCGAAATCAGCTTTAATCAGTAGGTTAGCTTAGCTCTAGTTAGCTCTCGTTTAGCAAAAAGTTGACTCTAGCTCTTCAAATCCAATCCCCCAATCTCCTAATGAAACCAAAAAATTTTTTTTGCCGAAATTTGATCTTACCTTTCTCATCTATACTATACTTCTTGGTACCGCTGTTTGTTTTCTCCTTCCCATTACAACTTTTACTATATATTAGTGATGTATGGATTATATTTAAATCTTACGAAACCGTGATTGAATTAGAATGCAATTTGAAACTCCAACATGCATTCAGTGATCGCGTTAAGGCACTTTTTGATAATCGCAATACTTGGGTACTCAGTTTGCTGAGATTCACTCGGTACTTGGATATGTCACCATTTTCACGGAAACTACTAAAATATTTAATCTATATTTCTAACTGAATAGACATTAAATGGAAAAATAACATTAAAAAATATGAATGATTATTGTTTTCAGCTAGAAAGAGCTTTCGAGTTCTTAAATGCAGTCGACGGTTTCAGTTTGTATTTAATATCGATATTGTAAAGGCCTTATCCCACGTCAACCTTTATATGTTGAAAAGTCAGCATATTTAGTCTACGATTCCTTTTCGCGATGAAGAATGTGTGGATTTCTCCTGTGATACCGAGCAATTTTTAATTGATTCAGTTTGGTTCTAGTCAACATGTGATAAAGCCTTTGATTGGCTGAAAATTTTTCGCTATTACAGAGAAATTCTCTCATTCTTCATCGAGAAAGAGAATCGTAAGCTGAATCCGTTGCTTTTTCAACGCGCGCAGGTTGACGTGTGTTAAGGCGCAGTTTCCGATTGAGTTTACTTCAGTAGCGATATTGTAAAGGTTTTATCACGTGTGATAAAGCCTTTAATTGGCTGAAAATGTTTCGCTATCACATGAGAAATACACGTATTATTCAAAGGAAAAGGAATCCAAAACTGATTCTGTTGCTTTTTCAACACGTACATGTTGACGTGTGATAAGGCTTTTGAGATGTCCCGCTGTATATTCCTCTCAATTCAGGACATCCCCGTATTATTCAAAGGAAAAGGAATTTAAAACTGATTCTGTTGCTTTTTCAACACTACATGTTGACGTGTGATAAGGCTTTTGAGATGTCCCACTGTATATTCCTTTCAATTCAGGACATCCACGTATTATTTAAAAGAAAAGGAATACAAAACTGATTCTGTTGCTTTTTCAACACGTACATGTTGACGTGTGATAAGGCTTTTGAGATGGTTCACTGTATATTCCTCTCAATTCAGGACATCCTTAGGCAGTGAAGAAAGAAGGCAATTCCTTAGGCAGAAATTGAGAGGGAGAAGTGTATATCATCATCATCATCATCATCATCATAAAAGAGCAATTTCTTTAGTTTATAATTACTTAGTAAAATCTAAAGATTACTCTGTATTCTTATTTCTACTATTTAAAACTGTTCAAGGATTTACATATTTTTTTTTTTTTTATCAAATGATAAAAATTACAGAAACAAAGATCATTTAAAGAAAAATAATACAGATGCCATGAGAAACAAAAATTCTCGCGTACTAGAATTGGTGAAATCGTACAAATTATTAAAAAAATGTTTAAAATTATTTAATGATTGAAAAACTGTCGGGACGTAAAGGAAGACTCCTGTAATTCTTTGCCAGCAAGGTAGGAGAAGGAAAAACATTCTATAGCAGAGGTTATCAAACATTTTTCCTGCTCTGAGCAGCTTTGAAAGAAATTGGAAATTCAACGCCGAGCACTAAATTTTATCTCGCAGCTGTGTACTGTGCTTAGAAAATATATCGAAAAATGCATTCATGATACAAATAAGCTTCGTCATTTAAGTTTGCAGGATATTAAATTTCACCGTTTAAATTTTCTTTTTTCTGCACAAATTTTTCATAGCAGATAGAAAGTACACACCCACGCTCACACACAATATATAAAAAGAAATAGGAAAATAAATTTAAGGCAGATATTACATATCCACAGTTCGCTATTTTACCACGATTCTTACGGTGCTTTAAAAACTCCCCCCTTTTTTTCCAATTTAAAAAAAAAAAAACTTCTTTATAACTGCTTTTTTATGTGGAAGTGCATTTTGTTTGTTGCTTTTTATTCCTAGTTCATAATTATTATCGCACATTTTTATAATAGTATTAATACCAAATCCATTTGATAATAAATTACAATTTATCTTCTATAACATCTGTTTATTTGATTTTAACTTTCAAATAAAAACAAATATAGTATGCGTTTTTATTTGATTGTTATTACAAACTTTATTCTGATGCAATATTAAGGGGTAACCAACATCATAGTATAAATATTAATTTCTTAATTTTTTTTTGTTATTTTATACTGTCAGCTCTCATAAAATAAACAGTACTATTTGAAAATGCCATAATTGCATTCAGAAACTTTGATTTCATAACGTTGCATGAGTCGATACATTACTCAAAAATTATTTCAAGTATCTGCATTACTATGATGTCATATGCCAAACGATGGCTGAATGGTAGGGCGCTGTTCTTTGGTATCGGAGTTCGTAGGTTTGAATCTCGCTACTGGCATGGACGTTCGTAACCGTTCAAAATCGACTTAAATCAGTAGGTCCCTGTCTCATTAGCTCCCGTGTAGCAAAATAGTAGACCGTAGCGCTTCAAACCAAACCATGTCATGTCTGTAGATGCCGCTATTTTACCCTGCCGATTCATTTTGAACCATGAGAATAACTGTTCTTTTTTGTCATTATTTTATGTAAGTTTGCATTATAATATACATAAGTATTAAAATTTGGAATTGCAAAAAGTGCATTACACAAAAGTGTTATAGAACAAAAATAATATACAATGTAATGCCTAGATCTAGATTGTTATAATGTCGTGTGAATTAGTGTTTTTCTTTTTTAGCCCATAGTTATATTTTTCTTCTGCCAACTGAGTATGAACCCTGTGTTATTAATTTGGCATCAATACCTTTGTTACAAATTTTTACCTAATAAAGGGTCACAATATTCATTTTTTTTCTCCCATTTTGCTCGTGAAAAATATTCTTTCTTTTAAACCAGGGCTTCGAACCGTATTTTTTTTTGTTCCGGTTTTCGTTCCGGTTCAACTAAAAAATTAATATCGGTTCAGTTCCGGTTTTCGCTCCGCCAAAAATAACTGTTTTCGTTTCAGTTCCAAATGAATAATTTCATTTTATGTATATTCTTATTTGTACTAAGAATATAATTCTATCATAAACAAAAAATGTAATTCTATCAAAATTTAGAAGATTTTATTCTTTTTTTAATTGGTACACTATGTGAATTGATACAAACAGCAGGCCTAATGAAATACTACTATTACGAAACATTTGAATCGCCGCCATTACCAAACACCCATTTGATGCGCAGAAGATTTGATAGATGCTTCATGCTACGTCATTTAGGGCCTCTCCTGTCTATTTACTCCTCCCTGATCTAAACAGTCTATACAAACATCCGTGGATGATCGCATGCTGAAATGTGAAAAATAAAATATAACTCGATATTTTTCTTAAAAAATCATCTATACTTCTAGTTTAATCAACTGAATTAAATATGTCTTCTACAAGTAGTTTCATGCGAAACTGAAACAGAAAACTACTAGTGAATATCAAAATAGGAAATCGAGAAGCAGTATACATGTAATGATAATTATAAAGTTAACGTTAAATTAGAAAATATTGATAAGTTGGTAACAGTAACAAAATGACTGAAAGATATATCGAACCGAAATAAACCGATATTTTTTTCGGTTCAGTTCCGGTTTTCGTTCCGACCAAAATAACGGTTTTTTCCGGTTTTCGGTTCAGTTCCGGTTCGAAGCCCTGTTTTAAACTGTGAAATATGTTGGATAAAATTATATTTAAATTTAAATGTGGTCGACCGTTTTGCGAAGCACTGGGAATCATTTTGCGAACCACAAATCTGAGAAACTATGCTCTGTAGAGATACATCCCCTGCTGCAGTGATCAAGAGGCACCTTTTTAGACACAGCAAAAACTTTTTTATTTGTTTATCAGAAATTGGTTTGGATCAAAAGTTCCCAACGGGGTTCCGTTTCTCCACCTCCCGTGAACGCTGGAATGGTGGATCGTCAGAGGCAAATGGAGGAGAGGGCGTTAAGGCAGTCTTAGGAGGCGGCCCTGACATACCTGCCTATTTAGGAAATTAATAAAATACTTTAAAAAGAGTTGTTTTAAAAATAACCCTTTTATGTAGCTATTTAAAATTATTATGATGTTAACAAAATAGAATAAATGATGAATAATGATGTAATAATAGAATAATAGAATAATGATGTTAACAAAATAGAACCAGACATTAACAAACAGTCAAAACTTCACCAGCCCCAAATATATATATATATATATATATATATATATATATATATATATTTATAAATTTCTTATTGATTCTGTGCTTACTTTTAAAATTTTAATAGACAATTTTTAATACATTTGATGATCGTTTTAATTAATTTCTACATTGTGGTTCTTAATGGATAAATAAAAGCAGATAAATAAAATAGGTGTGGAATACAATGAACAATATTTTATTATTTGGTATAATTAACTATAATGGAAGATGGGGCGTTAAAACTTTTTTCTTGTAAAGGGCGGGAAGGGGCAAGAAAAGTTTGGGAACCTCTGCCTTGGTGGAATAATTTTTCTCCCTTCATGATAAAAAAAAAATGAAACACGAGAAGAGAAATAAATTCAGTATTTATTGTTAAAAACACCCACAATAGTATAATAAAAGAATTATCCTGAAGTATTTCAATTTTGAGAAAAAAAAATCTAGGAGTGCGTATGTTCCTTTTTGGAAAAAATGGCATAGGAAAATGACGGGAAAAATCTATATTTTAACTATTATTGTTTATACGATATTTCCAGCGAATGCTTACGATAACACAGCTAAGTTTTATTCTAAGACCTAATCTATCCCATACATAAAGACGACCATATTATACGTAAATGGGATGTGCGTGAAATATTTTAAATATTACTCTTTTTAAACAATTATTATAAATTTATAATACCATATTCAGGCTTGCAATTCCGTCACTTTTCTCACCTTTAGTCACTTTTTTTACAATTGATCACTTTTAGTCACTTTTTTAAATAAACAGTCACTTTTTTCATGGTGTATCACAGCAAAAATCTTGTTGAAAAAAGAAAATGTGAATTAATAACAAAATATTTTGATAAAAGACCAAAAATGTGATGCTCTAATCTTATTTTTCTTATTAAAATGTAATTAGTTTCCAGATTTCCTAAGATTGTTTTCCAGAATTTAGTGATTTTAAAAAGTCGCGAAGAAGTTCCTGAAATCTACATGTGTACTAAAATGTAGATTTAATACATTACAGTAATTTACGTCAAAGCACACATTTCTCTTTTTCGTTTTCTTCACAATTTTTGTTTCGATACTCTAATCTAGCTATGTTCATATTTCAAAACATCATTAATATATGCAGAAAATTGTGATTATAAAATTAATGTATGTATTCAAATCTAATTTATAGATTTTCTTGAATAAAAAGCAATGTTGAGTTGTGTTAAACAAAATTTTTAACCTTTTTTGTATTTGACGCTAAAATCATGTCTTGCATGAATCATTTGATTTAGAGTTAAAATAAATAGAAAAATCTTAATAATAGCATGTGTAATCAAGAGGAGAAAAAAAAATTCGTTTTTTTTTCAATGTTTAGTCACTTTTTGGTCACATATTTTGTATTATTTGTCACTTTTCTCACCTTTTTGAAAGTACCTTAGCAGTTGCAAGCCTGCATATTAAATTTTTAAGCAGATAGGTCAAAAACAAAATAATTTTGAAAGTCATACAGTGCTCCCTTAAAATTGGAATTAATTCTGCTGCATTTATATTAATGAATATCTTAATCCAAGTTATTATCGACTTCCAAGAACCCCCTCCCACGATAAAAATAATAAATAAATAAAATAAAAACAGATATTTAAATAACTTTGATTACTGCAGTTCGTCACCACTAGCGATGAGCTATAATTTTAAACATAAGATGCCATTTATAAAAAAAGAAAAATTTCATAGCAAGAGATTTATTTGATATCATATAGAAGTACAGCTCTATAAACCGAAGTTTTACAATGGATATAATTATTCTTCATAGTTTCAGTCGGTATATCTGCTGAAAAAGTAAATTCCTGCGAGAGGTTTGAACAGTAATAACTGGTTGATTCGAATGATAAAATTGTAAATAATAGCAGAAATTTGAAAATTTAGGGAATTCTTTATAGAATTGTGATTTACCCCCAATAAATGTTTGGTTTGAATCGCTACGGTCTACTGTTTTGTTACATGAGGGCTAATGAGAAGGAGACATACTGTTTAAAGCCGATTCCGATCGGTTACGAACTTCCACACCAGATTCAGGATTCGAACATAAGAAGTAGTGCTCTGCCTATTCAGCCAACATTCAGCTCTCCCCTAAAAAAGAAAAATCGATCAAACACAGCACGAAATTTCTACTAGTTCTTTTTTAACTGTCTGCAAAATGGACGCTAGATATTAATTGGTTAAATCAATTATTATGGGTTAATTTCTCAAATGTTTTCGCTGCGACACCTCTGACATATGCTCGAGGTACACAGTTTGAGAACTTCGAAAGTAGTGAATCGGTGGCAGTTTGAGATAAATACAAGGACAATTCTTAGCACGTTTCGACAGTGCGCAGTGGCGATGGAAATCAATTTAAATTTTAACTCTTAAATATTTTTATATCTTTTTAAAAATATTTCCCCAATTTATTTTGATTACTCCCGCGACACCCTTGGCACACGACCAGCAGTCGGTTTGAGATTAGCAGGGTTAAGTGACAACAAGAGGTAAGGTTAATTATCTGCAAAAGCTTGAAAGTGTCTTATAAATTCTCCAAGAATTCCCAAGTTTATTATCAGTAAAGTAGTTGTTTATCCTGGTTCCACTCTTAGTTGTCCCCAAAACGCCAACCTGCTACTACAAGTATACGGATATTTTAACATATTCTAGTAACGATTTTGACCTTCTCCATGGATTTAAATTTAAATGTTAAAATCAAAGCGTGACTGGCATCGAATTGGAAAAGGATGTAAATATCGTCTACAGCATTAAAAATATTCTGTGCTTGAAAAGAAACAATGGGGTGAAGGCTATGTTTTTAAGCTCTCCGAAGAAAAATACTTTTATTCGATTATTAAAAACCTAACTAAGGTACGTACCTGTTATTAAATCTAAGTCTTATACCATGTTTTAAAAGGAAATCCAAACCCTCCTCCCCCCAAAAAAGAACTATCGCAAAATCTTTAAATATCTCTGTAAGAACTGTGAACAAAATTGTGAAATCTGATTTGCAGTTAATTGCAATCGAAATAGATCTAATTAATAGCAAAAAATATCTAAAAGGTTGGTTCATAGAAAACAAGGAAAGTTTTACTAAAGGCTTTATCGTTATTGCTAGCTTCTTTCATGAGGAGAGAAAGAATGGGCAGAGGAGTGAGTTACAGGCCATTTTTTTTGACTCCAAGCGCCTCATATTTGGTTTTACCCATCTCTTTCTTTCTCTCAGTGTATGTATGTATATATATATATATATATATATATATATATATATATATATATATATATGACAAGTCGTGCTCCAGAGTGAAGGTGAATGGAAAACAGTCTTCATGATAATAATAAGTTTTATTAACTCATCGTTCTTAAGGAAAGCAACATGCGCCATTTTCATTAATCGACGCGGAGCTATGCTTGAAGGTGTTTACCGCTCCACGTCCACGCGCCAAATCCAATTTATCTGTTTGCAAGCTCATCAAATCGTCGAGAAATGCTTCCACCTGACCGGATGATCCTGAAAGCTTACGCGAGCGTGGGTCTTTTTCATTTATTTTATTATTATAAAAGAGTTCTCTTTTTTAAATCGTTTTTAACTTACATAAGTTCCAACTACCCCTTTTTTAGACCTGACATATATACACACACATATATACATACATATAACAAAGTACCACCTGCGTCACAAATATCTTGCATACTCAACTCATACCCCAGGACTAACCCTTATACACACACACACACACACACACACACACACACACACTTTATAAGTATGATGTCAACCATGTTTGTATGTTTATATATATATATAGACTGCTTGAACTTTTTAAGGTTCCCGGCGTTTCTAGTGTTAAAAGTCTGAAATGAATGTAGCCTTAATTTGGGAACCTTATTAGCCAAACCGAAGTTGGGTCTCGATGCGATTAGCTTTTATAAGATGCAATTTCTAAAAATGTTTGTCCGCTATGTAAATAAACATCTGAACCTACTGGTACCAAATTTAATATATGTTTTCACCATATCGTAGAGAATGTCGTGGAATTTGACATCATACCTCAGAGGTTCATAGCAATACTATGCTTGTAAATATTTTTAATTGAGAATATCAGTTAGTAATGAACTATTATGTTGACAACTGCTAAAAATGAGGGGTTTTTTTTAGTTTTTTTTTTATTACAACGTTTATCTATTGTGTAGTGGTTCTAAAACTTTATTTGGGAAAATTAGTTTTCCAGACATAAGAGCAGACGAAGAGGCTAGTCTCAAATAATGAAGCCTAATTGAATTAAATTTACAAACTTTGCAGCCTTTAATTGGATTGATTAGAAAGATTCAACGCCGCCATTTTGACGTTGTAGATAAAATGAAAAATGTAAAAGTATTTAAAAATGTTTAAATGTTTTAATTTTAGAATGATTTCATATTAATTTCAGAATCTTGTATCCATAAAGATGCAGCAATGAGTCCTATAGCAGAAAACGTCAATATGACGGCATCCGTCTTTCTATGCTATAAGTGTTTTGTTATATGAAGACTCATTAGAGCTGGACCTACTGTCCAAAGCCGAATCCCTACGGTTATAAATAAATATACATGCCGACTGTGGCATTTGAACCTACTGACGCTTCTAAAACGAGTGCCTCGCTTTTGGGCCCACCGTACAGCTTTGTTTCGTTTGGGGCGCTACAGTTAACTGTTTTGCTACACGAGGGCTAATGTTCAGTTTTGTAACCGCTGGAGTTTAGTTTTTAATTCCTTGTAAGCGAGGTTAAAAAATAATAATAAACTCAATAAAACAGATATTAACGTTGTCTGTAACAGCCATATTGTAGTGATTGAGCTCTACTCAGACAATATAGTTGTCTTGAGAAACGAAATGGATTCGAATCCCACTGCGAGCATGGATGTTCGTAGTCATTCGATGTTTCAAGCAGTAAGCCCTAGTTTCATTAGCCTCCCATAAGCGAAATAGTAAACCAGAGCGCTTCAACCCCCCCCCCCTTTTTTAAAAAAATCAATTTAAGTGCACTTTCTATTAGCATTCGTCTTTTACAAAGCCGCATGTATTTGTTGGGGAAGCACGATATAGGTAAATCAAATTTGCTCACTATGAAGGGATATCACCGATGACAATCACGCCTTGTGCCGGATTTGAATTTACTCCCTCCTGCATGGTAGGCGAACGTTCTAACCACTATGCTGACTAGGTGGCACTCTCTAAACGAATCTAAACCAAACTAATTTGAAACTTGAGAAACGAAACCAAGTTTAAAGGAAATGTGTAAATGGTAATTATGATGAAGCATTATAATACATATCCGCCAACTTCTACGGATTATGCGTAGTCATTACGGAAAATACGAAATAATTACTGAATGACGCACCATTGCTCAAAAATACGAATTTCACGATTTTCATGGCAAATTTCTCAAATGCATATTCTTTTCCCCCATTAATCTTTATATATATATATATATATATATATATATATATATATATATATATATATATATATATATATATATATATATATATATATATATTTTTTTTTTTTTTTATTATACAATCTAATCTTTAATATCGTGAGAAAATATTTTTTCTTACTGTTGTTAGTACATAGGTTTATCTATTTATTTATTTTTTGTAATGTATATTTCATTACTCTACAATTATTCTGTAATTAAGTTTTTTTTTCTATTTCCAAAGATACTTTCGAACTCTTCATTCATATTTTTAAGGGATAAGTTTTAGAGTTTTAGATATTATTAAAAAGTTGTATAGATTTTGGTGGCACTTTGCAGTTCTCAAAATATTTTTGTTAACGTGCGTCTGTTTTATTTATGTTATACAAATATTTCCGTTTATAATTATAAATAATAAATTAATGCTACATTGTTGTTGCTAAATAATACATCGCGACAATATTTAGTCTGTGCATGATTTGACACGTTAATAAGTGCTACGGATTGGTTTATGAGCAATTTTGGAGGGTATGCATAATACAATAAAAATATTTAATTTAATAAGCGTACAAGGGAGATTTTAAAAATATTTTATGATTGATATGAGTTAAATTATGACATTTGGGAAAGGTGAGTGAACAGATGTGAACAATACGTTCAATCATTTTCCTTCCTTTATACTCGAATACAATTTTTTTTATATTACTTGTCCCAAAATATTAATAAATTTTTATTTTCTTTAAAATAAATACAACCCTTTAACGTACGTTTTATTTATGTATATTATTTTTTGAAATTATTTTTACGACAATAACGATCTATCCTTATACCTCTTATAACTATCGTATTAGGAATCTAAGATTAATTTATGTAAAGATATATTTTTAAAACAGTTTCCTAAATAGGTATGCATGTACTATCGTACATTAGATATTTGAGGTTTCCCAGCGACCTGGTAAGTCAAGGAAAATCAGGGAATTGCAAAATGGTCAGGTAAAGTTTTTAGTTAGTATATAGTTTACAGAGTTTTCAGTTTTCCTAGCAATTTATTGTGCTACAACTGGATTTATTTTTCTTAAGCTGCTTGGTATAAGTTTATTTTCTGTTAATTTTATAAAATTCAATCAAAAAAAGCGATTAGAATATATTACTTTTAAGTTAATAATGGTTTTTAATCATTACCTTTGCTAATATTGATAATAATTAATACAACATTTAAATTTAGTTACACCGTAGAGGATGTTGCGTGTCATTTGGTCAGGGAAAGTTTGGGAATGTAAGATTAATTTATATAAAGACATATTTTTAAAACTATTTCCTAAAGAGGTATGCATGTACTCATCGTATCAGACAAGTTTTGCTGGGAGCCCTGTGTTTGAATGTATTTGTAAATCGGCACGAATGTTGTATTGTGTGTGTATAATTAATTTGCAAGCATAAATATATATAAGCGCAATATCTCTGTATTATATAGGGTATTGTTGGAAGCTTGTCGAGTGGGAAATCTGCCTTGGTACACAGATATCTGACTGGTTCATATATGCAAGATGAATCACCGGAAGGTAAGAATTTAATTTGGAATTTGCAACTTATTGCTGCAAATTGTGACTAAAAAACATTAAATTTGCTTTTTTAAAATCAAAGGTGGACGATTCAAAAAGGAAGTCGTAATAGAAGGTCAGAGTTACCTGCTTCTCATACGAGATGAAGGTGGCCCTCCAGAAATACAGGTTAGTACAGTATTAGATTTAGTTTTCCTGCAATTTATTTTTATATATGGCTCTACTCTTGGAAGCTTTTTCTTGTCTTTTAAATCGAGAAAGCCCCAAAAAAATTCTAACAGGGTTTACTGCTTGTAGATTACAACTACGGAATGACTTTAATTCTAACTGAAATTGAATAAAAGCTTGGTTCGATTATTATATGAACTCTTACAAAATGTTTCTCACCCCAGCTGAAAATTTGTTTGCGCGTTCTCTACAGATTGCCTTATTTTATTATACTATATTATTACACTTGTACTGAAGCACTCTTCTTTTTATATTATCTGCTTGCAGTACTTATTTTAATTCTCAGTAAGTATAATTTGTTATCAGGATGGTAATCAACACGCTGTGTTCTTGAATGACTCTCAATAATTGCTTTCCAGAGTCCACGCGTTATGGTCAATAATGCGAAAGACAGAAAATTCTATGGGGAGTCAAAATGTGCTAGTTTATCTTCCAACGGCATTTAATATCCAACTGACGTTTTGTAAAGAAAAAAAAAAAATATTGATTTTTGAGACATATGCTGTGGATATTTTCTTGATGTCTAGTGCTCCATATTTCGATTTCAAATTTTGGAAATTTAGTATGATTTGATATATCTAGAAATGTAAGACATAAAAGGTGACAATATTTACAATTATGTGATTAAGATCCTAAAGTTACTTTTAGTTCCCTTCGATTTAAATTTTTCCACAGTTTGAGATTGTAAACCTCTTTTGATATGCCTATTTTATTTGATTTCAGGAATTCTATGATCAATTCTAAAATAGTGAAAAATATATTGCTGAATTCTTTCGGAACTCTTTGATTTTGTATATTCACTTTATTTCTCTCGGTTAATCTTAGTGATAGCTTATTATCTTGAGTTTTTAAATTATTAACATTTTAGTCTTATCTATCACGGTATATTTTGTCTTATTAGACTTCTGCATGAGGTATTGAAATTATTTTGTAATACTCTCCTGGGTACAAATAATTTTATATTGTAGGGCGTATTACGTTTTGTTGATATATATGACCTCAAGTTGAACTTTTCACAATATTCAACTAATTTTATATTAATGTTTACTTTACACTGCAGTTCCTCCTTAGTGCCTTCTTTGACTTCTTGATTTAATTTGTTTAAAGCAACATGTACGATTAATGTTTGATATTTACACGCTGATGTAGAAATCGAGTTCAGGATGCTTTGTACAATTTTGCGAGAGACGCTATTATTGTGTCGCATCTAACATTTTGAGCGAAATTTTATGCAGAAAATAACATTGATATTTATATTAGAAATATGATTTTATTTACCTGATGTCGTACCCCGACCGCCAGCTTGAAATCTGAACATTTCACTAATTATCCACCAACACATATGTAAACAGGTAAAGAAAGAAGATAAGTGTTAGAAAATCAATGTTCATTGAAATGAATTAATTTATCTATATCTATAATGGTGCACGTTTTTGACTCATGAATCGTCATCAAGGATATATTAATATGTAAAATTTCAGCTGAGTGGGTGATCGGGAAGTTAGCAAAAATTGAATACAAGATTTAGACCTAGTCAGACATACAGTACTAATTAAACAAAAGAGTGTAATATGAAAAAAAAGCCTTATTTAGATCGTTAAAAAATTATCATTGTATATAAATTGTGTTTACTCTTAAAAAGGCGGTTTTCATTTTAATTCTTCAACCAATAAAATATACATCTGGTTGGAAATTGTGTAACTTTTTATTTTTCCTTTGCGGGCTAGGTAGTCATTTGAAATTCTTGTTTGTTTTTACAGTTTAGCTGTTGGGTAGATGCTGTAATCTACGTCTTCAGTTTAGAAAATGAGGCGTCTTTTAATGCAATTTACAATTATTACACTAAGATGTCGCATTATAGGAGTCCCGGTGAAGTCCCTCTAATACTTGTTGGTACTCAAGGTAAGAAAATATATTTTCAAATAATTTCTTTCTTGTAGCACTTTGGATCATCATCAAATGGCTGTACTCATTTCCTTTAAAATTTATCTTTCTTTGTCTTGTTGCAGTTCTGCTTTATTACTTTTCATTTTATACTCTTTCCAAATCCGAATTTTATAGTTTTTACACGAAGGTACAAATGCCAAATGATTCAGGTTATCTCAAGTAGGACTCTTATCTGGTTTGTGAATTTACAGTATAAAAGCAATTCCGAGTCGTATACGTTCCGTCTTCAAGATTCTGTTGAAAGAAGTTTGTGTGGCTTCTCTACTGGTGCTATCTTTAGACGAGCTCCCCTACCCCCTCCTCTCCTTCTAGTCACTGCAATTTCTTAGCTTTGAAACCACCAGTTGTATTTTAAAAAACATTGTTCCGATTGCTAGGGCCGCCGAGAGAAATTCCGGGCCCTAAAAAGAAGGTATGTGGGTCTTTTTTCAGGGTCACGGAGAACAACACCATGCTCCCGAGTGACTTACCCTCGCCCATTTTTTTTTTCAAACATATCAAATTTTTGAATTTTTATCGAATTAAAAAAATAAATTCAGATTTTTTTCATTACATGAAAATCATGACATAGAAAAGTCATAGAGACGATTTTCGAGATTTCTTTCAGCAAAATTTTAAATAATTCCAGAAAAATCTATTTTCTGTATATCAGACATATCAATTTTTGAATTTTTATCGATTTAAAAAAATTCAGATTTTTTTCATTAGTTTTATTTACATATAAAATCATGACATATAAAAGTCATAGAAGAGATATTCGAGTTTTCTTTTTGCAAAATTTTAAATTCCAGAAAAATCTATTTTCTGTATATCATCAGATTTTTGAATTTTTATCGATTAAAAAAAATAAATTAAGATTTTTTTCATTAGTGTTATTTACATGTAAAAGCATAGCATATAAAAGTCATAGAGGAGATTTTCGAGCTTTCTTTTAGCAAAATTTAAAATAATTCCAGAAAAATCTATTTTCTGTATATCAAACATATCAGATTTTTGAATTTTTATCGATTAAAAAAATAAATTCATATTTTTTCATTAGTGTTATTTACATGTAAAAGCATAGCATATAAAAGTCATAAAGAAGATTTTCGAGCTTTCTTTTAGCAAAATTTTAAATAATCCCAGAAATATCTATTTTCTGCATATTAAACATCAGATTTTTGAATTTTTATCGATTAAAAAAAATACAGATTTTTTCATTTGTGTTATATACATGTAAAATCATGACATATAAAAGTCATAGAGGATATTTTCGATCATTTTATCTATTTAGATCCATAATGGTTACCGCATTTATGCGAATCTAATGCGCCATCGAATCTAATGCGCATACCCATTTTAAAACTTTAAATAATAAAAAAATTGTTTGTCGGCGAATGTAATGCGCATCAATGGTATGAGGAATTTATTGAATCTTATATTAAGTCATCGGCGAACTGCTGACGCACTCGAATCTAATGCGAACCCCAATTTTGAATACTACATTTGGCCAAAAACGATGCGCATTAGATTCGCGTAAATACGGTATTTTGTCATATTTTATATTTTTGAGAGTACTGAATGAACGATTCATTCAGTGCTCTCAAGTGTGCAGCTGTTACAAGAATCGTACAATGGGTTTTCATATTTATTACAGTTTATGTCTTTTTAAATCATTACAATTAATGTAGTTTTAACATTTTGACTACGATTTTTTTAACTTTGATTCCACCTACTTTTTTAATGAAATGAATTGGTTCATAAATGACATATTTTTTTATTTGGAAATTTTTGAAAGTGGTTTTTAAAGTGCAAATGAAAACATGGTTTTCTATAAAGAAAACTTGGGGCGTATATGTCTGAGGCTTAAGGATAAATTTTTCGGGCATGTAAAGTTATTATTAGCTATGAAGAAGTAATTTTTATTAATTAACAGTAACTCATTTTAGTAAAATATTTAATACAATAATCAACATTCGATCAAAATTAGTAGAAACACATTTCCATAGCGAAAGACTCGAACAATGAAATTTGTCTATGGTTGAATAGGTAGGGAACTGCTCTTTGGTATCGGAGTTCGTGGATTAAAATCCCACTGCAGGCATGGACGTTTGTAGCCATTCGGAATGGGCTTTAAGCAGTAAGTTCCGGTCTCATTAGCCCTGGTGTAGTAAAACAGTAGACCGTACCCCTCCAAACTAACCAGTGAGATTTGTCGAGAAAACGGGTTATGCCATCTAGGTGACCACAGCGTAAAGATGTACGTCTATTCTTGTTTCACGGCTGGGCATATTTTATATTGAGCTTTTTTTTGCGATATTTATCTCTCTAGTAGTGCCTGAAATCTCAGTAGCATGCCAGTGAAGGCATATCCTGTGAATAGTCAAAGCCGAACGATGGCCAAATATTAGAGCGCTGCTATTCGGTACCAGAGTTCGCGGGTTCTAATCCCGCTGCGGGCATGGATGTTCGTAGCCGTTTGGAATCGGCTTTAAGCAGTAGGTCCTAGTATCATTAGCGCTCGCGAACAACAACAAAAAAAAAATGGACTGTAGTGCTCCAAACCAAACCTGTTAGCAATCAAAATTATTATAATTATTATAGTTGATATAGTTAAAAATATATCAACTGTAATAATTTAACTCCTATTAAAAGTGCAATTGATAAAATAAGTACATATAAACATGGGACTCGAACAAGGACCGCAGGATTTGTGTCTCGTTTCCACAGCCATTGTAATCGACTTTAAGTCAGTAGGTCTCGTTCTCGTTAGCCTTGGTGTAGCAAAACAGTAGACGATAGCGTTCAAAATCAAATCCGTCGCTGTTAGCCGACTGCATGATGTTATCTAGCATGCGTTATTAGTAGCAGTTCAGCCCTTCGGCGTCGAATATTTGAGTGAAAATGAAACCACAGCAAGTGCTCCCTACCGCTCTTCCCCGAAGCAGCAATGCATTGATAATAACCGCAAATTTAACTAACTCGAATGTTACGACATTAAAAGTGTCTTGTCTGCAAACGTGTTACTGTGGTGTGAATATATAATTTTTTTTTTTTTTTTTTTTTTATCATCTATACAGCTACTTCATTAATCACATTCATTGTATGTCGCTAGTTAAAATTCTGTCACGTGTCTTCTATGTCGCTACGTACACAAAAGTTAAGACTCTTGCATTTTCTTTGCTACAGACGAAATAGAAATTTTTTTTGTGCGAGTTTTTTTTTCTTTTTTTCAATTTTTAATATTTAGCCAGTTTAGATAATCTAAGTTAAGAATCTAAACCAATGATATAAAGATTTATTTTTAGGTTATTAGATTTAATTTCTTTCTCAATGTACTTGAAACTAGCCGTACATGCAGAGAGTTGCCTTTCAGTGTTGGAAACCGAATCCAAGTGCTGCCAATTGCCGACTACAGATGAACAAATAGGGCGTTACCTATTAGTGCCGGAGTCTGTGGGTACAAGTCCCAATGGTAACATGGATATCGGTAGTTGAAATCTGCTTTAGGCTGTAGGTTTTGTTCTAAATAGCCGCCGTAATGTATAAATTGAGTGTAGTGCTCAAATTTGAACTAACTGCTGGCTTAATCTTTGGAACCTGAACGACGGTCTTGACTTTAACAGTTTTTCGGGGGCAATTAAAAGTAAGCCAATAAGTAATAAAAGTATCAGAGCAGTTAAAATATAATACACAAATTTATGTTTATTAGTAAAATATGCTATGCAATCAGAATATTAGAAATTTAAAAATGGATCATGCATCGTTGTAAAGCAAGAGTTGAATGAGAACACATTACATCTAATGAACTGTTGTGCCAACTCTTCATCAGTACAGATGTTTGTTTGAAAAAATCCAAAATAAATTACAAAATAGTCTAAATTTAGAGATGATTGCAAAACATGTTATTCGTAATAATTTTTTTTAATTCGAAGGAAATTCCATATAAGAACTTGTGTAAAATAAATGAATAAACAATAAAACATTTTAAATCTTAATCAACAAAGTAGGAAAATATCGAATTACCAGAATACAGTGTTGTGCAAATTGGCATTTCCTCATTTTTCCGCGGAATATTTGCATCGATTGCGTTCCTTTTTTTTGCTTTTGAATTGCAACCGTTTCTCTAGACCACTTTAATAAAACCCGTTTGTACTAATCCTAGACGTGTTATTAATTTTTTGTTAAGATTATTAGAAATGGACGAATCGGTAGGGTGTTACAGGATTTCGCGGATTCGACTGCAACCTTTTCTGTAAACTCTCCTGTGATCGCTTTGTTAAAGCCCGTTTGTACTAATCTAGATTTGTTATTAATTTTTTACTAATTAAAATCTTTGTTAAGATTATTAAAAATATACGAATCGGTAGGGTGTTACCGGATTTCACGGATTCGTACCCAGCTGCTGGCAAGGATGTTCGTAGTCGTTACTTTAAATTTTAAGCAGTAGGTTCCGGTCTAATTATCCTTTGTTTTGAAAAAAAATGACTATGGCTTTCCAAATCAGACCAAGAAGTGAATGTACACGTCTCCCCAGCTTGTATCATACATTTTCAATGATATTCAAGTTGGGTGCCTTTTATAGCCATTCCATAAAAAGCAGTATTTCCCAATTTTAGTGTCAGATGACAAGGGGACTCTGGGAACTCCCGCATTATTGTACTTGTCAGTGTAACATTTGACAGGAAGAAATGTATCAAAGCAAACTGTTTAAAAAGATCTAATGCATGCCAGTTTTATGCAAGGAAACTTGTGACGCGTCCCTTCTACGGCCCCGATATTCGCGAATGTAGAAAATGAAAAACAGTTGTTTTATGGTTTTGGACGGCATTGCTGTGGTCTACAGCACAGCACTGATCTTACCAGCTTTAACGTAGTACTGTTTCTACACTAATGTATAGAGTTAATATCCGTGTTTAGTGTATCCGCTAATTAATGCAGCTATGGGTTCTTATCAGAGACGCAACCACTAAAAGTCACCAGCCTAAAAGAACTGAAATCCGTCCCACTTCCAGGAGTTATGGTCTCTTTCTCTAATACTATTTTTTCAAACTTTCTGAATGCACAATTATTAGAATACTAGTTCAAAGAGTCCGCGTTTCATTATACTTTCTCATTCTTGGGCCCGCACGTTAATTTGAATTTTTTTTAAACTTGGATAGAAAAGGGTTTCGCCGCTATGCGGAAGTGCATGGGTCCGCCCTAAGTCCGAGTAGACGCGGCGTCTGGATTCTGCCTCGCTTCCTTAAAAGACCACTTCAACAATCCCTCGGGCATATAGAAGAAAGAGAAAAAGGAAAAGAAAAATACAAGAAAAAGGAAAATAATGAAAAAGGGAAAAAAAAAAAGAACTAAAAAAAGAAAAAAAAGAAAATCAATGAATAAAACAAGAAATAAAAACAAGAAAAGAAAATATAAAAAAAGAAAAAAAGAAATAAAGAAAAATAGGAAAATAAAATAGAAAACATCAGCGAGTTTAGCCGACTAGAACACTGTACATTTTCGTCGGCTAATCCCGCTGTTACTTTTTTAGAATCAAAATAAATAGAAGTTTTAGGTTTTTAAAAAATTATTTTAAAAAGTGGAAATACCGATTACCTTGTCGACGGTAGCATACGAATATGCGACTTAATTATACTTGTGTTTTGCTCATAAATCTAAAAGACACACCATGTAAAACCGAGAAACCAGTGTACTTATCTGGGTACTTTACGATTCTGGAAAATATAAGGGAAATATCAGGATAATTTTCAAAATTCTGCCAAAAATCAGTGAATGTTCCAAAATTTCACAAACTCCGGCAATTCTTTCTCTCTCTCTCCGTTTTTTAATTAAAAAAAAAGCAGAAATTAACTCGCCAAACGGATACTATAATTAAAAGAGAAAAGCTTTTTCCAGAGATTACTTTTTTTAAGTATTTAATCGCCAGAAATCTATTTTAGAATATAGTTATAATTAAATTGATTAATTTGGTTAAAATATCATTCACACACACACACACACTCATATTTACATACATTGCGGCCCATGGAGCTTTTTGAGCTCGCCTGGTGTATTGCTTTAAATCCAAATCGATATGTCCGTGAATAGCCGTAGATGTCTTAAACCTTCATAGCCCAACGAAATTGGGCGATATGGTTAGTAGGGCGCTGCCTTTTGGTACTTGAGTCCACGGGTTGATCTTTTGTTTTTTTTATTTTGGAGGTGGATTATTTGTGTTTAATTTTTATAGTTATTAAAGGGAAGGGATTGGCTAGTTGTGAACGTTACAATGAATTATTGGCTTAGTAGATCTAACTGTATTGGTTAAATCTGATCCCCATCGTATGAGGTTTGGTTTTGAGCGCTACGGTTTGCTTTTCTGCTTTATAGAATGCTAATGAGACCAAGACCTACAGCTTAGATTGGGTAACCGATTGGGTTCAAGTACCATATCTTGAAAAAAAAAATTAATGTGTTAATAATTATTTCTACAGTATTTGTACACATAATAACATGTAGAAATGAAAAAAAAATTTAAATTAAGGTTTATCATTAGTGAAAAAAATCACTCGATTTTTGACATCGATAATGTTGTGAGAAAATAATATATCAATCCAAATATAATATTTTAGAGTGACATACACATTTCAGCCACCCAAGAATGAAAGGAAACTCTTACTTATATTAAAATTGGTAGGAGGTAATCTTTATAGGAGTAACAATTCTGCTATTATCTTAAAAAGTGCCTTATAATTATTTTATAAAAACAGCTGCAATTTTTTTAAAAATTGCGTTTACATTTTTGTTTCTTAATCTCACAATTATTATGGAAATTATTTATTTTTTTTTGCATATTGTTATAATAACTTTTTTGTTATCACGTTATTACAAAGTAATAAAGTTTCTCAGAAAATGCGTGTGCACGGCCTACAAACGTATCCCAACAATGGTGAATTTACTTGGGGAATTGCTTTTAACAGGTCTTGACAAGACTTCATGTTATTTTAGTTGACAAGAATTCGTGTAGTGTACTTGCTACATGAATACAGATGTAGTTTTTATGTAACTAAATTTTTTACATAATTTATGTAAACTCTTATTACGTTTTTTATAATCTAGTGCTTCAGTGTGGGTAATAAAGTTCCACAATACTGTTTTAAATGGTTCGATGAGATTGCAAAATTCAAATGGTAAAATCGAAACTTCCTGCATAGTCTTGCTTGTTAAACAGGAGTTAATTTAAACAGGATCAAGCCCCTTATTTGCTGTAGAGTCCAATTTGAATCAATTCTGAGCAGCTCAAAATAAAATGTAATTTTATTCTCGGTATGGAGGAATCATTGCATTAAAGTATATAAAACAGTGTCCCACTTCCCGAAAAGGAGAGAACTGGAAATGGTCGTTGCCATATTTGTTTTAGAAAAAATGACAAAAATTTATTTAATGTGTCACAAGTGGGTTTACAGAGATGAGCAATAGAAATTGTTTGCTTAAACTGTGCAAGGAACAAAGTGTCATAAACATTCTATTTCAGATTAAGTTTTACCCTTGTTTTTTGTTTAATGTTTTAATCTTGTCTCTCTAATACAATGATTCGCAACCTTTTTTTTAGCTACCGCCCCCCTACGGAGCCGAAATGTATTCAACGCCCCCCTTTGTAAAAATCCAGTAATTTAAAGTGTAGGGTAGAGAAGTACTCAACTATAAGAGGCGAAATGTTTAAGTAATTTTCTTCAATAGAGTTACAAATCAAAGTTTTGTTGCTGAGACAAACTGAAGCACCGCAACAATGAATAGTATGGCCGAATGGTTAGGGAGCTGAACTTCGGTTCTTGAGTTCGTGGGTTCGAATTCCACTGGAGCATAGATGTTCGTAGCCATTCGGAATCGGCTTCAAGTAGTAGGTCCCGGTCTCATTAGCCTTCGTGTTGTAAAAGAGTATACCGTAAGGCTCCAAACCAAACGAATGCTGTTGACTGAATATTTTTTTTCTGAATGTCGGCCCAATTTCACGCAGAACATAGGGAATGAAAATAATTGGTTCTAGAACCACCGCATAAGTTTGTTTTATTACTGGTAAAAATGGTGTAAATCAGGTAATTAATGTAATGAATATATTTAGCATTTTTAAAATTAAGTTTGAAAGCAAATCCTGCTCACATCGCCGCCCTACCGTCCGAAACAAGTTCACCCCCCCCCCCGTTTAGAACCACTGCTCTAAGATAATTAATATTAATTTTTAAAATAGCTGCGTTTTTTTTTTTTTTTTTTTAAATTCCTGGTAGTAATTGATATAGGATACAAATTTATCCCACACCACTATTGAGGTTACAGTGCAAGTTGCGATTAGCGGAATATTAAGACTAGTTGGTTACCTTTACCTTAGAACGTCCGTTGGAGTCATTTCGACTCTAAGCTATGCTTATTGTTTTTATAAAATCCAGTAATATTCAGTTATGTATATTTATATATAAATTTATATATACATATATAATATACTGTAGTAACTATACGTTGTTATAAATTACTGATTGAAACTGTATCAGTTTCTAATAATGTTACCGGAATATCGAAATTTGGAAAAAAAGGGGGGGGGGTAGTTAAGTTTCACACGGTAAGTGAGCCAATATTTAAACACAGTAATAATTTTTTTTTAATTAACGAAGTGAAATTAATGCCCTGCAAATTGTGTGAATTTATCTAAAGAGCAAATGTATATTAATGGCTATATAATTTGTAGGCTCACTTGTATTAGGAAAGTTGTATAATGAAAATGTGAAAATGAAGTGAGTGTCTCGTGATCTAGAATAGTTGCAAATAATGTCTCCCAAATTTGGCTTCCTTGGATGAAATAAATGTAACGCAAAAGAAGAGGAATAAAAAAAAAATACATATTTGTATACATATGTCTGTTTATTATTAGTCCACTTTTTTCAAAAATGATATTTTCAATTAATTCCACTTCTTAGGGGAAGCTTGCCCCTTGCCGAGGTGTGCAGCACCGAGTTTATGTATTGTATGTAATATATAAAAAATTACTGCCCCTAAAGTTCTTCAAAATTCTTCCAATTTACGTTCTATTTTCTAATTTTAACTTTCCCAGGCACAAAATTTAAGATGTGATCCTTTGAAATTACATTGCAGTAAAGTTTGAATAAATAACTGCTACGTGTGGCTTTCTCACTCCTTTCATGAAGCAGCTGTCAATTTTCCCAGGGACAACTGAAGATTTTTGCTATCTTTATGCCGTTGTATACACTTTTTCTGTTGCATTTCTTTTTGCGAGCCACAGGAGAATCGCGGTTTTTAAGATTTCTCTCGTAGGAAATTAAGCACTTGATTATCCATTCAAGAATTCACAGACGAACAGGTGCACGTTTGTTTTTTTGCCTGTAAGACATGTTCGACTTTAAAAGGAAAATAAAAAAAATTTCGATAAGTATCTGCCCCGATCTTAGTGCTCCAGTAAGTAGCCTTCCACATGACTGCAGTAACTGAAAAATATGGGCCATATCTCTCAGAGAAGTTTACTTTTTACCGGTTGTGCACACTCACTCACACACATTGAGAAATAAACTAAAGGTTTGTTTCCGAGTATAAGGGTGTCTTATTTCTCTCCACCCTTTTCTTATAGTGGGCATTGAGGAATTAAAATTATTCAAACCTATGAAATTCGGTATTGAAATGCAGTTCTCTCCATAATTAACATCCAGCTCGGCTCTTAAAAAAATGTTATATTGATTTAAAGCGAGTGAACCCACAAGTAAACATCACCATTAGGTGAGGAACATCCAATTTTTTTATTTACTTAAAACAACTTCAAATCAGATATTATAATTCTGTTCACAGTTCTTAAAGAATAGATACACTCAGATCTCACAGATATTTAAAGATTTTGCTATAGCTGTTTGAGGGGTTTGATTTTTTTTTAAACATGAGATGTGACAATAGATTAAATGGCATACGTTCCTTTGTTGGGTATGAAATTTTCGTCCTTTGTTTACCCCAGTCTGATGTTAACTTTGAATTTTCTTTTCTTTTTTTTATTAATTATATCACTTATTTTACGTGTAAAAATGTTAAAACCATGCTTTATTTAAAAAAAAAAAAATGAATGAATATTTTCTTTAAATCGTAAAAATAATTTCTTTAAATGTTCGATGCATCGTTCATATTCCATCAACATTTTAAACAGAATATTTTTCATGTAGCAGACTATATTAAAACCCTATGTCTATTTGATGCCAGTCATATGTTTATATTAATATTTAAATTCATTGAAAATGTCAAAATCGTTACAAAAATGTGTAAACACCCTCTCTGTTTAATAAAACTTTAAACTTTAAAATAAAAAATGACCAAAGGGCACTAAATCCCTAAAATATTGATCTTATTTGTATAGTTTTTTTTGTGACTTTTTAAATAGAATAATCTTTAACAATAATTTTAGCTGTATGGGTGTATTTTACCGTTTGAAAGATTTATTGATAAATTTTTTTTTAACTCGTTTACTTTTGTGTAGCGTAGGTGTTTAAAATTACGCAATACTCTGCAAGCTATTCAGTAGAGCATTCCGCCCGAAGGTCTTTCTTGCTTGAAAATATCGTAAGCGGCAATGAGATTCTTAAAATACTGTAGTAGCGAAAATTGTGGTCGGTAATATTTACAAGAGTATTATTTTGATTGGACTAGTCTAGTTTCTTAGAGTTTTGCTTATGATTCATGTGTAGAAAAATAGACAGTAAAACATTAAATCTAACCTAAGAAATGGAAGATTAAGAAGCTTGATTATTTCTAATAATAAAACTAGGAATCGTCTCTTTATTAAAGATTGTCATATATCGAGAAATAAATCTATTTCGTTTGCCAAAATATTATCTTCAAATTACATTTTCAAAATCATATTGATTACGTTTACTTATGTAATCAATATGTTGTAAACTCCCGTAATCCTGATAAGTTACGTTAGTCTTCACTTTTTTTTTTTTTTCAAGGAGCAGTGTACATTTATCAAAAAGGACAATTTTAATCAAGTGAAAGGGCACTTTCTGTATCAACACTGGTCTTATTTAAAAGTAATCCATATATTACATGTAAAAACGGATTAGGTTTAACCTTTAAGAGTTTCACATAAAAAATAACTGTATTGTGAAAATATAAAAAATCTTTATTAGGATATGAAAAAACATGTGTTTACTAACATCCACTCTTATTATTGAATTGCAGAACAAATAACTTAAACTGAAAAAATTGTATCAAAATGTACTACAAAATTTTAGGGTTTTTTTTTTTTTTTCTAAAACACTGTATTTTTTACAAAATATAAATCGCTGCTGTACGTTTTATGAGCATGTTTACCGATATATTTTTTCTTCTAATGAAAAAAATTCTAAATATAAAATCACACATGATACTAATTTAAATAAACAAATACAAAAAGGGTCTAAAACGGCAATTTAATATTTTACAATAAATTACAGAAAAAAGCTTAAAAAGGTAGATTATTTTTACTCGACTAATGTTTAACAACAGATTTATAATTTAGATCATCAGTTGGACATCAGGGCAGGTGAATCTCACACACATAACTTTCCGAGCACCCACGTGTTCCCAACCCGCCGGAAAAAACTTTTTGAAAAAATACAGTGCGCAAAGTAAATGTATGCGGAATAAGTCCAGACGCAATGCCCTTTAAAAAATGTCATACATGAAATTACGTGTATGTAAGAATTTAAGGTATCAGCATCTTTGTAGAAATGGATATTTCGATATAGATAAAATTAATGTTCAGGAACATTTTATTTGCGTTGATGTGGAATAAAGTGTAAATTTTAATGTATCGAGTCCAGCACATAATACCAGACAGAAAGTGCACAGTTAAGAAAAGAAATTTTGGAAGCTTCAAAAGAATGTTTTATTAAAAAATAAACTTACTAAAATACTTTTAGACATTTCTAGAATTGACCGCTTACTCAGTAATGAAGAGTCTAAGCCAGTGATGGGCATGCTACGGCTCATTTTGAAATTATATTTTGATATTTATCACATTTTAAATCAGTAGTTGAGAAAATTTCAGTGTCATTCCTTAAAAAGGATCATCTTACAGCGTGTTCAATTTTTGATTATGCGAAAATTTTCTTAGGAATTAAACTTTTATTTATTTACTTTTCTAGATGCAAAATAGTTGTAAGAATTTTAATTGACAAATTGTTAAAAAAAATTTTACATAAGAAAATTTAAACCTACGCTGTAATAAATATTCATAAAATTATAAAAACTTATTTTTATATTTAAAAAAAAGATAAAAGGATTTATTACGAATTTATATTAATAACTTATACTTGTGTACTTCATCAACGTTATTGTAAAAGAACTTTAAACATGGTTTCCGCGCACCTGAAAAGTCAGGGAAAGTCATGGAAAATCATGAATTTTAGACAATGGATTAATTTTGTCATGGAAAATCTTGATTTTTCAACTAAAATGAGTAAAAATCATGGAAAGTCATGGATCCGCTAAACTACAGATTAAAAAAAATGCATTGAATTGTTTAATTCTATTTTTACTTGTCATTTGGATGAAGTTACTGAGTTCGGTATTTATGTATTATCCTATTGACCATATTGCCAAGTAAAATTTGTTTACCAAGAAAACTCAAAGCAAGAAAGCTTAATGGGTGGGTAAATGTATATTATTCTGGTTTTTTTCTTAAATTTTATATTAAAATTTTATTAATATAATAATAATTTTTTAATAAAAATTAGTTAAGGTTTTTGCACAAAATATAAGTTTATTTCTAAGGATATAAACATAAGGTATATAAACATTATAGCGTTATATTTGGCTATTATTCATGGTCACCTAGATAATACCAAAGTACCCTGAATTCAAATTGGAAACATTTTGATTGAAAAATTGCTATATAATTAAACTTAGGTATGTAGATACAACAATTTATTTTTATGTATATGAGTTTATTAACACTTCTATAGTAAGTTTATAGTGTTTTTATGATAAAATTCCTGTAATTTCTCTAAAAGCATATAATTTATTTATATGTACATAAGAAGTTTTATTCATATATACTTTAACGGAAGCTTTTAAAAGTCATGGAAAATGATCTGCTAAATCAGGGAAAGTCATGAAAAGTCATGGATTTGAAAAATTTTAATTTGGCAGATACCCTGTTTAAACTTTCAGAAATGCAGTCTCATTAAATCACATTAGCAGAAGAATTTCGAAAGTATACTATTTCTTTTAGTCTTTAGTGAGTTTCATCATAAATTTCGCCCGCCAAAATTTTTCTTTTTGTCCGCTTTTAAAAAAGTTTGTCCGTCACTAGTCTAAACTGAAGTAAAAGTGAAGAATTTGGTAAGCTCGAAAACTCCTATTTTTGGTCTATGGGCATGTGTGTCTGAATCACCTAACCGCTTCCGAACGTGATTCACACACACTGTTGATTTTTCTTAACTCTGTCGCTGAACCGGAGATCCTCAGAGTTTTTCCGCTTTAAACCATTTGAACTGGTTTGCTAATTTTTCTTTTGTTAATCCCGACGAAGGATATTGCTTTTCGTTTTAATAATTGCTCTAGACTTGTTTTGGTTTTTCTTTTTCTTCTTCTCTTCCTCTTGAGATCACCGTGTTGAGGTCATTCATTCTTTACTGACCTCTTAGGAAATTTTACTCGATACAAAGTCGGCGAAAAAAAAAGTTGAATCCTTTAATATTTCGATTGGGGATTTTCGGTGCTGTAAAATGAGTATGACCTTATTTGCGAAAAGTAATTCAAACTGTGATAAAAAACTTAAATGCATCCGTAAGGTATAGATTTATTTGAATTTTTCCTTGCGCACTAGAATCGGCTTTAAGAATAATTTATGTAGGAAAAATTGAATCCTTTAATATTTCGATGGGAATTTTCCGGTGCTGTAAAATGAGTATGACCTTATTTGCAAAAAGTAATTCAAACTGTGATAAAAAAAACTTAAATGCATTCGCAAGGTATAGATGACTTTTTTTTCACTGTGTACCTAGAATCCTCTTTAAGAATAATTTATTTACGGGTACTACAGTTCATATTTAAAAATATATATTTGGTTAAATTCAGTCAAAATCAACAAAAACAGCAGAAGAATTATTTTCTTTGTTTTGAAAGTAATTATTTAATTTCAAATTTACTAGATTTAAAATTTTAAAGAAAATACCTTTTTTTAATGCAATATCAATATTTTACTACATATCGTTGTACGTAACCATATGTAGGAGGATTCTGATGCAATTGGAGTTTTTTTTTTTTCCAAAAACTTCTGCTTGTTGAAACTTAAAAAAAAAAAAGTTTTTGGTGTTTAGCATCATTTTTCAAAATAAACTTAACAATTCAAACCATATTTAGATAAAGATATTTACAACTCTGTACAGAATACTATGGTAAATAAGGTCTATTTGCTCATTTCATATAAAATTTATAAGCACAATGTTCTTTCATTTTGGTAATCCTTGCATTTATGATTACAATTTATTTCAGTTCATATTTCACCAATCTTTTTTAAAAGTCCCGATTTCATCATCTTTCTACCTATATGCTGTTTCTTTTAAACACTATGATCCATCTTCAGAAATAATATGTTAATTAATCAATATATACCTCAAGAACTAGCTTTAAAAAATAAAGTGATTTCAACTTAAAGTTTTTCCTTTACAATTAAAAAAATACCACTTTACTGAATCCCATAAACATTTAACTCCATTACAAATACGAAACCTCAAATACATTCGCGAGTGTTTAGAATGTTCGATAGGTAAATAGTCTTAAATATTTTCAGTTGAGGACTAAAGGGAAATTTGATCTAAGATTTATATATACTAGCATAAATTTTTTGGTATTAATCGGAAGCTAATGTCATTAGAGATTCATGATGTGGAAAATAACTATTTTTTCTAATTATATATAAAATCCTGATTGTATTTTATTTACATTTCTGATTTTAGATTTACACAATTCTATGATTATATATATATATATATACACACACACAACCCGGTGAAATCATTTATAGGACTTATCAGATAACTTCAGTTTAATAAACGTCTTAGACGCTATTTGTTATATAAAAAGTCGGATGGATCGCTAGTTAATTAGAACTAACGTCTCGCATTTTAGAGAAAGTGAAGGAAATCGATATCACCCCCCCTTTTTTTTCAAAGGGGTTAAATGTATTAATCTGAGATACTTTTTTAGATGTGAGGCAACTCCTTTATAGCGTGATGAGGGGGAAAAAACTCTGAAGTGTAGTGAACAACTTGTGGTTATTCCACCAGCACTCTACCCCAGCTCACGTATCGCGATTAATTCGTGACTTTAGAGGGAGGAAAAAAAAAATCTACATGGCTGAGCTTCATCATCATCCGTACACTCCAGATCTTAACCCCGCCCCTCTCTCGCTAAGTTGAATTCCTCCATAGATGAAGATTCGCGATGACAAAGGAGATAAAATAAAAATCGCATTCGAAGCTTCGCCCTGATCCCGGAAACAACGTTCTAGTATTGTTTGCAGACGTGGAAATTCTGTAGGAATGGGTGGATCCAGTAAAGATGCGACCACTGAAAGAGCGACGTAAATACATAATGCATTAAATAGATCCCAAGGATATATATGCATTTATTTATAGACTAATCTTTCTTTCAAATATTTGATGAACCTTTAAAGACCAAGTATGCAAGGCAATTTTTTGGTCGCATGTAAATAATTGAGTAACTAGGCTCACGTGAAGAGTAGATTTGTTACTGAATTATTAGACGTTACTGTCAGTAGTAATTCTGAACATTTACAGAAATATCACTTTAAAAATAGTATTTATTTAAAATTTAAAATAAGAAAGACCACAATAATGTAACTTAAGTGGCTGAGTGCCAGTATTTATATTGTACGTTGAAACAACTCTCACACAGACAGTTAAGTGCACAGTTACAGATAAAAATTTAGATATCTCCTTCAACATAAGCTAGCCATAGAGGAAGGTGTGCACCACAATAAGGCAATTTCACGCAGTAGGGTAAATTTTCAAGTTATGACAATTCTGGCTTTAGTTTCAAACGGAAGGGCAGTTTATTGTTTGTCTATTGGCATGTAAACATGAAAATGAATGGGAAGGGCATTATAGTAGTTCGTGACGTTGCGACAAATTGCCTTAACTCCTGCTACAAAACAATGAGTTTCGAAAACCGCCTCGAATTCGTAAATGTAAAATATACCAACAAATTACAAAGCAAAATTAAATTTAAATAAGTTTGTGTACAATATAAGATGGTTTAGTTACAATTTAATGATCACTTTTGACATAAGCACAAATATTCTATAAACCATTCTGAAACGGATTGTAAAGTGCAGACAAAACTGAAGTAAACAATATTAGTTCTAGCTTTTACTCAACAAAAATTCATTTATACTACAATACATTCCAAAACGTAAATAGGTTGCACAAATTGAGATAAAATTTTCATTCATATTTACAAAATAACCGAATTGCTCAGGTTGTGCAGTTACACTGAATTGCTATACTTTCTAGAGTTGATAAAAATTCAGGCTTAAAAAAACTTCAATACAAATACAACTTAATTTACAGTTTGATAGTGCAAGTACTTGTCTCCAGTATAGAATGGGAATTTTAAACTTAACACGAAATAGCAAAACTTCACGTAATTCAAACCAGCTTAAGAATTTTTAGTCTTTACATGTCTATGATTCGACGTTTAACATCGAATCATAGACTTCTTAAACTAAACCTAGACTTAGACGGTTGAATAGTAGTATCTCGAACTCACTTCCAGAGTCCAAAGCGGCTACAACAGAGTGGAAGTTTGGCGAAATCTACTTTAATACCAGCTATAGAAAATTGAAACTTTAATTGTGCAAACCATTAATGTTGGGTCAGTGTGCAATAGGAAGGAGCTTTAAAAGCGATCAGTTGATATTCCACTGATAGCTTCAAGAATTGGAATGTTGTCACATATAGACATTGCAGTTTTAAAAACTATCGTACCAAGGAACATCATGCGAGAACCTTGAAGTACGATGAAAGTAAATCAGAGTTATTTAGATATAGGTTACTTAAAATGTAATAATTTAAAAAATGCAAAATGATACTAAAAAGGTACAACTGTCAATAATAAGTCCACTTGTCAAAAATCACGAAACAGACTTCCACCTACCTAAGTACAAACGAAAAAAGAATTCTGAATCACTCGTAGTACAAGACTAAGAAAACAGAAGTGACTGAAAACTATTTGTTGTTTCAAATTGTCTCTTTGAATGTTCAAGGTAGAATGTCGGTAGTAGTACTGAACATTTACAGAATACATCACACTATAAAATTAACAACATTTATTTTAAACTCAAATAGCAGATATCATAACAGTCAATCTGATCTCCTAAGCGCTCGTATGTATCGTATCTTAAAATATAACGCACATAGTTACAGTTAAACGCATAGTCACAGCTTAAACAATTCAAAATTAACTTTTAAGGCTGCTACCATATTACAGTCGACATATGTCACTGGTGACTTCTGCGTCATAATGATATCAGAGGAGTAAATTTTTGTTACCAAATTCCCATCTCTCGCGATTTCTGACGTTATAATGACGCAGAAGTCACCAGTGACATATGTCGACTGTCATAAGGTAGCAGCCTAAATGAGAAAACCATGGAGGAAGGTGTGCACCACATCGCTTCTTTTTTGTTTGGGAATATCAATTAAGGACGCGAAATGGCACATTGATTAGCATCTGAAAAATACTAATTAGCGGAGCTCGTTTCGTTGCAAAAATTTACTTAAATTTCCGATGTTCATTGATTTAAAAATGATTCTTAATCGATTTCATTTGTTTTTTGTATTAATGAAATTTTAGTTTCCTATTTATGTTAAATCTCTTTAGACAAATTTTTACAGCTCGTTTTGTTGTTTTAGAATTACTTAAAAAAAATATTTAGGTATTAATCATCCTCCCTTTAAAAACCATTTTTTCGTGCTCACGCAACTCAAGATCATTAAAAGTTAACAACTTCTCGAATGTTTTTTCTTTTAAATTTCTCACATCATTTCTTTTCTAGAATTTGTTTAGAAAATATTTTTAGAGGCATTATTTATCAGTAACGTAATTTCGTTAAAAATTTGAGACACTGCTCTTGCATAATTGAATTTTATATAGCAGACAACGTCTCGGGTGTTTGTTATAGTTTACCTAATGCTTGGTAAACTATAACAAATTTTATTCGATGAAGCTTTCAAAAACGCAACTACTGATCTTACATAATACAGAAAATGTAGTTAAAAATTGATTATTTTGGAACGGGGAAGAGCTGTTTACTAGTTATTTACCTGTAAAATATTATATATATATATATATATATATATATATATATATATATATATATATATATATGTTGCATTGTCGGTGGATATAATTATTTAGATTTATTATATCTACATTTATCTAAAAGATGAAACCCTCTTTTCGCACTGATTTTTCTCTTGGTACGTTAACTTGCATTTATATATGCTCGCATATACCTACATGCTTCTTTTCGAATATGTGACATATCGTTATCTTGGAAGGGTACCTGCACAACCCAATTCTGTTTTTCGTTTATTCATTGCATAAATACATTTCAATACATAATATTTTCATTAGGAAAACTTGTCACTGTGCCTCTACAGTGTGATCCGGTGTAATTATTTCGAGAGATATCCGAATGGGTAAATCGTGGGTTCTAATCCCACAACTGGCATGGATGTAGTAGCAAGTTGTGGTCTCATTAGCCCTTGTGTAGTAAAAAGTAAACAGTAGCGTTCCAACTAACCAGCTAATCAAATTAATTATTGTTGAAGGAAAGGACAGCCGTGGTTTTTCTTCATTTACTCTTTAAAATCAACACATTAATGGGAAATATTAATTTTTAATAATACTATATTTGATTCTTGGTTCACTCGAGTAGTGAAGTTTCATTCTTCAAGGAACAGCGGACGTATGATATAGATTTACGTATTCATTATGGCTATTAATAAATGCAAAATGATAATATGTGTGTTTGCATTTATACAGGCTTGCAATTCCGTCACTTTTCTCACCTTTAGTCACTTTTTTTTACAATTGATCACTTTTAGTCACTTTTTTAAAGTAAACAGTCACTTTTAGTCACTTTTTTTTATGGTGTATCACAGCAAAAGTCTGTTGTTGAAAAAAGAAATTTTATATTAATGACAAAATATTTTAATAAAAGACCAAAAATGTGATGCTCTAATCTTATTTTTCTTATTAAAATGTAATTAGTCATATGGTTTCTAGAATTTAGTGATTTTAAAAAGTCGTAAAGAAGTTCCTGAAATGTACATTTAATACATTAAAGTAATTTGCTTCAAAGCACACATTTTTCTTTTTCACAATTTTTGTTTACTCTAATCTAGTTATGTGCATATTTCAAAACATCATTAATATATGCAGAAAATTGTGATTATAAAATTTATGTATTATATGTATTCAAATCTAATTTATAGATTTTCTTGAATAAAAAGCAATATTGAGTTGTATTAAACAAGATTTTTAACCTTTTCTGTATTTTACGCTAAAATCATGTCTTGCAAATAATTTGATTTAGAGTTAAAATAAATAGAAAAATCTTAATAATAGCATCTGTAATCAAGAGGAGAAAAAAATAGCTTTTTTTTTTTCAATGTTTAGTCACTTTTTAGTCACTTATTCTGTATTATTTGTCACATTTCTCAGCTTTTTGAAAGTACCTCAGCAGTTTGCAAGCCTGTTTATATGAAATATTGGCGAGATTCATCAAAAAATACAACACATATTATTTCTGGTGCCGGTACATGCAATCCATACAACAGGCAATAACTTTAGGAACTTCGTGCACACACACTTTTTAAGTAGGGATTTCTCAGGTAAAAAGACTACGAATAATCCCTAAGTACATTTAATCACATGACAAAAAATACCCAGGTCTAAAGTGAAGCGTTTACTATTAGTCAAAGAAGTACAGACAGAGGCTGGATTAAGTCTATAGCGTGTCTAGAGGGAAAAATCAGAATTACCGCGCAAACCCCAACTTAATTTATGAACAGAAGTTATTAATATATAAATATGTAAGAAATTTTCATATTTCATTATATATATATATATATATATATATATATATATATATATATATATATATATATATATATATATATATATACATACATACATACATACATACATACACACACACTCAGAGGAATTATCAATTTCATTTATAAACAGCTTATTTTTTCTATTATACCTTTTTGGAAAACGTCTAAATTGCTATCTTCGTATCGATTTATTTTCTTACCTACGTCTTCAGTGGTATGTTCTGAATAGTAGCATTGTGTTAAAAATATTGGAGTATTTACACGTATATGCTGTTTCCACGAAACGTGTTAGATGTGACGAAATAAGCGTTCTCTGTGTATTATATTTAACTCGTCCTCTTTCGTACTTTGCTCCATTTTTTCCCTTCTTTTACTGTGGGTCGCCCATTTCACAGAACAGGAAGCTGTTGTCTATAAACATAGCAGTTCGTCACATAAACACACTGGGAAGATATGGAATAGAAACTGAGGGTGGTGGTTTTTTATTTTTTGAATTTTTTTTTTATTTATCTTTTCCCGAAATCGCATGAAAGACAGCGATGACTGACGAGAGCTTCAACACAAAATAATTCCTTAGAAACTATATATATGCATGCATTCCTTTCATCTCCACCCACGTACTCAACATCCACGGTTTTATCTGCATAAAATTTGTGCCATATTGCTTTTGAAATTTCTTTTGTGGTTTTTTTTTTTTCACGAATTCTGAAAGTCGTTTATGTTTATAACACTTGTAATTTTCATAATTTGAAATTTATAATATTACTTGTGAAATAATAGGAATTAAACATGATATAAATTCAAGAACATCGTATTTAACACTAGATTGCCCGAGATTTCTTGTATACCTATATTGCCCCAAAACAGTCAAAATGACTGCATTGTGAAAAAATAACAAATATGTAAAGAAATTTGTTTAAAATTAATTTTTAATATTATTTAATAAAGGAGGGCGGAAGTAACTACAATTATTCATAAACCCATTTATATGTTATAGAAAAAGTCTCCAAATTCTAAGAAATTGTGTCATTATATTTCATAATTGTTTTTCTAATTGAAATTAAAAAATAGTCAAAATGACTGCCTTGGGCAATCTAGTGTTAAAAATGAATTTCGAATGATGTTCAAAAAATATACTTTGAACCCCATAGTCTATACTTCGTTTCAGATACATACCCGTTCCTACTGGGGGTGCAGCGTGTGAAACTTAACGCGGGTAGCCAAAATCAGTGCCGGTCGGATTCCTGTGTGCATAATTTGGTAGAAATTTCTTTTAATGTTATGAGCCTTTGGGCACAGAATGTGCTAAATTATTTAACTATCTTAAAATGTTATTATACATTTTATATATTTGCTTATTATACTTTATATACTTTATTATGCTTTATTATGCTTTTTACTCCAGATTTAATCAAGTTAGTGTGTAGCTTTTGACTTGTTGATTTTAAGTTTGAAAAAGAAAAATACAAATTATGAGAAATAAATATAAATTATTCATCGTTTGTATTTTTCAAATCAAAATTAACTATTTCGTTGGTTTTGAAATTATCATCGTAAGTGATGGTTGGTTGGTTGGGAGTACTACGGTCTACTTTTTTGCAACACGAGGGTTAATGAGAGCGGGACCTACTGCTTAACCCTTTCGTGGGCTCTTTATTTCTCACACAACATTTTCAAATGTTCAAAACATAATTGCTAATTCTATTCAATCGATCGATCAATAGACGATGACACAAAACTGAAGCGGGAATTAGTCTTCCCATCTTTATAATAGCAAGACCAATATCTTATAATGGGTTTTGCGCTTCCCACAAGTGTATTTTGTAAGATGATGTAGATGGGAAGTAATCTTCCCAAAGCCCACGAAAGGATTAAAGCCGATTCCGAACATCCATGCCACAGTAGGACTCGAAACCATGAACTCCGGATTCGAAAATCAGTGCCTTAACCATTCGGCCATCATAAGTGATGAGTGAGTATGAAATAAAAATTTTATTAATCATTGGGCATTTTTTAAAAAAAATTTGGGGTACAACAATCTTAGAGGACATCCAAGGGCCTTAAAATACATTTAAGAAACATGTACTAGCTACAAATTGATATCCCTATATTTATATAGTGCAGCATGCGTATGCAATCTAATACGATTTAAATGCCATTGTATACTATAACTTCTTGCTAGTACAATTCCGAATTCGATGCGATTGCAGCACACATTGTATCGTATGCGTTGCAAATACGTATCGCTGTATATGATACGTATTTGCAATGTATATAACATGTTGTGTGCTGTATGGGATACTAAAGATAGCCTTAGTATTAAAGTAATAATACGAGTTGGTATTACGGGGATATTTAATGATCATAATTTTGTAACAAGTTTTTAAATATGTGAAGCTAATTTCTCTTAGAGTTCAACTTCAAGAAAAGTTTGTTTGATGAGATTTGTGTCTGACAGAAATGTTGGCAAAGAACAATTTTTATGATATTTATGTGTTATAAAATAAAATCACTTCTTTCTCTTTAATTGTACGCACTCTCTTATGTAAATTGCACTCATATATTATTCTTACGCATCAGACATGTTTCTTTAAAGTACAGACTAAAGATTTCAATGCAGGTACTGCTAAACAATTCTTTTTGTTTTGGCTATTTTATTGACTTAAATCTTACCTCTGTGCCACAGCCATTTCTTTGGCTTCCATGATACCTTTGCAGCTAATTCCAACATAGTTTTTACTCTTACTAAAATAGAATTACAAAGATCACTCACACCTGTTATTCTCGGGAGGTTTTTTTTTCTTACTTTTCTGCTGTTTTTGTCATTCTTTTATTTAAGGTCATATATACCAGTGTTTTGCTGTAGTAGCTTGAAATTTAGGAAACAGGTAGTATTCAGGTGGTATGGGTCCTATTAGAGTGTGGTGTGTGCAGTGTTTTTTTTTTGTTTTTTTTTCTTTAAATATTCGTATAGCTACTATTTTGATGCATTAGACGCCGCTTAATGTTGTCACATCATGTTGACTCTATTTTGATAAGTATGACCGGTTGATTTTAATAAACGAAAAATATAGTAAATTTTTAAGAGGCAGCATATAGTATTCGTAAAGGGGAATTAATTTGAGCAGGAAACATTTACTTAACATAGTAAAACTAGCATATAGGCGTCATATGACGGGATCAATAAAATTTTTAAATTTCCAGAATTGTAAAGCACCATATGGGGCTGGTAAAAAAATGGTTTGTGTTTTGGCTGATAATTATCTGGTACACGCTCAATAATTTGTTTATCTTTATACTCCTCTAAAGTCTGCCGATACTGTGAATGCAGTTTAGAGTCAAGTTGGATTCATTTAGTCAAACCGTATGGTTATGTATAAAAACAAACTTCTTAATTTTGAAAGATATATAATTTAAACGCCAGATATTTTCCATGAAATAGACTCCTAGACTTTTATGAAAATAATTTGTTTTTAATAACGGTGATAAAACTTTCATGGCAACAATAAATAATCGATGATTAAATTTAAAATTGTCACATATGTACCTAATCTATTATTTAAGCCAAATATAAAAGAAAATTATTTACGTAATATCTAAGTTCAGTGATAAAACGTACGAAAATAATGCAGACGATATTTAAATAATTTAAAATAAGAAATGATTATATGAGATGGTTAAAGGTGTGACGTCATAATGCTAGAAAAAAAAATGTTATTTTTACCTATTTGTGTGATAATTTTAATAGCCTGCTCTTAACCGGGAAAAATAATGGCATTAAACGCATGAAAAGGGAAGGGGTGGTTTTCTAACGTTTTAAATACGACAGTGTTTTTTGCTGTGATATGAAGCCCATTTATACCAATTTATTTTATAACAGGATCGATAGTTTAGGAGAAGATAAACTTTACTCTCTTTGAATTTTGCTAACCCTAACTCATCAAGAATCCAATAGAGGCCTCTATCTATTAGTTTAGAATCGCGTTGAATTCATTTAGAAATATAATTCAAAGTTTTCTGAGCTACATGGAAATTATCGTTAGGTTCTTCCAATTTATTTTGCTTGAAACAGTAATTAATGGAAGTAAAGGAATGAAACTATCGTTTCCACTACACTCTGGAGGTAGATAGAATTAGGGTTAGATTAGGAGGTAGATAGAATATCGGTAATAAAATTTTCATTGCAACAAAAAATAATCGATGGTTAAATTTAAAATTATCACATATGTACCTAATCTATTATTTAAGCCAAATATAAAAGGAAATTATTTAGTCAAACCGTGTGGTTATGTATAAAAATACACACAAACGAACAAACTTCTTAATTTTCAAAGATATATAATTTAAACGCTAGATATTTATTAGTCCGTGAAATAGACTCTTAGACTTTTATGAAAAGAATTTGTTGTTAATACCGATGATTAAATAATCGATGATTAAATTTAAAATTATCCCATATGTACCTAATCTATTATTTAAGCCAAATATAAAAGAAAATTATTTACGTAATATCTAAGTTCAGTGATAAAACGTATGAAAATAATACAGACGATATTTAAATAATTTAAAATAAGAAATGATTAAATGAGGTAATTAATGGAATGACGTCATCTTGCTAGAAAAAAAATGTTATTTTCACCTATTTATGGTTTTGGTTTGGAGTGCTACGGTCTACTTTTTGCAACACGAGGGCTAATGCGACCGGGACCTACAGCTTAAAGCCGATTCCGAACGGCTACGAACATCCATGCCACTGTGGGATTCGAACCCACGAACTCTGGTACCGAAGGCCAGCACCCTAACCAATCGGTCATCGTTCGGCCACCTGTTTATGGTGTGACAAATTGATAAATTTAATCACCTGCTCATAACCGGGGAAAATAAGGCTTGAAATAAAGGGCAATATATGCTAGAAAAGGGGGGAAGGGGTGGATG
The DNA here is from genome assembly GCA_032207245.1 of Pardosa pseudoannulata. Lineage (NCBI taxonomy): Eukaryota > Metazoa > Arthropoda > Arachnida > Araneae > Lycosidae > Pardosa > Pardosa pseudoannulata. The sequence goes on along the minus strand of CM063502.1, from coordinate 110,152,964 downwards.
TCGAACTTGCTAACCCTAACTCATTAAGAATCCAATATGGATTATATTATAATTCAATATGCCTCTATCCATTCTAGGTCCAACCGCTTGAAAAATACGAGAACAGACGGACAGATAACTTAGGCTATTATAATATAGGGGATTACATGCATGACACGAAAAAAGTGAAATTAATACAAAAAAAATATTAGTGTATATGTGTCAAGAAACAAAGAAATAATCACTTGTTAATTGCCAGGTCTACTTATGGAGCATGTTATTCACAAAATATTATGTTCATAATGTTTCTAAAAAACATAAGCATCAGCTTTTCTTTGCACTCCCACATGCAAAATCTGAAAAGCATTTCTGATCTCAGCACTTGTTGGAGTCTTCTCAATAATATTTTCAGGTTCATCTTCATCAGAAATAGACGTTGGTATGTTCATGTTCGATACAGATTCACATACATCGTAGTCTGTTAATGCAGTCGAATTTTTAAAGTTTTCGGCTATGTCCGAAAGATTACGAATTCGTAGTCGCTCAAGATTACGAAGCTTGGATAGCCTCGTAATCTTGAGCAGTCATGTATGGTGTAACACTTTTCTTCCACAACTGCATCGACATTTTCTTCTGGTTTTAAGAATCTTCCATGATTAAAACAACTACAAATCATCTTTTCTGACACTTCATTTCATGACATCGCCAACAAATGTATCGTCTCTGAAACATTAATTATTTTTCCTATCTAGTATAATGAGATGCTCCACGAACTTCGCCGGGAATGGCTTATCGAAAATAAGAAATTGATCGAAGATTTGATAACATTAAGCTATGTAGTGATAACTTTAAGCGAACGTTTTTGTGCTAATTCAAATACGCCTGTTCGGTTTGGTTTAGAGCGCTACGGTCTACGTTTTTGCAACACGAGGGCTAATGAAACTGGTTTCGAATGGCTTCGAATATCCATGGCATGGTGGGATTCGAACCCACGTACTCCGGAACCGAAGATCAGCGCTCTAAATACGCCTGTTCGGTATCGGAGTTTATTGATAATATTAAACGAATGTGTTAACATTAGCATGATCACATTAGAGTTAAATGGACAAAAAATGCAAGCAATCCATCATCTTGTGGTGTAAAGTGTATTCGTACAATGCATGGTTTTTTGGATTTTTGGAAATAAAGTTGCCAATATATTCTAGAGAATCTTTCAGTTTTAATGATGGCTTTATCTCTTTGGCATTGATTTAACCAAGTTTTTTGTTACAAAACTTGGTGTAGAAGTTTATTCATGCATAAGTGTTCACATTAACTCATTTTTATTAGAATTGTGCTTAGATCTAAATTTTTTTTTAGTTTTCTCATAATTGTTAAATAGGATTAAGGTCACATGAGTAAGGAAGAATTTTCATAATGTTATATAAATCTAAAGTCAAGTATTTAAACGGTGACGGTTTCTCATTATTGTTATCCGTGAAGTAGTAATCATCCCAAACTCATTTTTTGTCGCACTAGAACTCCAACAATCAAGTAATTTGAATTTGTTTAGTGGGGTTTGGAACTCTACAGTCTACTGTTTTGCTACCTAAGGTCTAATGAGACCAGTACCTACCGCTTAAAGCCGATTCTGAACGCTACGAATATCCATACCATCAGCGGGATTTGGCTGCTGTAAAAACTCGCCAAAAAAAGAAAAAGAATAGAAATGGCCAATACTTTTAATGATAACAGAATAGTTAATTTTGTTTAAACTAGAAAATAAACTCAGTCAGCGATGCTGAAATGAGTAGGGTGTTGCTCTTCGAACCAAAGGGTTCTAGGGTTCGAATCCCATTGTTGGCATGGAGGTTTGTAACCATTCGGAATCGCCTTTAAGCAGTAATCTCCAGTCTTGTTAGCCCTCTTGTAGCAAAAAACGTAGAAAATAGTGCTCCAAACTTAAAAGGTTTTTCTGGACGCTTTGCCGTAGCGCTCCAAGCCGAACGATGTCCGAATAAATAGGGCGCTGCTCTTCGGAACCAGAGTTCGGA
>CM063502.1:110058452-110145952 GCA_032207245.1 Pardosa pseudoannulata | reverse complement strand
TTAAAGGTGTGACAATATTTAAAAAAGTGATCCGTCGTATTTCTATTGATATCTATTCATTTTCTGTTCAAGACTTTTGCAAACGGCATTCTTAAGATGGAGCGCACGAAAAGAGTAATCAGAACCTACGGATAGTCTCTACTTATTGACCTCTCCAGTTTCAAGATGAAAATAATATCTTTGCAGTACGTGTTTAGCGCCCCCTTGACAATAACCTTGTAGAAAGTTCCGCCCTCTGTTCTCTCTATTTACGCCTCCAATGCAAGTATTTGTTAGTAGTGTTTTCAAAAGGAAGCATAACAAAGTGTAGTTGAAATAAGCAATATTAGCTTTTCTTCAAAAGCTCTTTACAAAAATTGGTTAAGTACGAGACAACATTGGTTATATACAAAAAGGTTACAACAAAAATTGGCTAAATACTATGAAAAATAATTAATTTATTTTCAAATGCATTTATATTTTAATGTTCTTAGTGTAATAATTATTCTTTATTGATATAGATTCATTTGAAGAGTGTATTTATATTCTCTTTTACTCCACGGTTTTTCGAACTCGTGTGTTGAAACGTCTCATGACTTCATTTTTTTTTAAAAATATTTTTATACATTAAAGTACAAAGATTTCTTTGCATTTTCAAGGTTCCCAGTAACCTGGAAATTAAGGAAATTGGAAAGTGGCCAGGGAAAGTCAGGGAAAATATGGAATATTTATTAAAAATCAGAGAAATTTACAAATATTTTCTAAAAGTCAATAAAAAGATCAATAAAAAATTTAAATCAAGTTTTTGGATTTAAATCGGATTTTTCGATTATTTTTTTTTTCAAATTAAACAGTACAAATAAAGTTATTTAAGTTAGGATTAAATATACTATGATTAATGATTAAGTTTTAGTTTTCCTATATATTTTAATTATAATGTGTGCAATATTATTCATAAATGATAATTTATGTATTGAATGTAGGCAATAATATTTTCTTTATCCCTCACCAATAAACTTTTACTGTTCACATGTTTTCAATGTTTTCAAATATTAAACTTTATATTAAAAAATTTAAAAAAAAAGTTTTAAAAGTTGTAGGATTTAAGCCCACACACACACACAAAAAAAAGTAAAAATTTTACTGATTTGTTGTCAAATTCGAAAAGAAAATCCTAAAAGGAATTTGACCATAAAAATTATTACAAAAAGTAGGATATTTGAACTTTACAAATACTAAGCTGTAGATCACTGTGCATTCGAATGTTGTTGGTAACGCCCTCTATTCATTCGATTAAAAAAAAATCATGCTGAAAAATTCACAAAGTGTAAAATAAAAGTATTCTTGATTGAAATCAATGTTTAAAAAAAATTCCAGTGATTTGAATCATAATTTATATCAAGATGATGTAAATTAAGTGCCGTGACGTTAAAAAAAATCTTACAACTTGCGCGTAAAACTCTAATTTTTGCATTCTAATTCAAAGGTTAAAAAAAGAAAAATTCATTAAGAAATTACTTTTCTAAGTAATGAACATTATATATATTTTAATGAACACTAGATGTCTCAATTTACGTAAGTAGTGAAAAGTACAGCTATAAAAAGTCCTAAAAGTTTTTAAAAAAATTACTGGAAATCAATAGCTCCGAGATCTCTTAATTTACGCGATTATTCCACCCCGCCGCTTCCTGTAATTGCAGAATCTTAATTATTAAAGTTCGTTTCTCATCCTCCTACTCACTTTAAAGCGACTAACATAACCTTTTCAGTTACCCGAATAAACTTTCATTTTGTCGAGACTTTAAAAACACGTTTCCTTTGCTTTTCTCTGGTCTCTCGGAAATCGTGATGTTTCGGCGAGAGAGGATTTCAAGGACATCTAATCCAAGTAGAAAGTAGAAAAGGTTGAGAAAACAAATGGATTCGAAGGGATTTTCAAAAATTAAATAAGCTTAACCTCAACGCTCAATTTATTGTGACCTAAACTGAAGTGGAAACTTCTTGTATAGTATTTTATTTATCTTTTGTGGGCTCTTTGAGAAATGCATTTTATTTTCACTGGAAGATCAAAGAAGGATTTGAATCGAAGGTTTGGAGTTTTTTCCCTAATAATAACTGCTTTTCTGTTAACCTTTTATGAAGTTTGCCTTGTTACTTTTCCTAAGCAGGGAGGGAGAAAGGGGGAGGTTGATATACATAACAGATTAATTTAGCATTGTATATGGTCGTAATTGTTCTTTAAATTCCGAAAATTCCTGAAAGAACAAAAAAAAGTCCTGCAATGTACTTAATTTTTACACGATTTCCTAAAATTTCTGGGGTTTTGTGAAAATATCTCATTTTTTTCCTGTTTAAAATGTTACTTTAAAAATATGTCTAAAAAACAAAATTAGCCAATTTTCTAATAAAAGAAATCTGAGATTGAAAAGATACTCATTCGTAAATAAAAAGCAAGTTTAAAATTCAATAAATAGAAGAAACTTTCTCCGTATTCGTTTCTATTTATTAATTTTTTATTTTCTACTTAACACTAAACATACCATAACCAGTAAAATGACCAGTAATGTATATTTAAAAAATGCGATGGATAATGAATTAAAATAGAAATAAAAAATAGGTATGTATTAAGTGAATAAAGAAAATAAATAAAATAAAAGAAATAGGTGTGTACTAAGTGTTGGAATGTTTAGTGTTAATATATGTATGCATAGTTTCTTTATTATACAGGGATTATTAGATAACATAATTTTGGCTATAATCATTACCTAAATAATTACTTATATACTCGATAGTATTCTGAAATTAATAGAAAAAATCTCGTCCTGGAGTTCTTTACCACTTCTACCCCAGCATTGCATATCTCCTAGATTTTGAATATTCGATTCACTTTATAATATTTTCTTTACCAAGTTAAATAGTTAATAAGTCAGAAAATTTACTTTGAGGGCTGTCGGAGTTTGTTGGAAAAAAATAATTTGAGGATTGCAAATTTGCACCATTGTCCTGATAATGTCCTGAAGTTAAGAATAAATCTTGTCCTAAAATTTTGTTCCTTACCCTACTACCCTTACGTTGTATCATCTCCTTGGTTTAAAATCTTCAGTGCAATTCATACATTATCCTTTACAGCTCTAAGTAGCTAACAAACCAAAAAATTTCCTTTGAGGCTTTTGTGATTAAGTTTCACATAAGATTTTTATTTATTTATTTATTTATTTATTTATTTTTTTTGGGGGGGGTCTAAGTTTGTTTCTATCTGCGAATTTGCTCCTTTGTAAAATATGTTTTGTATAATTTACTTTAAGGCGACCGTGGACTCTTGTTTAAACTGAAATATTGTTGCCGCGATATTTTTTTCATGTTTTTATGCTTTTGTAATTAATTTGACCAGAAATGTTGATTGTGGACTAGTCTCATTGAACTCAATATTGCCTTACATCCTTGAGTAATCTTTGAGTTAGCCGTGTTCAAATTGAGTGTTCCATATGTATAAAGCCGAACGATGACCGAATGGTTAGGGAGCTGACCTTCGGAACCCGAGTTCGTGGGTTCGAATCCCACAGTGGCATGGATGTTCGTAGCCATTCGGAATCGGCTTTAAGCAGTAGGTTCCGGTCTCATTAGCCCTCGTGTTGCAAAAAGTAGACCGTAGCGCTCCAAACCAATCCATATTTATAAACACATTACATCCTTAATTTTTAAATCGAATTCCAGCTAAACAGCTTTTTTATTATTTGTGTAAATTTAATCTGTAAGAGCATATAAGGTTTTAAAATTTAAAAGAATTAAGAACTTTTACAAAATTGAAATTTTTGTGTATTTATCATGCTATAAAACAAAATATACTGGTCTTTATTAATATATTTAGGTTCACAGTGCAAAAAAAATGTATATTTTTATTTGATATGAAAAATTAGTATCTAATTAATATACTTCAAGGGGTATCTGTTTATTTATTTACTTATTTATTTTTTTTTTTTTTTGTGCACGTACTTAATATTACTTGAAAGAATAACGCTATTTTTTTTTCAATCTAGAGTCTTACTATAGAACTTGTAAAAATTTTATTCTAACACGAGTAGAACTTTTTATTTTATTAATGAATCAACAGAAATAAATAAAATGCAGTTATGCAGAATATTTTGGGTTCGAAATATACTATGTCATCTTAACGCTTTGTATATCAACAATTCCGAATAGAAAAATATTTTCTTAATGCTGGAATACATTATTTAAAATATAAAAATAAAAACATGTTGACACACGCACATACATGGAATTTTTCTTCTTTAAAAAGTTAAAATATGTCTTTTGTTCGGGAAGAAATTGTTTTAACCACGTTGCATAATTTCATGGCAAGATTGCTACATACTGCGGTCACGTTTCGCATAGTTTCAAGCCTTTGACCAGCGCGCGAAGCCTTACGATGTTTTCGTCGTGGCATTCATCTAAGATGGGATAATAATAAAATAAACTAGAAGCATGAAGGCTTTATTACTTTGGAAAAAATAGAAAATAGATTAAGATAAATTATTTTTATGGGGCTTGAGAAGGCCTAGTGATTATCTTACAGACCTAGAATTCGGGATCCCGGGTTCGAGCCGGGCAACAAAACATCTTCCTATATATACATATTAACACATTGTGTGCGGGTACATTTCGCAGCGGAATTGTATCGGGAGCGGGCGTTTTGATCGTAAATTTAGTTATTCAGTTAAATCTCAATAGATCGAAAATTATTTGTTTTTTAAATCAACTCTTCGTATTTTATATTGAAATATATAAATAGAAATATATAAGTATCAAGCATAAGATTTTTGTAAACAAAAAATATATTTTTAGTGGATAAATTTATAATAGTATCGTAAATTTGAAAAATCAAATAGAAATAGTAGTATATAGTTTTAGTTTTTTCTCGTTCTGCGGTTCCGCATCGACTGATGTAAAAACTAGTTTTTATTTGTGTAAATTGTTCCAGAATCTGTGTAGTAGACAAGAACATTCGGCTTCGTTTTCCTGTATATACCGTTATTTTTGTACCCACAAACAAACCATGTTGTTACACTAACCCGTCCTTGTACGTCGTGACCCGCGCTCAAGTATAAATCGTCAGAAAACGTACTACTACGTGTCCCGCATACAATGTGTTAATTCGGAGGGGTAAGTTAGAACAATGGTTCTCAAACTTTCTTCTCCGTTTCACCCTTGTAAGGTTCTTGTTTTTTTCCCATTAAATACGGCAGAGCTACCAATAAAGATAAACATGGCTAGTTTAATGCTGATTTGTCTTTAATGCAATACTGGAAGAGTTGCATAAATGCTTAATTATTCATTGTAGCACTCTAATACTCATAGTTTTCAGTTTGACAACCACGGGCTTGGCGAACATGCATTAGAAATATGTGGGTCTATGACCTCTTGTTGGGCGGTCGACTAATGGGAAAGAGGTACGGAATCAGAAGCTGAAAGTCCCCCTACTGAACGTGAGCAAATTTGAGGGAATTCGCCAACCTGTCAATATGTTGCGAGTTATCAAATCAGATGATTTTTATTCAGTTTCCCTGCTTACTTTTCCGTAAATATAGCTATACTCTGTTGAATTCCTAATTAAAATCTAATTCTGAAATTGTCATTTTCTTTAAGAACGCATACAATAGCACTGCAGCAGCCCATGTTTTTGCCGATAAAATGTTATTTTAATAAATTAGTATTTAAAGTTTAGTTGCCGAAACATTCCATTTAAAAAAATAAGCTTTAGTCCATTTCTCCTGAAAAAAATTCTTTTTTTGTTAGTTTGTGTTTTTTAATGTTTTACAATTTTAATTTTTCTAAACTTTTAAAGCTTACTTTTGCTTTGAAACTAATATGTGCTTGTTATATTTTAATGGTAAATTTGTACTTTTCAAACTTTATTAAAATAAAATACAGTGCACTTTCCTTAAAAAAAATCATAAATGGAATTTATCCCCGAAGATAAAATATAAAAGAAAAATCATGGTTATTAGAATTATTGAAATCCTGGAACCAATAGAGGATTTAATTGGATTTCTGTAGATTCGCCGCGACGTTTTCTGGGTTATTAAATTCTTGTCTCCGTCTAATAAATCATGAATCAAACGTCATTGACGTTTTAAAATTATGCCTTATCATCAATAAATATATTCAGTTTAAAATGTTTCAAAAATTTCGTTATATTATACATACATGCATGCATATATATATATATATATATATATATATATATATATATATATATATATATATATATATATACACACACACACATACATGCACGATATATATATATATATATATATATATATATATATATATATATATATATATATATATACATAACACACACACACACACACTTGCTTTTTCTGCCTTCTCGCTCAACCTAGAAAATTAACAGATAAATTGTTTCGAATTTTACAGTTATATATTTCTTTTACAGCGTTCTCCCATATGAGTCATCTGCCTTACATATATATCTTAAAGAGGAATTAACATGTATATAAACTATAACAGAGCAATTTTAATAATTTTGCCGTTAGCTAGTAAAATGCTTCCACTTGGAAGAAACACTTACTCAAATTATGCTGCATTTAGGAATAAACAAATTATTCAGCTAGAAGCGCAATAAAAGTTTCGAAATTTATATTACATTATCTCTAAAGCTAAGTTTCTAAATAGTATCGGACGGGAATACAGTTTCAGTGAAAATTTGAATTTAAAAATACTCTTGAGATATCGTTCAGTGCATTTACGGGTTTTTATATGGATTTGCCAAATCTACCCTTATTACTCTTCTAAATCTGGCGAAATTTAAAATATGTTCTAAAATAATGCATGTTTGATATGTATGTACTCCTGATGCAGATTTGATTGAGATTTCTTAAGTTTTCATATGCGGTACTACATGATTTGATAGTGAAGTTTGCCATCGACGATGCATTTGCTACAGATAGTTACAGGTATAGGACAAAATAATAGGAATGGCCACTGTGAAATGTGTCTTATTTCGACCTCGCTTCCTCCAGTGTCGCAATAGTCTGTCATTTAGTGGCAGCGAAAGGGAATATTATAGTAGAGCATTTGCGTGTGTGAGAAAATTCTCTCCTCAGCAAAGCGTCATTATGTCTGACCTGTCCAACGCGCAAAGAGGCATAATTATTGGATTTCGCCTCGCTGGAGCGGCTTTGTTTAGAAAAGCCAACATTATGGGTGTTTCAAGGTCCACTACGTCAAGAATTATGACAGCCTACATAAAACTGGAAAAGATGTCCGCTGCAAAGCAGAACTGTGGACGAAAATCAAAGTTGACCGACCTGTATAAACGAGTGTTGAAGAGGATAGTCACCCTAAACGTAAAACAACACTGCTGCAAATAACTTCCTACAGGAATACTCATCTCCAGAACCCAGTATCAATCAAAACTCTTCAACGGGAGCTGTATACTGCAAGCATTCATGGCAGAGCAGCCACCTCAGAACAGTTAGTATCGCCGCAGAATGCTGTGAATCGATGACAGTGGTGCGGAGTCCACTAGAACTGGACACAACAGTAATAGATACTGGTCTGACGAATCATGATTTACATTATTTCAAACCATCGGAGGTGTATTTGCCTGGTAAACATCTGCAGAGGCATTTCATGTTGACAGCGTGGTTCCTACTGGCTCTCGGGCAGCTTCTGACTCTCTAGTTCGGGCTCTCGGATGGTGTGGCAAGAGAAAGCTAGGATTTATTCGTAGTCCAAAGATGGAAGGTCATAGGCTAGCATTATCGCAGTATTCTCGCAAATCATTTGCACCTTGTGTTTCAGACTCTATTTCCTAGAAACCATCCTCTATTCCAAGATGAAAACACCCCTGTTACACACGGCTCGCTATGTTCAAATATTGTTAGATGAGCACAATGATATGTAGAACATCTCACGTGGTGTCCTCAGTCCCCTGATCTCACATTTAGCCTTTGTGGGGTTTTTTAGATCAAGTCCGTGCTCGGTTTCCTCCTCCATTCACACTACCTGAACTCGAGATCGTTCTACTAAAGGAATGACTGCGAATTTCCTTGAACTTTGTGCACGACCTTTATTTATCAATCCCACATCGGATGTAAGCTGTAATTCGGGCTAATAATGTCCCCACTCTCTACTAATAAGCAGTTTGCATTCTTTCACATATGTTCCTATTATTTTGTCCTATGCCTGTATATTGTGAGACATTCTGAGAATGGATTCGTTAAGAATGACGAAAAGCAGGTTTTCGTACGAATTTTAAATCTGTTTCTGAGCCTTAACGTTTTGTCCCCCTAGAGCAAACACAATAAATGCCGCCCTACAAGCTTAAAAAAAAAGCAGCTTTAAACAAGCACATATAAAAAAGCACTACTTTACTACTCATTTATTCTCTAGATTCAAGTAATCGAAATATATTTTTGATGGTTCTATTTATTCATTTATTGCGCACAAGTTCACGTAGTTTTGCCGTTACTAAATTTTTATTATCATAAACAGCTGCTTACGTTGGCTATTTATTATAGCTGTCCCTATTTGCGTTCTACAATTATGATTGGAAATATCTGCCATCTTTTCTTTTCTTTCTCTTGTCGCGAATGTAGCAATAACCACAGCTCTTTAGCCGAGTGCTTCCCATTGTGAACTGCAGACAAGTCCGTTTTTAGGCATGTAGTGATTCAGTGCTCAAACATTCAGCTGAAAAATTTGAAAAGCGGCAACGTTTTAACAATGCACTGATACTTAAAATACGATGAAACCATTTCTTATGACGAATAAGGAAAATTATTTTTCTCATCACCAATAATTTTAACATTTGATTACATAGAGCCCGAAAAGGCCTATAGTCAGCGTGCGAAGCTAGAATCCTTGGGTGCCGTATTCTAGCCTGGCGTCTGCTCTGAAGACCTTTTGTATACCCAAAGACCGTGCAGGTTAAATGTATGGGTCTGGATGTCCTCTTGCTGGTATTCTAGTAGCTGGGTTTCGCTTGGCTTGCTACATTCTACTTTTTTTCTATACGGGGGCTGAGACCGGGACCTACTGCTTAAAGTTGGTCTTGAACGGCTACGAACATCCATGCAAGTAATAGGATTCGAACCCAATCATCCCGGTACAGAAGAGAAGCATCCTACTCAGTCGCTGCTAGCTAGGAGAGAAGTACGGAATAAGGAGTTAAGATCTTCTCCTGAAGATGATCAAAATTGGAGGGATTCCCCAGCATGGCATCACAAACGTCTTACACTCATCAGAGTAGGCAGCCCGTTGCAAAGTATCAAACGTTTGGGAATAAATTATTAAAACCATTTCTATTATATCTAATGATTTATGAAATCGAGTAGGTTAATTGTTTGTTTGATTTTGAGTGCCACGGTCTGCTGTTTTACTACACGAGGACTAATAAGACCATGACGTACTGCTTAAAGCCGATTCCGAACAATGAAATCGAGTTTTCAATGCCATTCGTATACATTAATTGATTATATATTATAATTAAGAGAATAAAGCCATTTAAAATTGTTTTCATTTGTAGTAACTAAAATGTTGCTACAAACTGTCATTATATGTTTATACATATTTTTTAATATTGACTTAAGTTCAGTACATTATATCTGTAAAATCCTAGCTTGTTTCCTTGTTTCAGATTTAAACTTTTGGTGGGGGAGGGGTCGCCAAATTAGACTACAAATGTACACAGTATCTAAATACGGGCCTGACTGCCGGTAATTTTTTTTTATGCAAATGCATGTACTCTATCAAATTAAATAGATATATGGTCTCATATCTGTAAGTGGCGTATTTGCATCATATAAAATGTTATTTATTGTACCGCAAATTACCTTAAAACAAAGAGTGAAGGGAAATTCTCATGTTTGACATATTATGCCGTTGTCTAGAATTTTTTATTACGATTGCGTGAGAAATTGGAATCGTTAGGAAAAAAAAAAAAAAAAAGGCTGCTGTTAGAATATGAATCTTATAAAACTTGAATTTTTGCATAATTTATTCTACAATTCTTCGTAATTTGTCACTCAGCTTCTCAGAGTTGGAGGGAAATAATCTATTTCATTGTACAGAAAATGAATATAAAAAATCAAAGAAAATCGCTTGGTTTAAATCGTGTTCTGGTTACTACTTATTACTTTCTTGTACAAAGTAAAGGAAGTATTGTAATCGCGATAAATTTCAGGGCTCAAATTTCAATGAAAATATTTATTTTTAATCCTGAATTTTAAATATCCATTTTGACGACCTGAACTGGTTGGGACTAGTTTCCTGTTGAAGTTTGTACGTACGTAAGTATTTCGTGTAACTCAAAAACGATTAGCCGTAGAAGGTCGATATTTTGAGTTTAGGGACTGTTATAATTTCTAGTTGCGTACCTCTTCTTTTGATTGCAATTGGAACTCTATAAAATATTCAAAAGTGATTAGTAATAAGTATAGAGATCTTGCATTCAAGACTACTATAACATCCAGTTTTGCTCCTGCTCGTTTGATTGCACTCTGCCCTTTGTATAAAGAAAAATTTCAATATAACATTATAAACTCTGCAGGGCATAACAAATCAACGGCTATCCATAAAATGATGTAATTTTATATTTTGGACAATTATAACGTTTAGTTTTGCACCTCTCCCTTTTTATTGCTATCCGCACTAACGATAAATTTCAGTTTAACATATACAACGCCATAACTCAAAAACTATTAGTCGTAAGGTTTTAAAATTCTGTATTTAGAAATTTTATAACATATAGGTGTGTCCTCCATTTTTTTTATTGCAATCTGTGCTATATATTAAGAAAAAAATCTCATAAAGTCCATCAATGCTGCCGATCTACAACAAAGTACCTCAGATACCGACGTATTCATACGCGGTTCTGCTATTTAACACTAGATTTACCAAACCAGTCAAAATGACTAGTTTTGCAATTGCAATTCAATGTACATATAAATTGCTGGTAAATTTAGTGTTAAACAGTGGAAACAATGCTTCTAAAGTCCGTTTTTAGAAAATAAAAGTAAAAATGTATTAGTTGCTGAGAATAATTTAAGTTTTTACTCTTTAATATTTCCTGGTACACAGTGAAGAAAGTATTGTAATCGCGAAAAAAATGGGTTTGGAACAAAATATCTGTATATCAGAAAAACTTAATATAACTTTTATTATTTTTGCGGGTCTCCGCCAGATAGCAGTACTTAAGCAAGCTTTACTCAGGCATCATGAGTACTATGAGGAACGAAATATGCTTTGAATCTTGAAGAGAATGTGCAAATGATTATTCAGACGACATATCATGCAAAATGAAAATAAAGAGATATAATACCCGTGCAAGGAAGTCATGTGGTGACCACATCAGATTCTTTTAAAAAGAATAAGTTTCCCCTTTTCAGTTGTTCAGTACTTTATGGCTTCTTTGGGTTTTGTGTTTCGTTTCAACCCAATAACATAGACAAATGATAGATCTATCTTTGATTTTATATATATATATATATATATATATATATATATATATATATATATATATATATATATATATATATATATATGCACACACACATATACACAGACAGTCGAACATTTATTTTGCGATTTTCCCTATTTTGCAATCTCTTTTTTGGAACCAAGGACATTTTGCAAATTTCTTCGGAAGATAACCTCCAAATAGCGAAGTGTATTCTCTATTTAACGAACCCCGTGATCTAATTTTTTCTTCTCCCTATTTATCCAAATACTTCTGGACATATCAAACTTATTTATTCTTTTAACTCGTTTACTTGTTATAATACAATAATGTCATTAAAATTAATTTTTATATAATTTTTTAAACTGCAAATACAGTGTATTCCAGGTCATTGTTTTGTTTTATTCTTGCTCTCCTCGTAAATTTCTTTTTGATAGCTAAAAATAAAAAAAAGTATGTATTGATTTATACAAGTGGTATAATTACTTTTTTAATGATTCTATTGTTTGTGAATTTAAAGTGTTTCATGTACTTTAAAAAGGTAAATCTCTATTTGACGAATTTTCCATTTAACTATTTTTAAGGATTTAGCGACTTCGTTAAATGGATGTCCGACTGTATATTTATATAATATTCTCGCTCAATATTATATATTGTTTACTCTTTTTTTCTTTTTACAATACATTGAAATTTTAATTTAATTAAACTAAATTTCCAAAATAATTGATTTAAAACATGATTTGATGGTAAGTGTTTAGATGTAAAACATCGTGCTTGAGTTTTATCCCCGCAACCTAAAGAACTCTAACAGATTTTTCACATAGCGATTTAACGATTTAGGGATTTAACGACCTCGTTAAATAGAGGTCCGACTGTATATTTATTTATATAATTTCCTCGCTCAGTATTTTATATTGTGTATTCTTTCTTTTCTTTTCACAATACGTTGAAATTGCATTTATTTAATTAAACCGAATTTCAAAAATAATTGATTTTTAACATGATTTGATTTGCAAATATTTCAATGTAAAATGTCGTACCTTGATATTATTCCCGCAACCTAAAGAATAGTATTTAACGAGTTTTTAATTTACCGAACTCTCTTTTGGGATTTAGCTACCTTGTTAAATAGAAGTTTAGTTGTATATTTATTTATTTATATGATTTCCTTGTCCGGTATTTTCTATCGCTTATTCTTTTTAATTCCTTCTTTTCACAAACGTTGAAATTATTTATTCAATAAAACCGAATTTCAAAAATAATTAATTTTGAACACGATTCAATTTGCTCGTACTTCGATGTAAAACGTTTTACCTCTATTTTATCCACTCAACCTAAAGAGCAGTATCATTGCCCTTCCAATATGGGCGTAATTCTTTTAATTAACTTTACATAGCGGGCTGTCTAGCGCTTGCGGGCTACCTCGGGTATGGCACTGTTTCTGGGGGTGTTTTCTTCAGGTGACCAGGCGCCAAACGAACGGTTGAAGAAAGAGGGCGCTGTATCGATCGATTTTTCAAGCACTGTAGACATGGTCGACATATTTCGATGAGGGGTCTGCGAAATGGTAAGCCTCTTTACTCAGCTGGGTTTGATTCCGTATCTCGGTGAACTCATGTTTTGCATGAATGTGAGAAGATATGAGTTCGAAGTGATATTGTTCAGAAATACTCTAGCATTGATAATGTGGCGTTGTAGTCGTGTAATTTTTTTTTCTGTACTTGTTTTGAAATTTTCAAAAATAATTTTAATTCTAGATTTAATTAGAAATTCCCATCCACTTAGTTTTGGTTTATAAAGAATTCGCTTATACGGGTGTTGAGTTGGAATATTCCATTTCTGAACCAGAGAAGAGTATATTTTAGTTGTTTTTTCCCCCCCTTGTATTTGTTTTTGTTTTAGTCTGTTAAAACATGCAGTAATGATTTTGCGTCGCTATGCTGTGGAAATAGCTTTAACTCTTGACCTTTTCAGATTGTTTAAATTGTTTAATGTATATTTTTTTACCTGTTTCTATTTTTATTTCTATTTGATTCATATGCGAATGCTGTATTAATAATTTCGAAATTTTGATCATTCTTATCAGTTTTCGAAGATTTAAAGGGAAGGAACACAAAAATAAATATGGGAATTTCATACACATGTTTATAAGAATACTGTATGCTTTGAATTGTTTACAGTTTAAAATTAAATTTCTCCTTCCCCCTTCTTTATCCCGTATATTTATACCTTTATATTTAATTGCGCAATTTATATTTTCAAAAACCAAAATATTACAAATTTTCGGTAGATACGGTGTTATTTGCCTTCTGGATTTTAGATTTTTCTTGTTAGCATAATGAATTTACTAACATTTCCCTGGTTTTACACAACTGTATTAATTTGTATACAACATGAATAAATGCTACTAAAATCTTGTTCTTCATTTCATTGTAGCAGAAATCATTTACGAAGTTTTGGTACCGTTTTATCATATGTTTTATGACAAAATTTACGTAAATTATCGATAAAATAAAACAATATTGAAAACTAAAGTTTGTTTTCATTGGTACTATGGAAGCTCTGTAAAAATATGTATGGAGATGCCGTAATGACAACTATTGTTTAAGTTTTATGTAAATCTTTATGCAAACTTAGAGATAAATTTTTATTTGGAATATATGAAAAGACATTTTTGGATTTCCATGTATATAAACGGTTTTGTTTATACTATATACAATTCTGTGTGCTATGCCTCTAAAGGTATAATGCATATATTTATTTAGATACCGATTACTTTCTACTGTATGACTCTGGGAGTTTACGTATTTTTATTGTAAATTTTTAGTGAAATTTTAGCTCTAATTACTTTAGGTAATTTTTAATGGGAAGATATCTTTAATTGCTACTTTTGTGTCTATTTTTATATTAAAAGCATTGAAGTAAATGTACTTCTTAAGCGTGTGTTTAGGATCCTTTTATTTTAAAAATTGTTTGACTTTGTTAAATTGTATTGTCCGGGAATATTTTGCTGAAATAAAAATTAATTTCATTTCATTGTAATAAAACCAATAATTTTCATTCTATTCTAATAGAATTAATGAATTTTAAGATCAAATTAAAAGAATTGGTTTGAAACTTAATGTTTATTATTAACACAGAGAATATGCTAGTAGTACTCGCTTATCAATTAACAGTACTCAATTATTTATTTGAATATAATTAAATAATTTGATGGAAATGTCATCGTTTGCATTTTATATATGCTTGTCAAATAGCATTTTCATGATTATGATCCTGATGTTACATCTCTTGTACCTTTATTAGGTATTTTCAAAATCCTTTTTATAGTAGCTTTTTAAATAGGTAATAGATATATTTTATTAAATTTGTATCATACTCTCATTTGTTCTCATTTCTAGTTATCTATTTTTCATGTTCTCGGAACTTAAATAATCATTCATACTTTTATTTCAATAAATGATGTATTAAGATCATTTAAAATGTTCAAAAAGATTTGATTTGTTTTGCCTTTTTTGTGTAAAGGAATAATGCTGAATTTATTTTTCTCCAGAGAGTTAAGAAAATGTTTAAATGAAGTAATATTCTTTAATACTTTATCTAAAATGCCTTTAAGTTATGCCTTATAAAAATTTCTCAGTTCCTACTCTGCATTTTGACCTAATATTAAATATTTAATTCATGTAGAATGAACCTTATTGATCAAGAAATTTATTTGTTTTTAGATGTCCTTTTCTGTTGTAAAAGACTGACACTTAATATTTAAATATGGATTTTAAATAGCATTTATATTGCTACTAGGGACAATTTCTACAAAAAAGAAAACCTTGTCAACATTAAGTATCATTCAATTTATCTGACATACAAATGTGGATGTACATATATATGTTTTTGTTATAGATGCAATCAGTGAAAGTAACCCTCGAGTAATAGATGACTCACGTGCTAGGAAGTTAGCCAGTGATCTTAAAAGGTGTTCCTATTATGAAACTTGTGCTACATATGGACTCAATGTTGAAAGAGTCTTCCAAGATGGTAATAAAACTTTTTATGAAACTTTAAAAATATAGTAAAGCTTATTTTACAGTTTTCATGTATTTTAACATTTTGTTATTAAAAAGTTAGTTTAAAGGAATAGGATTTATTGACAGAGCAATATTTATTAATTTTTTTCTTTAGCTACTTTCATTATTCAGTTGAATGTATATGCTTTAAAATAATTATTTTATTACTAATGATTTGCTACTTGAAATTTTTTTATATTAAATATCTTTTTCCATAAGGACTAACTTCTGTATAATGTTTTTTTTTTCTGTATAATCTCTATTTTATAAATTGTACTTAGATTGTAATTGATTATTTTGTAATATAATTTATTTGATTACAAATTCAACTTTTTACAGCTATTTATTTTCTCAAAATATGGCTCTGTTTGAATTAATGTCAAGAAATTGTTACCAATATTTTACCCAGGCAAAATAGCAGTTTACAATTAGTTGTATATATATATTTTTTATCTTAAAAATGTGTTAGAAATGCAGGAAGCTTAATATAGCTTAGCTCTTTAATGGCAAAACATTTTTAGTTTGTACAAAAATTAAAAATGATGATTTTAAATGTTAATGGTGATATAAGGACATTTTATATTACTTATTAAAAATATCTTATCATATTCTAGTTGTAATTTTATGTAGTCTTTTATATAGTATATATAAGCATTTTGGTTTTATCTGTTTAACATTTTTATAACCAGTCATATTATTACCATTGATTTTGAATAAATTCCTTGGTTAAATAGATTTATATTAATTTTTCCCTTCCTTTATCTTTTATCTTAATTTTTATTATTCACAAGGCTAATATTTTTACCAATGCATTTTCATTTATTTTAATTTTAGCCTGTCAAAAGATAGTTCAGCAGAAAATGGCTGGTATTAGCTCAAGGCCCAGCACTCCCAGCCATCCAAGTCGTTGTAATAGTTATGTTTCTGGTTCCTCTTCAGTTGTAGCAAATACTAACAATGGTTACCACCCAAATACAACTTCTGAAAATACACATGCAGTTGTTACAGCATCTCCTAGTCATCTCAGTCACATAACTGCAAATAATGGTTCAAAGGTACTATTGTTTCTGTCCTGTATTGTCTTTTTTTAAATAAGGTTTTGAACTCTAATGTGATATTTACTTTATACTGTGATAGGAAACCAGAATTGATGCTAGCACCATATCAGTAAGAGAAACTAAAGATAAATCTGATCGCACTCTTGGTGTTGAAGTACTAGTGACTGGTACTTTATGTGCACCTAAAGATTCCAAAGACTTACCAACTCCTTGTTCTACTCCTACTACATCACGTAAAACTCGCCGGAGATCTAATCTTTTCCCTGTAAGTGATCTGGAATTCATAAATTTTAAAATATATTTGAGTAGTCTTAATTTCGTAATCCAGTTTAAAATATGTAATGAAACATTAAGTTGCTACTAAATTACTGTTATATTCACTTAAAGCATTAACATGCTCTTAAGATAATTTTCTAACATCATTTTCATAAAGCATTATGCATTCAATATTTTTATACTTTTAAATACTCTATATTGATAGATATTTTTTATATTTTTTCTAAAGTATCAGCATAATTTTTTTTCTTTATATTTAAGATGAACTTTCCTGTTATTTTATTTATTTAATTTTTTTAAGAAAAAAAAGGGGGGGGAGGGATAAAGAATTTTTGTCTTGATTCATCATTTTTCAATGTCTTTTTGCTATGTATAGAATGTCTAACTAAATTTCATAAAATACAAAATAGCATCAGTATAAAATTCTTTCACTAATGAATACTATTTCAGCTTTTACTAATGAAAAAATCTGAGAAAATTAGCTGCTGTAAAGTAGGGTTGGCACATTTTTGCCAAAGGTGGGAAAAAACCTGTAAAAACCGTCCTGGCAAAAATACATTTTTGCCAAGTGGCAAAAATGGATAGGTTTTATTTACGGGGATGTAACTATTTTAATTTTAATTAATTTTAACTCTAATCTAAAAATATATAATATGTTTTCTTAAACATAGAATATTCAATGTGTTGTTGAAACGGTAATCTAAATCTAAATGCTTTTAAGCTTGTACTGTTTTAATGAAATGCTTTTTTAATTAATAATATGAATACAGAACATGAGAAAGGGGAGAGCAAATAGCAGTAAAATAATTCACCAACATTAATTTAAACTATTAAACAATAGATTCTTATGTTTCAGTTAATTTTTAACAGAAGTTGATACCAATTGTGCTATGCTATCAGAACAATAGAAATTTGAAGATATACAAACTATAATTCATATGTAGTATAAATATGAAAAAAAATAGTATCTCATATTAAACTATAACTTTAGTGATGGAAAGAACTATATATAGACATAAAATAGTTAAATATCATCAAATTCAATTGAATTTTCTACATTAGAATGCATTTTTTGTTTTTTCAACACTGAATAACAAAAAGCAAGTTTTGAAAGATTATCTATTCCCAACTTATTTCATGTTTTTGAATGAACATATAAAAAATTAGAGAATATTCTTTCTATAGCAGCACTACTTGATGTTCATGTTTGGAGATGTGCAACTAACTTACAAAGGTCTTCAGAAATATCACATGCTCTTGCTATACTTCTCTACCATTTACTAACATCTACAGTCTTAATCACTTCATTTTCAAAAAATGTAG
Organism: Pardosa pseudoannulata; assembly: GCA_032207245.1. Taxonomy (NCBI): domain Eukaryota; kingdom Metazoa; phylum Arthropoda; class Arachnida; order Araneae; family Lycosidae; genus Pardosa; species Pardosa pseudoannulata. The sequence goes on along the minus strand of CM063502.1, from coordinate 110,127,767 downwards.
ATGGAAAAGGTTTTTCTTTTAGTTTAAAGTTTATAGCATATGATATAAAGGATTTATTTTTCGTAACTATTCTCTGTCCTTTTCTTTCTGTTTGCAATTGAGGTTTTCTCTTTTGTACTTAGGATGCAATAAATAAACAAGAAATGCCAATGCAGAATAGCTTGGTCAAACCTTTTTTTCACTATGATAAAATGAGGTTTAAACTCATTATGGTTTAACAAATTGTACCATGCATGACAAGCATCAGCAATTGTTGCAGAATCACTTTCCAGAAAAGCTAAAGCATTTGCTACTGGCTTTAATTGTGTGATAAGGTCTTCACTTGCTGATATAGGTTAAACTCTCATACACAAGCTACAATATTTGGCTCCATCTCCTCATAATGTGCACTTGTAATTTTTAAGTATGATGTATGATTTCATATAAATGTTTCAAGACAAGTTAACTGACTACCCCACCTAGTACAATCCATATGTTATCAGAGTTGAATCCTCAAATTTTTGTTATAATTCATGTCTCATTTTCTGCATATTTTTAGCATTATCAATAACAATGTTTTTAATTTCACAGTCATATTTTTCTTTAGTAATTTGAATACTGTCACTAAATTTTTTAGATAAAATTTCTGACTTTTTCTGTGGTTCCTGTGTTTCCCACATCCATAATATGATTTCCATTAACTTGAATGCAAGATGCTATTATTGGTTTATTATGGATATTGCTCCATCCATCAATAACAAGAGTACCTTCATTCCCTTTAAGTTTTCACAAACTAATCCTTCCATTGTAAACAGCATCTAAAAAGGGGCCTGCCAGTTCTTTACATGAAAGGGGGTTTAAAACTTGGTCTCAAAATATTCATAAAGTCTTTAAAGGATTCATTTTCCACAACAGCAAAAGGAATGTTGCAAGCATAAAACATCTTTGCAAGAGCCAAATAAATTTTTTAATACTACCTTCTAAGCACTGTATTTTAACTGGAAGCTGATGTACTTCTTCATCTCTCATTGAATTAGAGTAACTATTGTTTTGGTTTATATCTTCTGAATTGCTACATGAAGGAATTTCTGCCACATATTCACTTGGAGATTTCTTTACACAGTTAGAAATGTGTGCTTTCATCCTAGCTACTTTGTTGCTTTGCACATGACCACATTTTTTTCATTTGGCAACAATTTTACCATCCACAGATAATCTATGAAAAGAATCCCAAACAAAGTCTGTTTCTATCTCCTTTATAAATTGTTTTCCTCAGACTGGAAATCTAGAAGCAGAAATCTTAAAAAACAAAATGGCTAGTATGTTGCTTCTAAGTTTATCATAAAGCAGAATTTAACAAGAATGTATACAGGTTATTCCATGTGAAATCAACACAATTTTAGAACAAATTCTACCTGACCCCCTCCAATTTTGATTAAATTTGGTATAGTAAGTGACTTTATGGTAATAAAGAAAATCCCCAAATCTTATGTTCAAATAATAATTGGTTTGGGAGTTATAAGGCTTTAAAGTTGCCAGATTTGTCTAAAAAATACACTATCGGCATACCTTTAAATTACACTTGTTACTCACCTAATTAAGCTAGAGATATGTGCAAGGTGTTATTTTAAACCTTTTTTAATGGGCTTTCATATGATATACAACACATGATGACTTGAAAATTTTTTAAAAATTTAAATTAAAATTAAAATTTAAAATTTAAATTTCTCAAAAAGCCAAGTTTTTAAAATTTTGAAAAAAATCTCAAAAATTGCTCATATTATTGTTAATTAATCCTCAAAGTTTCATGTTGGGATCATAATGGGATCACAAGCTACAAAAGTTTTTTGTTTGATATATTTACTATTGGAATAACGAAAATGAGAACATGCATTCATTACTTTTAATCTAACTCAGCTGTATAGGATGGCATTAATGTTTACACACTACCTTATCAACATAAACTCTAGTAAATAGTACATTTAACATTTGTGAAGATTTTAGAATGAAGAAAAATCATTAAAGTGCATTACTTTTGATGGATGGTGCTACTTATTTAGTTGAAACTGGTAGAAAGCTTTATGTGTTTTGAGAATTTCTACTTCAGAAAGAATATACATTTGTTCTGTTGGAGTTAAAGGATTCACCTTACACATAACATCTGAAATTGGAATTCATAGTACATCTGGTTTCATACATTGTGACATAGTACATTGGGATTATAATGGGATCACAAGCTATAAAATACCAAATTAGCATCCATTAACACATGGAAAAATTAACGTACAAGGACTGCCTTGCTATGATGATTTGTAATCCAGCATTAGTCAGCTGCCACATGGGAGAGTGTACATCATATTCTGGAACTACATAATTAAAAACCATACTTGATGAAATATTCAATGAAAATATGGAGAAAAAAGTCATTTTCAATCAGTGGATTTCTGTTGATAGGAGCTCTTTAGAAACAATACAAAAGTCAGCATTAGAATTTATTGACTTATTTTGTGAGAAAATGTCTGTATTAGTTTATCATTACTTTGTGGTGAAACAACAAAATTCATTTATAAACAATATAAAAGGTAATTTAAAAGATTCAGAGTTTGTAGTTCTTGATTTTGTTGAAAATTACTTTTTATACAGGATGAGACCCAGAGCTGCCACTGGACTAATGTTCAATCTACAACTCACCCACTTGTTGTATATTACAAAGGGAAGTTTGGAATTGACCACTTTACATACATTGTAATTTAAGACTGTTTGGAGCCCAATACAGTAGCAGTTTACTGTTTTCAAAAGAAGCTTATTACTTTTATTAAAACAGAATTTTAAAAAAAGTGCAAGGAAAATATTTTATTTCTCAGATGGGTCATCTGCACAATATATAAATAAGAAAAACTTTAACAATTTATGCTTACATAAGGAAGATTTTGGCATTGAGGCAGAATGGCATTTTTGGACAACTGCTCATGGTAAAGGACCTTGTGATGGGGTAGGAGGTACACTCAAGAGTTAGCAGCTTGAGCAAGCCTACAACGACCATATAAAAATCAAATACTTACACCACAACAACTTTTTAACTGGGCACAGGAAAACATCACAGGAATACATTTTGTTTTTCAACCGAAGAAGAACATGTTTCTACAGCTACATTTCTAGATGACCAATTTAAAAATGCTTTTGCAATTCCTGGGACTCTGAAATATCATGCTTTTATAACCACAGAATCAAAAACAAAAGTCTTTGAGAAGACATTTTCCTTTTCACAAGATTTATTGATGCAAACTACGATAGCATCACAATAAAAGCTTCTATTTGCTGATATAAATGGCTATATTACTGATGTTTATAATTGCAACTGGTGGCTTACATCTATGTTAAGAGAAAGAAGAGAAAAACTCTGAAAAGGTAAAAGTGACATTCCTTCACTCATCTGGACCATCACCATCTTTTTTTATATCTATATAAGCTAGATGTACTACAGATTCTAATTTCAGATGTTATGTGTAAGGTGGATCCTTTAACTCCAACAGAACAAATGTATATTCTTTCTGAAGTAGAAATTCTCAAAACACATAAAGCTTTCTACCAGTTTCAACTAAATAAGTAGCACCATCCATCATAAGTAATGCACTTTAATAATTTTTCTTCATTCTAAAATCTTCACAAATGTTAAATGTACTATTTATTAGAGTATATGTCGATAAGGTAGTGTGTAAACATTAATGCCATCCTATACAGCTGAGTTAGATTAAAAGGAATGAATGCATGTTCTCATTTTCGTTATTCCAATAGTAAATATATCAAACAATAAACTTTTGTAGCTTGTGATCCCATTATGATCCCAGCATGAAACTTTGAGGATTAATTAACAATAATATGCGCAATTTTTGAGATTTTTTTCAAAATTTTAAAAACTTGGCTTTTTGAGAAATTTAAATTTTAAATTTTAATTTTAATTTAAATTTTTAAAAAAATTTTCAAGTCATCATGTGTTGTATATCATATAAAAGCCCATTAAAAAAGGTTTAAAATAACACCTTGCACATATCTCTAGCTTAATTAGGTGAATAGCAAGTGTAATTTAAAGGTATGCTGATATTGTATTTTTTAGACAAATCTGGCAACTTTAAAGCTTTATAACTGCCAAACCAATTATTATTTGAACATAAGATTTGGGGATTTTCTTTATTACCACTTACTATACCAAATTTAATCAAACTTGGAGGGGGTCAGGTAGAAACCTTGTGTTGATTTGGTATGGAATTACCCATGCACCTGTTTCTTTCCAGTAAATCACCTGTTAAAGAACAGGTGATTTGACAGTAGATAACAGTTAGATAGGAGTAACAGGTGATTGGTTGTAAACATTGTGAAGAACACAGAGCAAAATATTTTGTAGTTGTTATAAATATTTTTCAAATGTTCAAATCATTTTTAGGTCGAAAAAAAAAGGTGAGAATATAATCTAAAAAATGAATTTCCCTATATGTGCAACATTTAATCTGCATCCTCTCCCTATGTGTATATCCATATTTTATTTTGTTGATGTGTTTTTTTTATAAAGAAATGTAGTAATTTTAAAAGCCTTCTTCTGAAAATTAGTCATAAAAGTTATACCTAGAGATAAAAAAGAAGAAAAAATGAAGATTGATTTTGAAAGTTTTTATGTGCAATGTTGTTTTTAATGTAATTATTAGCTTAATTTCCCTACAAACTGTAGGTTTAAACATTTGTAGTACTTATATATATTATATATATATATGTCTTATGTATATATATGCACATTACAATTAAAGACAACATTACTATATTAAATTATAAATAAAGAAAACATTTTTTATCACATGCCTCACTCATATAAATTTATTTACAAAAATAGAATATTGTATTTTGATTGCTAACATTAATGAAATACCTATTTAATATTCTGATATAAGTCTCAATTGTATTATGTACAAAATTACTTATTTTGTTACGTATTAATTACTTTGTACATTTTTAAAATGGCGCCAATTTTTCTAGATTTTGCCATTTTTGCTGGTTTTTATCAGTTTTTTCCAGTTTTTGTCACTGTCCTGGCAAAAATACCATTTTGCCGGCAAAATGACCAACCTTACTGTAAAGTTTTCATTGCAAAATCTGTATATGTATGTGTATGTGTGTATATATATATATGTATATATATATTTATATGTATATATATGTATATATATATTTATATGTGTATATATATTTATATGTATATATATGTATATATATATTTATATGTGTATATATATATATATATATATATACACATACATATATATAGTTCAGTTTTTGTTTGAGAAGGCATTTTAAATGTTCAACTTCTATTCTGAAGAGTGTTTTTCTTTTTGTACACCTTTAGAGATTTTTAAATAAAATTTATTTAATAGTGTTAATTTTAACATTCAGATGTTTTTTATTCATTTTTTTATATTGACAACACTTTATTACCTTTTATTCATTAGCTACATTTTTTTCTCCAATATGTAGTAAATTTAATTTTTCCAAATATATTTACTAAATATTTTTATCAGATCTTCATTGGTATTAACATTTTTTAGTAAATTTGAATTTCTTAGGGAAGTTTTATTTCTCATTATCAGAATTTTATTTCTGCATGCCAGGGTTGCCACGATTTAAATCAGTTAATTTTTTAAAAATCATTGATTTAAATCAATTTTTAACGATTGAACTTTTAAAAGAAAGCTGTTAGTAATAAGCACAATAAGAAAATATTGACAACCCAGAGTTGCTCCCAGATGGTTTCATGAGGCTGCTGCACCCTGCTTGTCCTTGTATTATTGGACTGAAAATAAATGCAGAAAACCTTTTAAAATGATTGGAACCTATTTCTGTAGCTTTAGACTCTATGCAAGATAATACTTGTACTATTGCTTAAGCTGGCCGAACGATGGATGATTGGTTAGGATGATGGCCTTCGGAACCAGAGTTCGTGGGTTCGAATCCCACAGTGGCATAGATGTTCGTAGCCATTTGGAATCAGCTTTAAGCTGTAGGTCCCGGTCTCATTAGCCCTCGTGTTGCAAAAAAGTAGACCGTAGCATTTGAGTCTTCTACAATAACGAGAAAAAATTGCTAACCGTTTTAAGCTATGGTAACCCTAGTAAGGGTATGGTTGTTATATCTTGCTCTGTATCAATATTTTTGCGGTTTAGGGCAAATTATGTATCTACAAAATTCATTTGTTGACCTATGTTTACTAACCGATCGTAAAGGATAAATAAATTAAACCTTGTTAATTTTTATTTATATTCTATTAAGTAAAATAATATACTGTGTATAAACAGAAATTAAAATTATTGTTACTTAATTTTTACGATGTTTTTTAACTTTATATATTTTAGTAGTAATGATAAAGTTACGTTGAAACATTAATAGAATATTTAAGAATACATATCGCTTTACAGGTTCAGATAAAAATTAGGACAATTAATTGTAATACGTATCAAAATCAATATTTTAAACGTTACATTCTATTAATGTTATTCAAAGTTAAGTATAGAACATTTAAAACATGTGACAAATAAATTTTTAAAACTGTATTTCAATTTAATGTTGTATCTATTACAGTTGTATCTATTTAATACAGAACATTTTTAATATAACATTGTATTTTTTAATTCAGTGTGTATAATTGAAGATTATTTTCCATTTAATATTGAGTTTTTTACAATATATATTCTGTACTTGTTAAGTACTGAATTCTCAAATTTAATAAGGTAAAGAGACTAAGACATCTTTTTTCACATAAATGTTTATTTTATTGATTACAATATTATGTTTGAGTATATCTTAAGAGAAAAGTGAAATTAGTTACTAAATTAAAAGCAGCCTCCCAAACTTAAAAAATAAACAAATAAATAAATACTAAAATATTAAAGTTTGAGGACATATTTACTGATAAGGTGAAATTGAACTTAAAATTGAAAATTGTCAGACAAGGAATATAGTTTAAATCTATCGTTAAAGGTTTTATATCAATCACAGATGTGGAGGCCCTGGGAAATGTCCTAAAAGATCCCAAGCATTACGGTTATAAGCCTTCATAAATGATATTTAATATAAATCCAAAAATATATATAACTATTTACTAATATATAACTATTGTTTTTGTTTGTGTATTGGATTTAATATATGTCAACATTAAAAATGTTATTTGCTAGTTTCATCACAAACATCTAGGGAGAGGAATAATCTTTTTGATAGAAGTGTGCAAAATGTTTGCTACCTATTACTTTCATAACAGATTTTTACCAAAAAGCTGAATTCAACAGGAGACCTCATGGGCCACTCTGCGTAAACAGCCATTTAGTTTTATTTAAAGACAACTACATATACAAACATCAATTATAAATGGGTCTATGGGTTTTAACATATATGTATCAATTCTATATAATGAATCTTAACATAGTAGATGTCATTGTCTTCTTATTAAAATCACTTCAGATCTAAAATTGATAGATGATTGTAGTTATGAGATAAAAAAATTTTCAAAATCAGTAATCAGAGAATAATATATGTGCTTACGAAAAAGTACTGTGTCAAACTCCTGAATTAGACTGCAATTATTAACTGTTTGATGTGCATTAAAACACACGAAAACACCACAATTAAAATTATCAACTTGTAATAAATGCGGAAGGTATTCTATTTGCCAAGAAATATTCTTTTTTACAATTTTATTAAGTAAACTTGTCCAGTTTTTAATACCAAGTGTATGTTTATCACTTGGCATCGTAGCTGAGGAATCATACACATAGAACACTTCATTTTTTAAGTTTGCTGTAAAAAGAATCCAATGTGAATCAACACAAATGGGAATAAAGATATAATTTAATAAAGATATTGGACATGAGAGATTTAATTCAGCACTAACACCTGTATAAACACAAACTGGTAATGAAGAGTCCACAAAGAACATGTCCTTTTATGCCGACTAAACGATGATTTATGTAAGTTTTTAAACAACCTTCACATTTTCTTGGATATTTACACTTCACATTTCCTTTATCAATATTACCCATCCCCCTGCCAATTATAAAAATGAACAAGACATAATATTAGCAAGAGATAAAACAGCACTAAAATAGTTAATATTTGCATTAGAAATAGTTAATATCAATAATATTGTAAAAATGAAGCATTACCACGTGCGTTGCGTATACAACATAAAAATTAACAAGCTACTTAATAATATTAGCAAGAGATAAAACAGCACTAAAATAGTTAATATTTGCATTAGAAATAGTTAATATCAATAATATTGTAAAAATGAAGCATTACCACGTGCGTTGCGTATACAACATAAAAATTAACAAGCTACTTAATAATATTAGCAAGAGATAAAACAGCACTAAAATAGTTAATATTTGCATTAGAAATAGTTAATATCAATAATATTGTAAAAATGAAGCATTACCACGTGCGTTGTGTATACAACATAAAAATGAAGAAATAATAACAATAAATATAAGAATACTAATAATTATTTTTTACTTCAAAGATTGTTATGGAACTAAATAATAAATTAGAACATACTTACAAACAAATAAAAATCCGATAGCCAAAATAATCAGAGAATTAATAGGTGATACTACGTGTAACCGCAAATGCTCGTACACGACACGCATCCGTGAAAAATTATCAACGTTGGCGTGAAATCTGGTTTTTCGCCAACTCGGTTGATCAACTCCAAATTGACGCCAATATGTTTTTTGCCAACGGTTAGCAATTTTTTCTCGTCATTGTATAAAACTCGTAGCATTCCAAACCAAAACAAACAAACAATATTGCTGAAGCTGTACATATTTGGAAAACTTTGGAGATTAAACTTAAAGATGTGGATAATGATAAATCCAATTTAACAGCTTTTAATGAGCGATACCAGCAAGCACTGGGAACTCTCCATTTCTTAGCTTATCAAGTAGACCCTTGTTTTTGTGGAAAAAAATCTGACCAATTTGGAAAGAAAAGAATCTTTTACATTTGCAAATGAAAAGTACTCCTCTGATATTATTCTTGTTCTCATGAAATTCCTAGGATAATCTGATCATTTTTATGAATTCCTTTTTAATTAAGAAGTGATTAGTAAGATTTAACCTCTCGATTGGTGGAAAAGTCATTTTTTCTCAAGTAAAAAAGGAAAAATTGATCACCTGGACCAGGCACTTTATCAGTTGTTGACTGCAAGGGCATCAACTGCTTCTATTGAGAGGATTTTTTCAACATATGGATTAGTACAATTTAAACTTTAAAACCGACTTGGAAATGACACAGCAGCTAAACTTGTTTTTGTTTGTAAATCATTTAACACTTAACCACTGTCCAAATAAAAAGTTGGTTGTAAAATTTTTATAAAAAATAAAAATTGTGATTACTTAGCCCTTAGTCTATCCTCATCTTTCTAATAATTCTATGGTTGGAGTAAAATGTATAAATTAACATGAAGCATCCTTTATTTACATTATGATATAGATAATTAAAACAAGCAAAAAACCCTATATAAGTAAATATTTTCTACTGATTTATGAATTATTCTTATATATATATATATATATATATATATATATTAGTTATATGTATTTTTTATTATATATAAAAAAGAATTGATTTAGACATCTAACTTGAACAATTTAATTTGCTTGTATGAAATATTAATTATATTTAAATAGGATTTTTGAAATTTAAATATATTTAAATAAAAAAAATCTGATTTAAATAAATAAAATTCCAGTTTAAATAAAAAAAATCTGACTTTTATTTATTTATTTTTTTTAAATTGTGATTTTTATCAACCCTGCTGCATGCTTATATGAAGATAATGATGTTTAAAAATATCTTTCTTTAATGTTTTACATATGTAGTTTAATTGTTGGAACATGAAATGTGTAATTTTATTAATGTTTTAAATTGTATTTCTAGCCTTTAAAAAAGGGAGAAGATGACAAGAAAAATAAAAATGGAGAAGTTGGTAGTGGACGCGTTATTCCTTTGAGACAGGTTAGGTGATAGTTTATCATTATGAAATAATTGTTCCTTCTGAAACATTCAAAACCTGTCATTTATTCTTTGTCATCACTGTTATTGCTTTGGAAATTTAAAAAAAATTGTGTTAAAGTATTTGTGGTTTAGCATACAACTCTTAAATGTCAGTTTTTAAGTTTAATGCATTTCTTCTCATGACTTTCCATTGCCAATGTTCCACTCTTACACTTCTGGATATCTTTGAAATATCTTCTTATAATGCTAATTACTTCTTAATTTGTAGAGAAGAATTTCAAGAGAGGAAAAGCTTTAATTTTGAGAAAATGTAAAAAGTAAGAGCTGAGACCTGATAATGTGTGAATGCTTCTACAATTCATTGATCACTTAATTTTTCCATTTACAAATAATTGTAAAAATGCATAAAATAATTTCAGTCAGTTTTAATACTTTTAGTTAGGTTTTAGAATAATAGAAATTCTAAATATAAAAGTAGTGAATATTTTAATTACTGTTCTCTAATTGAAAAATGCATTGCTTTGGATTGTACATTAAAGTATTTTTGTCAATTTGAAAGATTTCCAGCAAAAATTTTAAATCTAGGTTTATGACAATGATTTAAATTAGATGAATAAATTATTTAAGCAGTACTACAAATATTGTTTTAAAATAATTTTGTAACAAAAAAATACCATTACTTGGGCTTTGATTTGTCTGAACAGTATTAATTCAGCTGCTCTGTTAGTTTAACAATGAATTTATGTACAAGATTTTATTGTATACGAGAGAAAAGTTTAGTGTCAATATTGAGTTTACTGATAAATTCTATTTAGGGTTATCTATATAAAAGAAGTTGCAAAGCCTTAAACAAAGAGTGGAAGAAAAAATATGTAACATTAACTAGTGATGGTCGTCTAACTTATCATCCCAGCCTTCATGTAAGTATAAAAGTTTTATTCTTTTCAAATATGTATTTATGTCTGTAGCTATTATAAATTTTTAATTTTTAAGGATTATATGGATGATGTTCATGGTAAAGAAATACCCTTGATGCATACGACTGTTAAAATTCCTGGACAAAAACCTAGAGGCTCCAGAACTCAAGGAGCATCGTCTAGTGCCTCATCACATCAGGTTAATGAGCTAGCCTCTGATCTGAGCAATTTATCTATTGCTGGAGGTAAAATTTCTTTTATAATGTCACCTTTCTATCCTAAAGGAGTTGTGCTTCTTACGAAAATTATAACTTAAATGATAAATATGCCACTTTATTGCTTCTGGTGTTTAAAATTTAGACATATAATGCTTTAAAACATGTTGAATATATATTTTTTCATGACAAATATATGGAAATTAATGGTATCTTAGATAGAACATGATAGTATATTTTAGGAATACTGTACTTTTAAAAAGGAAACAGAAGTAAAGACATTTTAAAAAGCTAATTTGATGTCATTCCAATAAAATAGAACATATTTTTATCAATACCATTTTAAATTTCATACAGTAGAAAGCCTGAAATCTAAAAAAAAAAATCTTCCAGCCCTCAGCAATTTCAAATTTTGGACTTCCTGCAGATTGTGTTTTCTTATGTCTAAAAAAAAAATATATCCACTCACTCCTATCCTTTTACACTTTGTGAATTTGTGCACATGTTAGTCTGAAATTCCTTTGCAGGACCAAGCAGATACATTTTAACTCTGTATTTCTAAGAAAGAGAACTGAGAAGGAAAATTGCCATTTTAGGTTCAGACTTGCAGTTACTAGTATAATAGTTTCTTGACCAGTTAGCTGCTGTCAGGCATGCTTTTGAATATATCCTTGGAAGGACCATCTATTTTCTTTTACTTCTATTATTAGAATTGATTTGTGGTGCAGGAACTTGTCATTTTAAATGAATAAAGTATGACAAGGATTCCTTTCATAAATCATTAGAATACAAGGGCTGTTAGTAATTTTAAAAATTACAAATTACAATATACAAAATTTATGATTTATAAATATTACGTGTAAATAAAATCAGATTTTAAATCATAAGGTTTGTAACTGATTTCTTTTAAAAATTTAGGACAGGGATAAAATGTCTGGATTTGGGACCATTTCAAATTTTGGATATCCAGATTTGAAGCTCTATACTGTATTCATATTATCATTAATAAAATATTTTTAGTTTTTAACATGTCTTTAAACTTATGTTTCTCTAGTTTAATAAAGAAAAGAGTTTTTGTTAGTTTTTTTTACATATGTATGCTTCTTAGAAACTGTACTGGTCTATTTTAGTTAAGTTCTAAAAATCATTACATTATAGATTATTTGTAAGTTTTTTAATTATTTAATTACTTTTAGTTGTGTATCATATTGGATTTTTGACAGTAGTCTGAAATACTGATAATGTTTAGGAAGTGAAAGAAGTGTTAGGTATACTAACCATGTTAGGTGCTTTATTTTCAATTTTTGGTGATTGTTAATCCTAGACAGATATGTTTTACTTATAAACAAGGGTAGACAACCTTAAAAATTAAGACTATCCTAAAATCTCTTGTTTTTTGGTTAAATAGGTAATGCAGATCAGAATTCACTTTATATAATTTATTACTTTGTTATATTTGATCCTCAAAATTTACTCAAATGAACAATTAGCATATTTCTTAGGAATATCTTATTTAAATCACACAAAATAATCAGGACAATTAACAATTCTACCATATATGTAAGTATATAGGAACAAAATATGACAACAGTGGATATTTGTCTCCCTCTATTAAATAAAATTGTAAATACATCTTTCCTTGAGAGATATTAGAGATGAACTATTCCACAAGCAATAGTTTGTTAGTTGATCTAAAATATTATGGATCTTTTGGTACATTTTGAAAAGTAAATTTAATTATCACAAATGTCTTTTAGTTTGAGTTAATAATTTTAGTCATCATATAAGTCAGTATGTTATCAAAAACTGACTGGAAAATTTTAACTTGTTTTGTTTTTGCATTGCAATTAATAAAATTGTTATAAGTTGCTAAAGCTTTAATTAAAAGCTCATTAAATTCAGTAAATAGTATGTCTTTACACCCCAGAAGGAAAAAATTTCCAATAATTATCCAGTTCAGATCTATTAAACTATCTAAAGAAATTATTGAAAAAAAGGTATTTTATTGTAGTTGTACATATTTTATAGTAACTAAATTTCATTATTAAAATGATTTTGTATTTTAGTATATATCTGAAACTAATTTTTGGGATGCTTTTTAAAATGACAGTTTAAAAATACTGTATCAACATATAACTTTTTTATAACTTTATGTAAAATACCTTGAAAGCATATTTAATTTTTTGTTTTTCAGTACATCTTTTAAATGATAAAGAAAGCAAAGCAAGTGGTAAAAATTGTGTCTAATATCCTGTTAGATATTTTACATTTTTGAAAAGTCCTATGTAAATTTTTATGGTAAAAAAAAATTTGATCTATCGCTTACATCATTTTCTATTGGCTATTTCAGTGTCTTTGCACATAAGAGATTTATCAAAACTTTTTTTGCTTACTAGTTTGTGCTAAAAATAAAACTTATAAATGATAAGTTTTATTTGCTTCATTTCTCTTAAACTGTATAAAATGCTATGGGAAGCAATTATTGTTTTTGTTATTATTTCTTTATTTTGGTATCCTTTCCATCCATTGACATTGCTTATTTCTTTTTCATCATGGTGTGTTGTATTATGTCTGAATACAAATTTGAAATCAGTTTTTGTATGACTCTTCTATCAGGTGATTTGTGTTGGTCTTTGTTCCTCATCCCCTCTCTTCCTCCCTATTCCTTTTCCACCATCCCAAGAAACTGGATATTATTTATTACTTTTTGTTTTTAACTAACTGATAAAACATATTTTATCTCTATGTATATCAGGTGTTCTAAATGGGAGTGAAACCCAGCTAATACCTGCAGTCCCAAGTACGAATCCTCTTCTAAGTAGGCTTGACACTCCGATTGTGAAAAAAAGACATAGGCGAATGAAAAGCACAGGGTTAAGAAACATGGAAGCTATGGATGGTTAGGTTCTTTCTGCATATATTTCTCATGCTTAACGCTTTTATACCTTTGCCCATAAATTACTATTTGCTTTACATATCTGATATATAGCTTGGAATGACATTATCCATATTGTGAACCATATAATTTTCACCAAAGAACTGAGCTTTACTCCATATTCCAGTAATAAAATGTCTAACTTTGTAAAGTCAACTGTTTCAACAGTATATTTACTAATGTTTTTGAACATTTAAGGAGTCTACTTGCTGAAACTTTTATATTAAAATATTCTGAAACTTAAACCAAAGATATGTATATATGTAATGGGTGATTACCATGAAAATTCTTTTCCACAAATTTCATATAAAGTAATAAAATTTATTGATCGGGACTGTTGATAATGTGATTTTGCAAATTTGATTATAATTATTAAAGTAAATATTGTAATTCTTATTCACTTCTATTATTTCACTTATATGCAGTTGATTCTGTTTAAATGAGCTATTAATTCTAAAATGTACAAAGTTGCATAATGCTGTAAGTTACAGCTGCTGTTTAATTAATGATTGGTGATCATTAGTGAATATAAGCTTATTGTCATAGCTCAGTCACATTTGTAACAGTTTATTACCCATTTCCAGATTCTGATGACCATGAATTTATAATAGTTTCACTTGATAACAAGCAATGGCATTTTGAAGCTTCAAGTTCTGATGTAAGCAGTTCTACTTATTTATCTTTCATATTCTTAATATTAATTTTATTACATGTTTAATAAAAAGTTGGTGTAATAAACTAAACTAGTACTTTTTAGGTATACAAAAGTCATTTGCATTTTGTCAATTTTAGCTCTTGCTGTGGGATCAATTTATATAACAGTTACGCAAATTTCAAAATCTTTATAATTGCCAGTTTGATAACATTCTAATTGGAAATAAAGGTCTTTCAAGATAATAATAATAATAAATTTCATCTAATGCCATAAGACCTTTGCAAAGGTTTCCTCAATAAAAAAAATTAATTCAAACTTTTTTCATTATCCTAAAAACTTGATCATGGTATTCATTTTTTAAGGCCTTTTCATACTTTAAATAAAAATAAAACATTTAGATGTATTTGAACCAAGAAAACTCAAGCACAAAAACCATTCATATTTTACAGCTTCTATCTGAAAATATTTTTAATGCTATTGCTGTGTTTCAAGCTTTAATTTTTTATAATGAATATAATTTAAGAATTTAAGCAGCATTTGCCTATCATGTGTTTGGATTTAAATAGTATCTATGAGAACAATTTATCTGGTCTCATATCAACAAAAAAAGTAAACTAATGCTGTCAACGAAACAAAACCAAAATATTTCTCTTTTAACTTAATAATTATAAGTTACATAGCTAAACAAACAATGCATTTCTTTTTCAATAGTATAATTTTTCTTTGGCCATTTCTTCTGCAGTAACTGCTTTCAAATATTGAGAATAATTTTTAATTTACTTGCCAATTTTTTAAATAATATTTTTAATGCAGAGCTTCCTTTCTCCATAAAGAAATATAAGAAGTATGGTAATTCATTCTAAACTAAATATTTCTTTATCAGTTTTAAAATATTAAGTGTAACTGTTCTTGGGAATGCCATTTGAGACAGTATGCTCTTAAAGATACCAAATTTTTATGAAAAAACTAGACTTGAAATTGCTGTTGTTTTTCCACAATGTGCAATTCATAAGTCAATCCAATGAAATCTGGAAGTTAAAATTTTGTATTTATGGTAAAATAAAAGCAAAGTTATGTTCTGGCATAGAGATTTTATCATGCCTGTATAGTTTTTTTTTTTTTCTAAGGAGCAGATAAATAAAAAGTAAATGAGCTATTGTAGAAAAACCTGGAATTAAATGAAATTTTCTAAATATCTTGCACAGAGTTATTGTCATATTCCTATAAGTGATAGCTGGATGATGTCCAAACAGTAATTGCTGCCTCTTGGTAGCAGACTTTGTAGGTTTATATCCTACCATTTGTCTGTGATTTTATTATGGTTCAGAATTAGCTGTAACAGTAAGTCTAAGTCTTAACTCCCATGGAATCAAAACTTCACTATGGGGAGTGGATTTTGGGTTATTTCAAGCCCAAAATTGATTGGCTGTTACAAATTTTGAGAAGTCCCCTTCCCTTTCCTTAAAAATGATCTACAGTATTGTTTGATGCACACAATAGAAAATAAATATGTTGTTTTTAAAAGAAAGATAGTATCTACTGATTTTATTTGCTCATTATTTTATAAGCAAGATTTAATAAATGTACTTTTAATGTATGTACTAAAATTATCCTTTTTGTTACTAAATATGTTTTTTTGCAGGATCGAGAAGCTTGGATATCTGCAATAGAACAACAAATTCTTACAAGTTTACAAGGGAATGAAAGTTGTAAATCCAAGGTTGGTACAACTACTACTTTTTATATAATATTATTTATTCAAGAATTCATATTAATTTTGTGTTTTCCTAAACAGTCAGGTCGTATAACATCTGCTGTGAATCCAACTTCCATTCAGTCCATCAAAAATACCATACCTGGGAACAGCCATTGTGTTGATTGTGATGCTCCTAGTAAGTATTTTACCTTTTAATTTGTAAGATAGCTCTACTATAGTATATTCATTATTTTTTTAAAATTGGTTATCTTGAATATATTAGTATAGCAATTTTATGGATTCTCTAATTTCAACCCGTCTAGGGTACCCATCCAGTTAATTTAAACCTATCCAATGTAGTCTTTAAATAACTATTTTTTTAAGGTTATTGTTGGTGAAATGCATATTTTCATGCAAGAATGTTGTATATTGCTGTTCAAATAAATATAATTATCTCTTTAGCAGTGTTTCATTTATTTTCTCACCTGAAAGATGTGCATTTTTTTTCTTCT
This sequence comes from Pardosa pseudoannulata, assembly GCA_032207245.1. NCBI lineage: Eukaryota > Metazoa > Arthropoda > Arachnida > Araneae > Lycosidae > Pardosa > Pardosa pseudoannulata. The sequence continues at coordinate 110,110,808 of CM063502.1, read as the reverse complement.
GTGTCTTTTATACTAGCAGAAATTTCAGCTCTATGGTTTGTGTATATTGTTTTCTGTTTCTGAGATATTCTGCACCCTAGTTGTTGTAAATTCATCTACTTTTTATAAATATGCAGGATATCGCATCAAAAGCAAAATATTTCATTAAACTATTATTATGATTTATATTCATTTCATTTATTTGCCTCAATCAAAATTAGCTGTATTTTTTTATTGAATCTTTTTATTCTATTGTAATATTTCCTAGTTGTTTTCTAGAATGTCTTTAGTAGATTTATATAATGTAACTTTGATCTATCATTCTTGCACTGTTTTCCCACATTAATCTTTTGATTCATTTAGAACCAAATTCATTCTCATAGAACAAGTATATTTTTCCATCTCTTCTTCTACCCCAATTCTTTGTTTCCCCAATCTGAAAAAAAATTCAGTCCCATCAAATTATTTTCCCAGAAGTATTATTTTTGTGGAATTTAGGAAAGCTGGAGAATTAAATCTCTGGTGTTGATAAAAATATTTGAAAGTCATGTAGATATCAAAATGATATGACTCATCAAGGGTATTTCTTATACCACCAGATGGTTCTTTAAAATAGTGGTGACAACATAGTAAGAATGGTCATTATTTTCAAGGAATACTAGAACAAACTACAGACTAGTTAGGCACTTTGATACAACCAGTTTGTCATTTCTACTGATTTGTGTATAAGACAGATAATCTTTGTTGTATTTTATTGGTAACCCTTTCTTTTTATGAGTATAATATATTTGTAAGGTATATGTAGTTGCCTTGTGCATATTAAATTTTATTTGTTAGATCTTCCAATTAGTATTAAAATTTTTAGTTTTTGACTTTTTAAATTATTGTTCTTTAATATTATATCCTTGACTAAACTTCCATCTATTGTTAATCTTAATTTTATCTATTATTAATCATACATTCCTTTTTGTTATTTTCTATTTTCATAATTGTTTTAGAATTGTAACTGTATTGGTATTTGAAAGTAAAGTTTAAAATTACAAATCACAATGTTTAAAACAATTTAGATTAACATTTTGTAATTTTCAGATCCTGATTGGGCTAGCTTGAATATTGGAGCGTTAATGTGCATTGAATGTTCTGGTATTCACAGAAATTTAGGTTCCCATATATCTAGAGTGCGATCATTAGATTTGGATGAATGGCTGTAAGTTAAATTTATTGTATTAAAACTGTTTTCAGATCTCTTTTTATTTCTTAGTAAATTTTTGTAGTCTTTTCATACATGCCTAATTTTTTGGCTTGAAATATTGGTAATAACATGATAGTTAAAATATATTAATATTTTAATGTTAAATGCTCTAACAAAAACTAAATAAATTTAATTTTTGCTTGCATTGAACTTCTGTTTCCTGCTTGCTAACTTTTTTTTAAGTTTTCACAAATCCATAATCACCTATCATAATTACTTCTTACATGTTAAATCTATAGCCATTGTTTGATCATTGAAAAATTGTCTATTAATAAATCTTATGTTATTTATTTCTTTAAAAAGTATTATTAAAAGTATATCAATTAAACACTTTTAAATATTTTGTTTTATTCAAAATTTAAGTAACAATTAAAAATATGAAAGCAGTCAAGCATTTTAGCAAAAATATTTTTCATATAAGATGTAAACAAGTACAGAAAATAATAATATCTGATTGCTATATATCCCTCAGATACAGAAATATGTGCATAAATATGAAAGATCTGCATTTAAGTCTACCATTTAGTTACTATCAAAAATGCATTCATCTGGCATACATTTAAGAGCTATTATAAGATTAAACAATTGCAATTACAAAACATGGCATTATTGATACATAGTTATCTGAAATTCAATAGAATTACTTCCGATCAAGGAAATTTTTGAAAAAAAATTCCTCGTAATACTTGCATATTTTATGTGATTTTTCATATTTTTTTAAGCTTATAGAAACATCTATTTTTTTTCTTTATGCATATAAAACACAAGTTCTTTCAAAGTCACTAAATGTAGTTCACTGCTGTCTTCCACAACTGAGAATTACAATCTACCACTTAGTGTTTTTTCCCAAGCTGTAATCACAATCTAATGCCTACAATGTATTGAAAAAAAAAGTGTATTTTCCCTGTCGTTGTATTTAGTATATTTGGAAACAAGTATGGCAATGAGCTGGAATGCAATATTTATTTCCTGTCATGTTCCTTACTAATCTTGTTAAATTCAATATCATACTCTGCAGCGACTTTTTAAAAATCTGTTGGTAGCTGTTATAGTTAGTTTAGTTCTGTTAGTTAGGGATACCTTATATAAAATTTTTATTTTGATGAAATTTACTTATCTTTTGTTATTTTAAAATCCCATGAGTTATTTTTTAAAAAGTTTATCTTAAAATGCTAACTTTGTGACTTGCAGATGCTTTATAATTAATATAATCTATTAAAATCTGGAAATGACTTTAATGTGCAATATTCATATTTAAAAAAAAAATATATATATATGTAGTACTTACTTTTCTTTACTTTAAAAGTTTCCTTAACAATGTTCAGTACAAAGTATTTTAAGGTTAAAAATAATTCATAAAGTTGGAATGTATCAATGTGTTGTGGATATATCACTTTTACTAGTTTGCTATTATGAATATGTTATAGTACAATTAATTTTCTTTTCTGACAACTAGGCCAGAACATGTCAGTGTTATGCTCTCTCTTGGAAACACATTAGCTAATAGCATTTGGGAAGGCAACACTCGTGGGCGAGCTAAACCTACTCCTAATTCAAGCAGGTAAGTTTCTTCCTTTATATTCAGTGTTATTTTATTAAAGTTTTAGTATTTTTATTTATTTTTGTTATAATTTCATAGGGAAGAGAAGGAACGATGGATACGAGCAAAATATGAATTCAAGGAGTTTTTGGCTCCCATATCTTCCAGTACACCAATTGGCCAAGTAAGTCTTTAAGTATATTTCTCTTGCCCCCTTTTTTTAATCTCTAAATCTATTTTGCAATAAAAAGTACATATATTTTAAATTAATCGTTTCTTAGACGTTATTGGTAAACTTGGTAGAAAGTATATATAATTTTCAACACTTTGAACAGAAATACCATTTGAATATTTAATTATTGCTCCATTATTTTTAATATGAACAGTACATTTTTTTAAGCTTGTATTAATTTTAGTTTACACTTGTTATAGTTTTAATGTTATAGAATGGAATTTTAAAGTAAATATTCAATGTTTGTCAATTTTTAGAATTGTGATGTTTATTATTTTAGAGATTCTTTACCTTCCAAATTTCTTGTTCTATTTTTCTTACTGCATAAAATATTGCTGACTTGTTTTACCATTATTTTATATTATACTTTTATTTGATAGAGCCCTTCCACCATATTAAAAAATATGTTAAAAAATAGCTGTTACTGGAATGCTTTTAATGTAATGCTTGTAAACTAATTTGGTTTTTGTTTTTACTTTTATTGTGAAAGAAGGAGAACTTTGGATTTTATTTTGTTAACAGTGTGACCAAATCGCTGAAGTTGTTTAGTAAATAAGTTCAAATCTTGATATAAATATGGTATATTATTATTAGCCATTTAAAATTAATTTTTAGCATTCAACCTCACTCAATTACTTAAGTACTTTTTAGAAAATTTCAGCATTATGGTTCTAATGAATCAATCTAGTTCAGTATTTAGAAGCTACATAGAATGTTAATCAAGTTATGAACCTATTTATTAAATAACAAACATAGATATCTGATTATATAAGGTCATACAGTCAACAAAACAAAATTCAAAGTTTTCACTAACTTTTCAAAATAAAAGAAGAAACAGATAAGAATTAAGAAGATAATTTACGTTTTGATAATTCATGGATTCTGTATATGTTTGATTTATAAGTATTTTATTTATGTTATTTATACATGGATGTTTAATATAAATTAACTCTGACTGCTGTTTGAGTTGACATAATTTTAATCTTTTGCTTATTTGTTTTAGCAACTCATTGATGTGGTTTGTAAGAGTGATATTAAATCAGTTGCATTAGTTTTGGCTCACACATCATCTCCTGACCATGTAAACTCTACTGTAAGCCCACGAGATCAAAGGACAGCTCTTCACTTAGCAGCAGCTCTGGGTAACCTGCCTATATGTCAACTTTTAATATGGGTGAGTTGAACAGTTTTATCTTTTTTCAAATAAGGCTTAAATGTTTTGAATTTTTAGGAGTCATTTTAAAAATTATGAAGTAATTACAAAAATGCACTTTCTTAACAGCATAATTCCCATAGAAAATTTATACAAGGTATTTTAATATTCGATTGACAAGCACGAGATGCCAATCATAGATAACAAGAGGAACACATTTTGCAATGGTATATTGTGTTGCAAACTTTGTTGAGAAGATGAAAATTGCATGCAGGTTTTGATACAATGCTGAATTATAACAAATACAGTAATAACTACAAAAAAAATTTTTTTTGTTAATAAATACAAGAGTTGTTAGAAGCCATACTCATTTATATTATTGCACAGTTTACAATGATATAACAATTACTCTGAAGCATGATTCAAGGTATGTTTGTCTTTCATGGTACAATTTGCACTATGAAATCTTTTAATTTATCCATAGGCAGCATAAGGGAGTCTTAAAAATGACATAGTATGTCCCATAAATGAGTAATTTAATGAGACTTCTTGGAAAAAGTCCATAAATTTAGATCTTGTGGATGTGGATACTGAGCATTGTGTGCAAATGGGCCCAGTGCATCTTTTGCAATATTCATCCATTAAACATGATTTGTGACCCCATGTTCCATTGTAAATTTTGTTCTTGATATCTTCTAATTATTTCCTGAGGTTGTTTATCAAGTACTCTGTATAAATGAATAGATGTATATACATAAGTTTTTATACTTGCACTTCTGGATTGAAATATAGTATACATTGTAACAACATTTAGGTCATAACTCTGTGCAGTATTAAATTTTGCAAATTGTGTTGTAAATGCAGGTGTAGGGTACAGTTCTAAAACTTACATTCTTGAGTTTATATTTGTAAAGCTGTCAAACCTGTGTATTTCTTATTCTATAAGGAAGGAAAAGAAATTCAAGATAGACAGGTCTAAAATTTAGAAGTTTTATAATTTAAGTGGATGATTATAATAAAAAAAATTCCAATTAATGACTGCATCTTTATTAGAGAGAAAGCATTGTGTAATAAACCTAAAATTCATACAGTTGCATGCCTGGATTTAAAAAAAAAAAAAAAAAAAAAAAAACAGTATGTTAATATAGTTTGATGTTGGACATTTTTAATTTCATTTACTTTCTAAATTTAATTTGGTAATGTCAGTAAACACAGTCGAATTTTTACATATATTTTCTTTTACTTTCAATAGTGAACGTCTCTGTTTTGTATATTATTATTGTGATTTGAGTTATGCTATATTACAAATCATTTACTTTCTTATTTCAGTATAATGCAAATGTAAAAGCTGTGGACTCAGATGGTAGAACTGCAGTTACTTATGCTAAAAATGGGGGATTTCAAGATGTCCATGATTTACTTGTCCACAATGGTTGTCCAGACTTGATTCCTGTTCCCACATCTACACTTCCCCGTAGACGAGGTAGTTTATCTAAGAAGTCCACTGAAGTGTTTGACAAATTGCCTGCCAGCATCATTTAGTGAGACATTTTCAGCTGTGATTGCTGCATCAATCATTCTCATTTTCTCATTCAGAGTAGGACTGGACTCCTTTGACTAAAAATTGTGTAGATATTGTAAAATCTCTTATAATATTTCAGCACTTGGTAAGGGAAAAGGGGGGGGGGATAAATACCTTTGCAAAGGCTCTAATCTATAGAAGATATAAAAATTTAATAAATTACATTAAAAGGGATTTAAAAATATCTGAAAATTGAAATTAATAATTGTGCTAAACCTAGTAACACACAGATTCTATTCAATATCCTATAAATACTCAGAATATCATTTAGATGTTGATTGGGAATTGTGGACAATAAAAGGATGTCTAATGGAATTTGTGTGTTGCTAGGGAATTTATTTTCTTTTTAATGTTCTTAATGGCTATTAGGATATTGTTTTGAAATTATGCAAAAGTATCTCAATACTTAAAATATTCATGCTTTTTTAATAGTAATAGCTAAAATCTCATTCACATGTTGCTTTTGTGTTCATATTCTTTTTTCAGATTATGTTTACTTATTTGTACAGTTAAATATATTAAAGTAAAACTTAATGGAACTGAAGTGATTTAAATCCACAGTTGTGAATGTGTTCATGCATTATCAATTTTTTGTAAAGTTATAGCTTTGAAGAATATGTTGCTACTACAGGCTGGGGCCTTACTTTTGCATTTATTACTGCATATTTGCTTAATGTGGGGACACAATTGTTTTATAGCATTTAGATTAAAACTGTTTTTCTTGTTGTTTTCCTTTTGAAAATCATTATTTATCACCATCATTTCTGTAAATTTTAGTCACTTTTTGTTCTATTGTGTACATACAAACTCATTGTACAGAAAGTGTTATTTAAATGTGAGTTGTACATTTAAAAATTGTTTTATATACATATGTATATAAATATATATTAAATACAGTTAATAGCTGATTTATAATTATGCACTTGCCTGACCTCTAGAAAGTATTTTTTGTTTTTCTAATGTAGTACAAAAAGTTTTTTCAAAATATGTTATTTTGAAATTATTTATTTTTGACCTGAAGATATGAAAGTTTAACTATATATAAAAAATGAGAATAAACTTTATAATTCCTGTCATGTTCTTTTATTTTTTTAAAGAAGCAGTTGTAATTTTTAGTATAATGCAAATTATAATTTTAGATAGGGATTAACATATTTTATACCATCAGCACGTTAAGGATTGGAATAGTCATTTAATTCAGTTATACATAAAATGCATAGGAAAGTAAATATATATATATTTATCTTATATGAGCTATGTAGGTAATGTAAATCTATTTTAGCAAAACAGTTAAATTCACAGCAAAGAAAGTTGTTGAATACATTCAATTGATTATCAAAGTGTTCTGGAAGTTATATTCACAATCATTCTTTTATGACTGTACTATTATTTATTTAAATATAATTTATTTGATTTATAAAAACATAGACTGAAATTATTAAAAATAATTGATTCTGAGTATAAGTCATTAGATTTAAAGAATTCATATTTGTATTATTTTCCTTTTCCGACTCTTTTAAGATATGTATGTTTTATGAAAAATTACTTGTTGGGTTGGACTTCTTTTATCTGCTGTATTCACTTTACATTTCATTCCATGTAATCATAAAAATTATCTTGGATGATAAATGTTTATTTTTTAAAATTGTTACGTGGAAAGGTTTAAAAAAAAGATCAAATTTTTAGTAACAAATTTAATATGTTCAATGACAATCATGTACATATTTCTTCTATTTAATCTTTAAGGATTAAATTTACAACTATTTCTCTTTTATGAATTATTCCCATTTTAATTTCTTCTTAAGTACTTTGTGTTATTTAAACTTGTACACAAGTGCAATTATAACACATTTGCAAATGAAACAAAACCTGTAGATGACAATATTATACTTAGGAGACAAAGCAGTTGTATTGATTAAATTATATTTTCTATCTAACGATATATATTAGATAGATATAAAGGTAATAAAATGTCATTTATAAAGCTAAATTTAAAAGGTTTTGGTCATTATTTAAAATTGCCATATGTACAATACTAGGTTTTTCAGTTGTAGTATAGAAAAATTTTGCAAAGTCATTTGGGAACCCCAGAAAATTTTTTGCATATCAGATCAATCTTTTTGTAAACTTTCTTAAAGTTTGTTAAATTTCATTGTAAAATTTAAATCTTAATCACGAGAGATTTTGATCTCATTGTTTTGTGAAATAGGGTTTGATATGTATTAAATACTTATGAAAGGTTTTTATAAATTATGGGTATCCAGTTACTTTACCTAATAAGCAATTAAAATTTTCCCATGAGTTGATTTAAAATAGAAGTACTAAAATACTGTAAATTACAATGCTAAATAAATCCACTTATCGTAAGCCTTGTTTCTTTATATATTTTGATAGCTTCATCACTTTAGATTTTGAAATTCATTTCACCTAAACCTTACACTTTCCTTATAATTTGTAAATTTAAACAAATAATTATCAAGTTTTCTTAAAATTATCTTTCCATACATAAACTGATAAGATTTTTCAAAATGTTTGATTCTATGATTCATATAATTGTGAAGCATTAGAATTCATATTCTGAAAAATTATTCATTCAGTCTTTGGAAACTATCTAGTATGAAGTACAGATAATGTATAACCATTATGAAGTATTCTTGTTAAGAGGTAAATAATACTGAAATAAAAGCAGACATTTAATTTTTGTTGAATTGAAATCTATTCTTATTGGAATACATTTATTGAAAGCTATTTTATGCTGGCAAAAATATCATTAACATTTGAGAAATTAAGTTACAGTGGCAAGATAATCAGGTTCAATAGATGTGTTAAAATTATAAATTCTCAAAACTCTTGCAAGTTATTGGTTAATTCTATTTTAAGGAACTTGTAAGCCATATTTCGTCATTATGCATGAAGAGATGGATCTGTAAGTTGAAAAAGCTTTATATAAATACATTAATTTTGGTGCACCATCTGTTGAACTTACTTTTAGTGATTCATTGCCAAACCCCAGGGTTGCATAGCAGTAATAGTCCTAATTCTTAAGAGTGGGGGAAATATTTAATGTTCTTATTGACCTTCATGTGCAATCCTATTCAGAATTTAAAACCTTAAATAATTCTTGCTGGACTAAGTGTGTGTTGTCTATTATGGTTACAATCTTGACATAAATTGAATTTCATTTAAATAATGGGAGGAGAGGGCATTTCTCTTTCTACAATTTGACTCAGTCTTATAGTTTCATGTGCAATGCAAACAATCTAGCTAGCAGTGGACTTTCTTGTGATAAATATTTGTTATCAGAAAATGCTTGAGAAATTTATAATTTTGTCTAGATGTATTCTCAAAATGATTCCAGAGTTTCAAAATTATCTTCAAAGAGCAGAATATACATGGCTCTTCATGTTTCCCATTAAGCCTAGAATGAATGCTATCCAATTCTTATTGAACTTTGTTACCATTATTAGTCAATAGAACTTTTTAAAAATTTATTAGGAAAGGCAAGTAGTACACACACTTTCATTTTTTAAATGATTTATTCCACATTAAAACTATTTTCAGCTTTTAATTTTTTATTTTATTTATAAAACATCTCTGAGATGTAATGATAATGTTCTCGAGTTAAATGTATTTATCTTATTACTTCGCCGAACGATAGCCAAATGGTTAGGGTGCTGGCCTTCAGATCTGGAGTTTGTGGATTCGAATCCCACTATGGCATGGATGTTCGCAGCCGTTCAGAATCGGCTTTAAACAGTAGGTCCTGGGCTAGTTGCAAAAAGTAGACCATAGAGCTCCAAAAACCAAATCTTATTACTTCCATGAATTAAGTTGTAAAGGTTTTGATAACTTACAGATGTCTTCTAATTTTACATAAAAATGCTTTGGGGTTATATATAAAACTGTTTGAAGTTTCTAAGCAATGAAATTAAATGTTGAGATTTTTATGTATAAGTGGGAAAATGCTCATTAATCATGATTTATTTATCTCAAGATCAAGGCACCATTTGACCAAATTTGAATATCTAGGGACATTTCAATTTACATTTAATATCTATTATACAATACCTAACAATATATTAATCTAATTTTTATATATATCAAGTGAAATGTGTAACATTTCAAGAAATTTAGACCAGTTGATATATAAGGAGAGAGAACTTTCGAAACTAATATATGTATTAAGTATATTAATAAATTAAAATTTTAGAGAATTTATATAAAAATTAAAGATTATATCATTTGGGTAACTAGGGAAAGGTAAAGCAATTTTAATAGATTATTAACTGCTCTTGTGAGATATCTATAGGATCATAGGACACAATGTTCTGTTAAAAAACTTATCACTGGATACTGCTATACAGGTGAAAGGAAAAGATATTCACAGTTTTTATCATCTAACTTTAGAGAGAGGGTAAAAATAAAGTGACATGAGAATTTCTGCACCATATTAGCACTGCCACCCAGTTTATTGAATTTTGAATGTTCAAGTAGGAGATATTGATTTGGGAGGAAATTATACAGCATAAATTATGACTACACCAGACAACCACTCATTTTATTTGCCATATCTTGTGGATGATACACCTATACAAACCGTTTTTACTATTTTCTGAGTTACTTGGTTTAAATTAACCATAGTAATACACTTATAAACAACTCATTAAAAACAATTAATACAATCTTTTATAGCTCCTGTACATAAATGTATTAATTGATGTCACACAATAAATTATGTTTTGTAAAATTATATTAAAAATATTTTTGTATTTCACAGAAAATATTTATAAGGTCTAAAAAAATCTTCCATTTCATTGTTAGCTGTAGATACATCATATAAAAGTCTAAAATCCTTTAGAACACTTAAAGAATTTATAATTACCTTCAGAAAAGGCTGACTGCTTGCTACTACTTACTTCCTTTTTTCTCTGCTATGTGTTTAGCACTGTAACGAATAACTTACTAGTATAGCGTATGTTAATCAAATTTTTGATATGCCTTATGTAGCAGCATTTACTTTTTGCTTTCTTTGTCAACTGTAATTCTAATTTCGAACTCCTCCAAAACTCTTCCAAGTAAAATAAGTTTTGACAATCTTCAAGATGCCACCTTTTTTTTATTTCATAAAATTTAAGTTTTTAGTCTATATATAAGCCAGTTTGCGAACTGTGAGAAAAATCATCATAGTATCATTGCAATATAATTTAAAGGATGTTTGATATATGGTGTAATGAACTAGCCAAATACTGAGGGGAGTAAATCGATGATAATAATCTAATAATTGAAGAATTGCATTTCTTTCCTCGGGCTTAGCCAGGATTGGAGTACTTTTCCACACTTATGGTTGGTTAGGTTGCACCACAGGGGATCGATTCATATTCACCCTTTCTTTAGAGGAAAAATTATCCCTAGGTATTTACAATGTACTCCCATTGTGTTACATTAAGAGAAGTCATGAAAACTTCATATTTCTCTAAATCGAGCACCGATGCGGGTCTATGTGGTCGTGAGGCCTTCCAGGCCTCTTACGGTGGGGGTGGCAGATCACGAGTAATGGGGCACCCCGCGCCGCCGGTCACCCTTGAAATGTCCGGAGTGCCGCAGGCACAATCTGCGGGCAAACGCAACAGAGATGTACTCGAATGAGGAATTTGGAAGACTACTGGATGCTCTAGCGGACCTCTTGACGCCAGAATTATTGAGGGTGGCGTTAACCAAAATGGACTTAAACACTGAGAGAATTTAGCTCGTTGAACTTAGAGACAGGAACCGGAATGCCAAAAGAGAAGAACAGGAAATTTAAAGAGGCGGCATACGCAATCCTGGGCCTGGGAAGCGTCGCTCATGAGTCCTTGCGACAGAACCTTGCGTAACTCCCGTGGCAAGGCTTGCTCGAAAAATACCCAACTGAAACCACGCAATAGTTTCAGATGCGAAAAAATTAAAACTGAAACCTAGACCGTGAAATATAAGATTGTTAAAAAAAATAGGGGGATGGGTGGGAGGCAGCATAAAAAGAAAAAAACAAAATTGAGCTGTGGTCCCTTCGGTTTAGCTGCGGAGGTTAGCCCCAGCGGTTATTATCTTCGGTCTATGCCGACCACATTGCCGAGTCACTCATCATAGCAGCATACTTCTCTAAATAGTTTCTGGCTTATATCAAATCTAAAACGAAGCAAAACAAACACCCATATTAAAAAGAGTGCTTTTAGAGCTTGATTGTGGTTCACTCCTCTGATTGTGATTACGAATCTGGAATGTTTTCAGGGTCTCGGCCTTGTTTGATCTCGTTTCGTTTTCGATTCGGCCCCAATAAGATTACGCTTCGAATAATTTTAATCGTCTATTATTCCCGAACATATTCTCCAAAAACCTGGTAATTTTGAACTATATGCAACTGGCAACAGTCTTTAGGCTGCATTATTATCTCATATCCGTCGTCCGTGTCTAAGCATAGAACTACCATCATTAGTAGTTGGAAGGTGGTAGTCGGTCGTGTCAGTTTGTTCCTAGATTTCGTGATTGTGAGTCAGGTACATTTATTTATAGCGGGTTACTGTTTGTACGAGTACTTGGCAACGGATGCTATATACTATCTACTTGAAATCTTGCGAATAAAGTTGTAGGCACTTATTTTAAACCACCACAATGCTCTTGAAGACAATAATAAATGTTGCAAATTTAGAATGTAGAAAATTAATTTTCTAATAAATCATCATTTTAATATACATTGCTTTTGTTTACAATAAGCTTGAAAAATCTCAATTTTTAGACAAGGGCCAGACAGTTTTCCTCGGATCATTGCAAAATAACGACAATTTGGAATAAAATAGGTTAGGTTTGTGAAAGAGCCATAAATCACCACCTGTCATCTCACCTTTTTACTGAACACATTTTCCATGAAAATAATCCCTATTCATCTATCGCTTCCTCTACTTTGGCTGATTTTGTCTCATGGAATCTTTAACCCGATGAGAGACGTGGTTTCCGAAGAAATGTTATGATTTTTATTAATTTTCCCTAAAGGTGTCCTCAAATTCCTCTAATTTAATTACATTTTAAAAACTAGTATCTGCAAAAAGTTTGAAGATCAAGCTTTTGCGTGTTGTTTTTCAAATTTGGAAATTATATGATTTCGAGTTTTTATAAAGAAAAAACCTCTAATATCTCTTATAACAGAGGCTTTTATAATTATAGAGGCATAAATACCTCTTATTTTTCAGGTTTAGGAATTTCAAGTGATTACTTTCTGGTGGAAATAAAAAGCTCGAATAAAGCTGTTCTTCATTTTTTATAATATTATTGAAGATTTCTGCTGTTTGGTATTCATTAAAGATATTTTCTTTCATTTTTTCTTTTAGGTGTACAACATTTTCATTTGTTCTTTATGATTGATTTGACACAATAAGGCGATTTCACGCAGCAGGGCACATCTCAACTTATGACAATTTTGGCTTTAATTTCAAACGGAAGGGTAGTTTATTGTTTGTCTATTGGCTGTTGTAAGCATGAAAATGAATGCAAAGGGCATTATAGTAATTTGTGAAGTTGCGACAAATTGCTCTATTGTTTAAATGTGATTTCGAAGTATCGTATTTATATTGCGTCTTGGTATTATAAATTAAGTGAGGATTTAGGATTTATGCATATACCCCAAATCGGTATATTATCATTTGCAGCTTTTCAAAGAATCGTATTTACAATGTGACTAGATTCATATGTTGTTCTGGCAAATTACTCTGGTGTTTACAGTTACGAACATTTTCAGATTTGGTCGATTATCTCCAGAGATAAATTTTAATGAAGTTTAGTTTGTATAAAATATATGATACATAAAAGGTTGACATAAAAAATCACCGTTAAGCGGTTATAATACACACGAAGAATCGTGATAGAGTAAACTGATCGGATTTAAACGGTATGAAACGGTGGTTACAGAATCCAGCAAAATAATGGTAATTGTTTTGGAATTTTAGCAGCGATCAGTTAAATTCAAATTCAAACAATCCCCTATATAATAATAGCCTAAGTTACCTGTTTTTCCGTCCTCGAATTTATGAAGCAGTTGGACGTGGAATGGATAAGGGCATCCATGTTGGATTCTTGATGAGCTAGGATTAGCAAAATTGAAAGCGAGTCTTTAAAACGTTCGAAAACCATCCCTTCCCCACTTTTCGAGCGTTTAATGCTATTATTTAAAGCCATATTTTCCCTGGTTAAGAGCAGAGGATTAAATTTATCACATAAATAGATAAAAATAACATTTTTTCTAGCACTATGACGTCATTTCTTTAACCATCTCATTTAATCATTTCTTATTTTAAATTATTTAAATATCGTCTGCATTATTTTCATACATTTTATCACTGAACTTGGATATTACGTCAATAATTTTCTTTTATATTTGGCCTAAATAATAGATTAGGTACATATGGGGTAATTTTAAATTTAATCATCGATTATTTTTTTGTTACAATAAAAGTTTTATCACCGGCATTAACAACAAATTCTTTTCATAAAAGTCTAGGAGTCTATTTCACGGACTAATAAATATCTAGCGTTTAAATTATATATCTTTGAAAAGTAAGAATTTTGTTCGTTTGTGTGTCTTTATACATAACCACACGCTTTGACTAAATGAATTCAATGTGATTCTAAACTGCAGTCACAGTATCGGGAGACTTTAGAGGAGTATGAAAATAAACAAATTATTGAGCGTGTACCAGATAATTCTCAGACAAAAAACAAACCATTTTTTTACCTGCCTTATAGGGTACTTTACAATTCTAGAAATTAAAATTTTTACTAATTCCGTCATATGACGGGCTATATGCTAGTATAAAAGAGTAACCACCAATGTTTGAATTATGAAATGAGGCGTCGAATTGTAGAGACTAAAATGAGACTAGAGTTAAGTCCAAATTTGTAAAGACTTCCATATAATGCCCAGTGTCGTGTCCAACTTTTAAGGTAACGAAATCCATTGAGAGAAAGCCTGGGCAATAGACGTTCAAGAGCCACGATGCCTTAAGAAGATGACTATTTGTTCATTACGTCGAGGCATAATATGCATGCTACAGCTTCTCAGCTTTCTCGTGAATTCTATGCGAGTACAGAAAACTGAGTTTTAAATGTTTCTGTTTCCAGAAAGCTCATAAAAGAGGACAGTTTTCTAGAAGACATATTATTTGAGTTATATTATTGAGATACACTATGTACTCTCTCTCTTTCTCTATCTGTGTGTGCGTGCGTGCATCCCATTGGAAAACAGCATTTTTTTCACATTATGAAATATTGAAATAACACAATTGCAATTGTGGGGCCACAAATGGTCGACTAACAAGAATTATATTGGATAATAAGGTTGATATCGACAGTATTTTTTCCACAGTTTCAAAGAATGGTTGTGTAAAACAGGATGAGTTAATGACAAGCCTTGTGTATTTATATAAAGAACAAACCTTTATGTAAACAAACACACACACACACACACATATATATATATATATATATATATATATATATATGATTGTATGTATGTTTATGAAAAATGACGAAATTCTGTCCTTCTCATATGCATACAGCGAAGCCTATGACAATATATGATCATTGTTTCTTCTTGAAAAGTATGGTGGTAAGACGGCGATATTTATCAAGCGTACAAGGGACCATAGATAATGATACAAATCCCCGTAGTTTGAGAAAAACATTGATGTTCCGTTAACAAGTAAACGAGGCGTATCCCCCCCCTGGAAAAAAAAAACTTTTAGTTTTTTAATTGGGAGACAAGCTTTTTGAAACAGAAATGAAGTGAGAGAGACCTGCCCAACTGACGATATCTGTTTTATCTGTTTAAAATTTTGTCGTTACCATGACTTCAAAATACTCCACGCATTATTTATATCTAAATCTACAATTTTTTCTTTTGATTGTAATTTGCATTGTTTGTAACGAACCTGTGCATGATTTTTTCCCCAATTAAACAAATAATTTATAAAATTATGGACTATAATCTGCGTATTATGGAGTGAAAAGGATGAAATAGACACAGTATTTAAATAATGCTTAATGTCTAAGCTTTGTGTACTTGTATGTAAAGTTCAATGCACAGTTTTGTTTACCTGTATAAGATAACATCAAACTGAAAAAAGAAGCAGAACTTTGAAATCATGTGGAATGCGTTTGAAGCATAGTGGAAATTTCCTCGGAATAATCAAATTTCGTTCAATTAGCAATTTATATTATTTATACATCTTAAGCATGTGAGAAAATGTGTACTGTATCACCTCATATTGTATTTTGAGATTAAATTTAATAAGTTAGAACAAATATATTTAAGGTCTTCTGCCCTTTTCAGTTAGTCATCACTGCTGTACATGATCCCGGAAGGGAAATCGTCATTTAGGAATGACTGCCATCGAATTTTCAACCCATTATTATATTGTTACAGTAACTTTCAAATTTTCAATTATTATTATTTATCGGTGCCTTTGCTGCATTCCGATTATTCCGCGGCACACCTGTAAAAGTTCAACAAATACTTTTGCAAAATAGTCGATAATTTTGGTATAGATTAAGTAAAAATGAATAAAACATATATTAGTTTACAAAAAAATTATTGATGAAATTTAGATTAATATAGGTAAATATCAAAGAATTGGGTTAATGCTATATAACACTATTTCGCTAATGAACACTATATATTTCCTTAAAGTGTAGAATTAAATTGGACTCCTTTGCCTTTAACTGCCGAAAAAAAACCAAGCTTTGCACAAATGAGAAATAATAAATGAGATGAAATTCTCTGAGTTTTACTCTTACGATTGTATATTCATATTTCCTTAACGTTTAATTTCAATTTTGTGATTGAACTATCGAAAGACAATTATATTCTTTTCTTTTAAATCCAGTGGGAGCAGTGGCATTAATCCACTCCGTGACCTGAAATTCATAGAAGGCTCTTAAGTATTAAAATTGTTTAATAATTTTTAACAACTTTTATCTTCAGTGACACCTTTGATACATCTAGGTTTCATAGGGGAACATGAAATTTGATTTAATTCTTGATAATAGATGCTATTTCAAGACTAAAATGTTGGTGGCTTAGATGTGAATCTAAATCTATCGTAAGTATTTGAACTAATCATGTTGACTTTCATTTTATAATATATATACACATAATTATACCTCTTGTCTAGACCAGATATTACCAACTGGTGTTCCCCTGAACATCAATTTATTTTTTAAAAACTTTTGGTGTAATTAGATAACTTTTGGTTTTAGTACAAATAGAATATCTGATTTTATCAAAGAAATCAAAACGCTTTGTTACTATATTGCACCACATATTGGTGTGAAATTGGATCTTCTCTTTACTGCGCATCCCAAACTGAAAACAGAGCTATTATAAAAGATTTACTAATTTGCAAAACTCTGTATATTCAAAATGATTATATAAACAGCTATGATCGATATAGGCTCTTCTAGTTTCCTTCAGTTATTCGATGTACGCCCCCTGGGTCAGATGACACATCCACGCGATAGTTAAACTCGTTCCACACATTTTAGAGTATCATCCTCTCGATGATCAGCACAGCAGCATATGTTCTCTGAACACTTAGTAGTGGCCTTTAATTTGCCCCCTAAGAGAGAAGTCACAAGTCAATTCAGGTGACCTGGCGATTCAAAAGAACAAAGCGAGGTTCTTATTCCCATACGCCCAATCCAGAGATATGGAATTTCATCGTTTAGGTATCGACGATTTCAATGTTCCAATGAGGGGATGAACTCAAAATTTCTGAAAAACTCATTAACCTGGTTGTATCACCTTAAGTGATACCAAACTTAGAGTCAAGATACAGAACAGTATTTCGGAACCAGTTTTTTTTTTTTTTTTTTTTTTTTTTTTTTTCTAAAATGGTCTGAGACAAGGAGATGTACTTGCATGCTTATTGATTAATCTTGTTCTCCAGAAAACTATTAAAGATTATAACATCAACACCAGAGGAAATATTTTCAACAAATCTGTGCAGATTTTTGCATTTGCTGATAACATTACTATTGTCGCATGAACCCCGGGGGCTCGTAAACAAGCCTTTTATTCTTTGGAAAACGAAGCAAAGAAAATGCATCTCTCAGTCAACCAAAGTAAAACCAAATATATGAAAAATACCAGTTTTAGAGAACCCTATTTTGAAATAAATGACTACAGATTTGAAGCTGTTAATATCTTCACCTATTTGGGCTAATTTGGGCACCTATTTAATTGTGAGCTAGTAATGACGCTACATCAGAAATACCCAACAGAGTTACTGCTGGAAATAGATGTTTTTTGGGGGATTCGCAAATACTTGAAATCTAGTTTCATAATCAAGAGAACAAAACTACTTCTACAGAGATGGGAATACAGAGAAAATACAGAGATGGGAAATCATTTTTTTCAACTAGAGCCACCATTTAAGATAGGCAGTAATAAATAAGGCCGCATAATTGATATACCTCTAAATGTGGCATGTGTTAATAATTATATTGTTTTACCAATTTATTGCACTATATTGAGTCTATTTATTATTTAACAAAAAAATTTATAACATAAAATATTTTTGTATTCACATAAGCGTAACAAGTTGTTATAATATTAAATATAAATTATTTTTAATAAACTGTATATTTAAACATTCTTTCAAATAAAATAGAAGTATTTTTATATATAGAAGTACCAATAGAAGTATTTTCCCCATATAAATAAAAGCAATAATATTAAATACAAATAGTAACAATACTAATAAAATTATTTTTAAATAAATTTATTGCATTTAAAGAAATACAATCGAAAAATATACAATTAGCTTTTATCAGTAGTCACTGAAACTTATATTCTTACCTTTCTTTATTTAATTCTGTTATTTGTCAAATTGTTGTAATCTATATAATTAAATATTAATATAGATTGCTTTTATGACGTCGCAACTTACAAAAGCCGCACGTTTCCCACCTATGATACATTAAAAGGCTTTTTGAATTGAGACTGATTAAAGGAAATAAATTCAATTAGATTATTAAGTTAAGTTAAATTGATTTTAATTTCTTTTTTTGTTTGGAAACATATTTACCACCACTGATTGGATGCTGTTAAAAGGTACGACATTTTATGCTTCTTATTTCATTTTATGTTATACTTCATAATATTTATAAAAAAGATTTTGCAAAAGCTGCAATCGCCGGATAATGAGCGAATGGTAGGACGCTGCTCTTCGATACCGGAGTCCGCGGATTCGAGTCCCACAGCTGGCAGGGATATTCATAGCCGATCTGAATCAGCTTTAAGCAGTAGCTTCCGGTCTCATTAGTTCTCGTGTATCAAAAAGTATACAGTAGCGATTGAAACTAAACTAAACCAAATACTGCAATCTAAAAAAGACTGTATGAATGAAAATTAATCAAATGAACGAAGACTTATGCGCAGAATAAATTGGATTTCTAATGTTGATTTCTTTTCTTTACCCACAGCTTTACTGTTAAAATCCAGTTTTGAGGTGAAGTCATTTATTAGTTTTCTTTGTTATTTCTGAATTTATTAATAAATAGCAGATCTAATGAACGGAGGTAAAATACTTATAATGGTCATCGAAAAATAGTGACTTTGGTAGCAAGTACATTTATTTATTAGAATACCAAAAAGGATTAAATAAAGTGGGAAACCAGTAGCATTCATCATATTATTGTTTTACAAAATTCAATAACTGCGAACTGGAATAAACCTTTAACCATGTAAATATCCCCTATCCTGTAAACGAGTCTGGAAAATTCATTAATCTGGATTAGCTCTTTATTTATCTCATACGCAAATATGTTCGAGAATCTGATAAACCTCTGCGTTGTAATCGAGAAGCGCAAGGGTTACGAACGTTTGCCTCGTGCTATGCTTGTACTAATGGTTGATTTCAAACATTAGATTCATTAGAGGAAATTGACTCATTGTTAGTAATTCACTGCTAGAAATTAATTACAATAAAATACTATATAAACTGCTGATTGTTATAAATATGATGTATGAAATATATTACCCTAAATTCAGTTACATACACATGTATGTAACATTGTGTGTATGTAACTGAATACATATGTGTGTGTGTAAACCAGTGCAATTTAATTCCGCCGGTCATATGGAATTGTAGCCCCTATTGTTTTTACTTGGCAGGGCTAATGGGCAAGAAGAAGCCTAAGCAGCTATTAACACATTGTATGCGGGACACGTACTAGTACGTTTTCTGACGATTGATACTTGAGCACGGGTCACGTACTAGTACGGGTTAGTGTAACAACATGGTTTGTTTGTGGGTACAAAAATAATGGTATATACAGGAAAACGAAGTCGAATGTTCTTGTCTACTACATAGATTCTGGAAAAATTTAGACAAATAAAAACTAGTTTTTACATCAGTCGATGCGGAACCACAGAACGGGAAGGTTGTTTAAAAAATCAATTTAGATTTAAAATTAACTTTTTATTTATCCTTCCGAAAATAATATTATATATATATATATATATATATATATATATATATATATATATATATATATATATATATATTTCTATTTATATATATAAATAAATAAATATATATATATATATATATATATATATATATATGTGTGTGTTTATTTGTCTATTTATATATTTGTTTATATATTTCAATATAAAATACGAAATTTGGTCAGAAAATTAAATAATTTTCAATCTATTTAGATTTAACTGAATAACTAAATTTAAGCGCAAAATGCCCGCTCCCGATACAATTCCGCTGCGAAATGTACCCGCACAAAATGTGTTAATTAACAAAGATGATAGTCTGGCCTTTCCATAAAAGAGAAGCAGCACAAGTCTAAGGTGGAGCTTAAATTTTTATTTCACAGCTACGAAAATAGCATGTTGCTCTGTCAAAGGTAGAAGATAGAATGATATCAAGAAAACATTTTGTTTTTCCAGAATTGGGCCCCCACAACCAGACGCGGAGACGAATTCCTTCCCAGAGAAAGTAGCTTAGCCAGCGATATTAACAGTAAAAGGGAACTTAGATCAGGGGAAAAAGTGAGCCGAGAACAGCTGAAAAATGTCGTGACTGGACAGAAAATTTGCATTTATTTTAGAATTAGCTTTGAGAGACTATTAAAAGAATTTTAAGTCTCGGACACTCCTTTAGATATGATATTTTGTGGCTGGGAAAATAAATTAAAAGGAATAAGAATGGGAAAGAGGAGAAGTTTTAAGAGATATTTTAAGTATAACAATTTTGATATATTACATATATATATATATATATATGTGTGTGTGTGTGTGTGTGTGTGTGTGTGTATACATATATATGTGTATGTGTGAATAGATGAAGGGGGATTGATTCCACCGAAGGGCACGGGACTGAGTATATGTATGTGTGTATATATATATATATATATATATATATATATATATATGTGTGTGTGTGTGTGTGTGTGTGTGTGTAATGCCTAAAACTAGTCTGAATTCAATAATCTATACCTAATGTAATTTCTTGATTAAATCGGGTGTAAAAATAAAATGATTCAGGAACGTGGAAGATAGAGTGCTAACCATTTCAGAGTCAAGTTTTCAATATCCTTGGTCTAGCACACATACAAAGTAATGGTGTCAGTGCAGCATCAGCAATTATCGTCTTTATAAGATTTTGCTTAGATGACACGCTTTGTTCTTCAATTTGTCAAGCAATGTGTAACTTCATGCTGTCTTGTGAATGTGAATTTTATACCTAAATTTTAGTGATGGCAGTCCAATTAAAAAAGATTCCTTTTATATACAATATAAAACGATCGTCTATTGTCGTCTTTATAAGATTTTGCTTAGATGACACGCTTTGTTCTTCAATTTGTCAAGCAATGTGTAACTTCATGCTGTCTTGTGAATGTGAATTTTATACCTAAATTTTAGTGATGGCAGTCCAATTAAAAAAGATTCCTTTTATAGTTATATATATTTTATAGTTATATAGTTATATAGTATGTTATATTAAAAGATTCCTTTTATATAACATACCTTTCTGAACTTAGTACAAAACTTTATTGTAAGCATTAGCGGAATAATTACGATAAAAAGTTATTAGAAGTTAAAAGTGTTCATTTTTGCAGTACATATTGTCTACACTATTTCTTTTGATTACAGAAGTAGCAGATTTTACGTTTTGAAACAGCGTAACTTGAACTAACATCTATTTCACAGAGTATTAGTCCAATAACTGATAAATTTCAAAGGGATACGATTCCTAAAACTATAAATTTTTCAAATATTTATTAAACCCACAAATGTTTAGAGCGCTTTAAGTTATTAATTAGTTATAACTGCATTGTATATTCATGTTTTAATATAAAGTGGCTTCACGAAAGTGTATGCTGATGGGTAGATCTCAATCTAACAAAGGGAAAAAAGTTTGCATATAATTCAGTGTTACTTGCTTTTTAACCCCTTCCGGTAAAATGACGAGTCTAACTCGTCATTAGTTTTTCATTCCATACCGCACAATGACGAGCTACACTCGTCATTCGATTAAAGTTACTGTTAAATATGATAATTAATTTAGTTTAAAATTTCTAGTGTACTGAATTTGGCAACACTTTTATCACTTGTGAAAATCACAAGTCACTATTGCATATTGTTTACTTAGAATTTCTTGGTACAAGTCATTGCCAAATTAATGAGTCAGAATAAAAGAAAACCTACTAAGAAATGCCGTGTGTGTTACAAGAATCAAATTAAAAGTGAGACTACTTGGCGGTGTAAACAATTAAGAATTCCTTTGCACTTTGTTTTGAAAAGTACCACTAGCTTGAAGACTATTATCTGCATACCTTATTAATATTTTGCTTTGATATTTTCTTAATTTTACTGTTTCTGATATTATTTAACACTATGTAAAAAGTGGATTTTAATTAAGAATATGTAAGAATTGTAAAATGAAACAAGTTTTTTAAATAAAAATTAAATGGCTATTTCATGCACAGTTTTTCATTATTAAATCATACCGGAAGGGGTTAATAAAAATAAATCTCATTTTGTGGTTTTACTTTTTCATATTTCATGCTATATAGTTTTATACCATAGGAAGTATTAAGTCCATGAGATTTTTTGGTTTATTGAATATGATGTTTTATATCAATATTAAAAATAAACTTGTTTTTCATACTGAGTTATACTTCGTAATTCATCACGATAGAAATATCGGATTTTTAGTTAAATTTTGTTCAACTGAAAAAACTCTTTTGCCTTAAGAAAGCATGTACTTGAACGACCATGAGATTGCCAAAGAAAATGAATGCGTTTTTAAAACTAAGTTATTAAAAAAACAAATCAAATTTCATTCCGATAGCATGCGAAAACACTTCCAATTACAATGAAAAAAGTAGGGTGAGGGGAAAAGAAATTGATGGCCTTCCAGATGATTTTTTTTTTCCATGGTTAAAATGATAGGAAGGAGGGCATAAAGCAAGAGAGCGCAACAATAGTAAAATGATGTCATACAATGCCATGTTTACTTCCTCTGAAACTGCGTCTGTCGATTGCACCCGGAAAAAAAAAGAGTTCTGAAGTCACACCGGCAGTTAGGTGCATTTGATAAAATGCGTGCATCTGCACTCGTATCCTAGTTTCGGTATCAGAAGGGTTAAAGCTTTTTCTTCAAGTGTATGCATAGTTCAGAGATATCTATTTCATAATCAGACCACGTAGTTTTATTGTTTGGAAAAATATATCGCACTTTCCCAGGTTTTCCCCCCTTTTAAAATGAAATGTTAGGAGGATTAATTTTAATGTTTGCATAAATAATTATCATCTGTGATTTTGTCTTTGTATTTATGCCATTTCTTATTTGAGAGTCTCGACAATTAAATCTTCTAAATTTTTGGATTTTTTAATTGCTTATATATTAAACTGCAAATATTTCTGCAAATCCCAATACCATTACTTTTTCTATATCTTAAATCGCATAAGAGTTATAGTGAATTAAATCTGTTTGCATCAAAGGCCACGTCCATATATAATTTAAACTTTAAAATGTTTTCTTCTCAATACTCTTATTATTTACTTTGTGCCCAAAAAATTTTTACAAAATATTTCTAAAAGCTCTTTGAAATTTTGTGTACTGATGTAAGTACATATGTAATACGACTCATAAATAAAGTAGTTTAATAATTGCCATTATATTTTTAAATTTTGAGTATCAAAAATTTAGGCTGTTTTCACATTCCATTAATTTTTAACACTATATTAAAATATATAATGTAGCCATCAATTTTGTAAAATATATACGATAAACACATAGTGTTATGAATCATATATGTGAAAAAAATATGTGTTTTAAATGTAAAATATTTTCTGATATCTTCCAAGGACACATTTAAAATTTTCTAATTATTTTTGTTCTATTACAGATGATTAAAAATGTGCTTATTATAAAATTATTTTTTTAAATAATGATCAGATATTTTTATAAAAGAAATTAATTTCTTGATATGTATAAATATGAAAAATACCAATTAAAAAATTTTTAATTAAAGAAATTGCTAAAATAACTTGGTTTTGTTCATATTTCGACTTATCACTATTTTTGAAACCACTTAAGGAAGTTGCGTAAGGTTATATTAGATTCCTCTACCTGTATGTTAGCCTTTGATGAAAATTTTCCTATTTCAGACTGGTTTGCAAATAAACATTTCTCTGAA
Organism: Pardosa pseudoannulata; assembly: GCA_032207245.1. Lineage (NCBI taxonomy): Eukaryota > Metazoa > Arthropoda > Arachnida > Araneae > Lycosidae > Pardosa > Pardosa pseudoannulata. Next base: position 110,086,323 of record CM063502.1, on the reverse strand, counting down.
CAAATTTTACCACAAGACAGAGTGGAAAATTCTCCATAGTAATACGGAAGTGTAGGTGGAAAATGCTGGGGGCGTTACTACCAAATGCGTCCATACAGGACCAACAAGCTGTTATATTTTTTTGGCTACTGAAGAACAAAAACAAGTGTACATTCATCGGAGAATGAAAAATGTTTATAGACAAGCACGTCTGACGAAAACCATCGTATTGTTTTTCGTCATAGTGCTCAAATTTCAGTACTAGTTGCGAATCGATTCAAGATTTAAGTCAATCTGGATGGTCATTCACATCCAATACAAACAAGTGAGCAGGTGATGAAGCATTAAGGCTATACATATCCATCCGTTTGCGTTCAAAAGACCTACACGTAAGTTTCTGTATTGTGCAACACGTCGTCCAGCAGGAGTTAAGCTAACATAAGTTCTGCAGCTAGTGGAAACCTCTGGAGTTGAATTCCGTACAAAAATCACACTGCATGGCTGTTTGCCTTAAGAACTTAAAACGTTTCAATGTTGAAGGCAACATGCTCTTTAAAAGCATTGTTGCAAGCTACGAAAGTTGGTGCCACCGCTGGAAACTTGAGTCCAAAGCATCAACCATGCAACTCTCCTTCCGTTCGTCCCACGAAATTCAAGAGTCAGTTATCTGCTGGGAAAATGAGGCTTACATTTGATTATCAGATCTCATTGCTTATTGATTTCAAGGATCCAGATGTCTTCATCACTGGGGAACGGTACTGTGACATTCTGAAGAGATTATGACGTGCAATTAAAGCATAACGTCCGGGAAAAACTGCGAAATTGGATAATTCTGATTCATGCGTCTCCATATCGGAAATGTCATAATGATTCGTGGGATGATTTGTTGATAGTGGGAGACACTCGAAACCCACCTTAATGGGGCATAGTACTTTCGGAACATAGAATTTTTCTCATAACAGCTTTTTCTCGATTCATCATGAAATATAAAAGTTCTGCTCCTTTTACAATGAATTTTTTACAAGTTTTATAATAACACTCCACCTTTAAAAAACATATAGTTTTGCCACTCCAAAAAGTATATTTTTAGAAATAAAATAAAATATGTACACTAAGTAAAAAAAAATAAAGTTTACTTTTTGATATGTAACTTTTGAAACATGTAAGTTCTAAACTCATATTTAATATGAAATTGAATGTAAAGATCTTTTTAAATCTGTAAATGTAAGGTTTTAAAGGTATTTGACGTTTTAAAACTAAAAAGGAAGTAAAATTCTGTTAAGAAATTTAAAATAAAAAAAAGCCTTTATCACGATAAAAATTTTTAAAACAATAATCTCTCGTGTTAGCATACTGAATAAAAAAGATAATAAGATTCTATTTCGCTGAAAAAGCAAATTTTTAATTTCTATATTTTAAAAATTATTAGAGGTAAGCGGATATCTATTTTTGTACATGGTGTAAACACAATTTTTACAAATTTTATGTTTATTAGAAATGTATTGCCTCATATAACAAAATTAAATAGTTTTTATAAAATTACACGCATATTAATGATCTAGAAAATATTTATTCTAAACAGAGAACTTTTTTATTTTATAGTAAATTAAAAATAGCCTGTCTTTACTGAAAGTAAAGACTTTTCAGTTCGAAAAGTACTATGTCTACTTAATTCTTGATCTCTCTCAATGCGATTTTCACTCTTTCGGTCTCTTCTTGATACTTGAAAGGCCGAGGGGTTTTGTCAGATGTAGAAGCACAGGCGACAGTTTCTGACTTCTTTAAGTAGCAGAAAGAGACGTTATTGGAATATTATTCAACCTGGGGGAGAAGTGATTGTTTCAATGCTCCAGACCTAATCCCCTGGTTAGACCAAAATATTCTACTTATTCTACTATTTATGAATTTAATATAGTGTATTACATAGATATGCTTTTCAGTTCACTTTGCTAAGTTACACGATTTGTTTTTCAGTGACATTACTTAACATACGCCTCTACAATGCTGCATTTTGTTGACCATTTTATTATGGGAGAACCTTATAGACAGTCAACATTACTCCCTATGAAGAAACATAAAAAATTCATCTATGCCTTACTCAGGAATCGAACCCAAGCCTATCGGATGGAAACACCATATACCAACCACTATATAATCTGAGCAGCAGTTACGTGGAACTGGTTTTTCACAATAAATTATATTATTTTATACTTTTGTGCATTGGTTAAAAAAATAAAGCGTGTTTTCTTTCGTCTGTATGAACTATATATTGCTTTATACTTTATTTTTATACTTTTTAGTTCATTAATTAAAGAGTGATTTTTAGTTTGTAAGCCACTTTTTTTTTTGCAGACATTTTAGTCCTAGGAATTACTAATCTGTAGCTTCTTCTCCCTTTTCTTACTCTTCCATTCTCTACATTTCTGCTAAGGAAAGAGCATTGCAAAGGGTTTTTCATTTTAAATTTGAGCAGTGATAAGACGCTAATGATGGAATTACATGCATTTGCAAAGTTTCAAACAGAAACGACTTCTCTAAAGGCCTTATCATACGTCATTATGTACTTGTTGAAAATGAAATGGATTCAGTTTACCTTATAACACGTTTTTATAACATTAAAGACCTTTTATAATAAATCAACCTGATCCAAAATAAATCATTAGATAATTTTCCCAATATTACTCAAAGAATCCGCGCATTCTTTAGCGTCGAAAAAGAACCGTTTACTGAATCCTTTACTTTGGAGGAAATATTTTAAACTGATTTACTTTGGTTCAGAGTTATGAGTAATAAGGCCTTTAATTCGTTGAAAAATTTTCGCTATCACGAAGAATCTGCACATTTTTCAGCGGAATAAGGAATCCCAAACTGAAAATGTTACTTTTTCATCATGTACAGGTTAACGAGTGATAAAACCTTAAGTGGGGGAAATTTGGATCCGTTAGATTGTGATGAATCCCAGTGACTACCTCCCACCTTCTTCATCAGACCAACTCGATGGTACCGTATTATTACATTGTAATCGGTATTACATATACTTACAAAGTTTCAAATAGATGAGACACTAGAATTGAGGGAAATTTAGTTTCTTGCATAGTTTTGACACATATTCAGGTCGACTTAATATAAGTGTGTTAGTAAAAGCGTCTAATTCATGAACGTTCAGGGCCTTCAGGATGTCGGTCAAAAAGATTGTATGGGCTTTGCCTGATAATTTTGTGATCTGTTTTATTAAGTAAGTAATAACTACAAGGGAGAGAATTAACAACTAGGAAAAGGTGTGAGCTGATAGATTAAAATAGATTCGTGAGTTCATAACACAAACCAACTGGAGAGTACGAAGTTTAGAGATAAAAACATAAGTTTCTATTTGGCCAGATACATCCATACACGACGGTGCAGAGATCAGAAATGAATGATTTTATTAGAACGAGAGATTAGAACGCAGGTCTCAGGAGCCAATCAAAAAAATTTTTAGTAACCAATCACAGTTCAACAAGCTTTACTGGAAAAATAGCAGTGAACTAGGTTTAGAAAACTGGTGATGTGTGAAAGGTAGAGGATGACGAATTGATTAAATAATCAAGTTCATTTTTCTATAAATCCTTAAATTGAATTTCATCAGTTGAGTAATTAGCATAAAACGATTCCTTTATCTAGAGAACAGAATTTACAAATTACCAAAAAATAACTAGAACCTTCATATATTAATACATAAATTACTTTTCATTAGTAATTTGTGGATTAATATATGAAGACATTATTCAAGTTATAAAAATAACAAATAAACAAAAATTTGATAGCTTTATTAATTCCTGTTTAAGATTTTTAAACATTTTCATCTGCCTTCGCTTAAAAGAACTTATTTCGAGAAAACACAAAAAGTCTACAAACTATGTTTTAGTTGTCCATAAAAGGGACGCTAACTGTTTTAAAAGTTTAAATAAAGTTGGAGATCTTCTAATATAGAACTAAGAATAAAACTAAAACTGTTTAAATATGTAGTTAAATCAGTGCTTTTATATGGATCCGAAACGTAGAAGTTAACATAGCCTAAACAACAACAACAACAAAAAATTCCTTTTAAAATAAATGGCTAATGATAGTTATAAAAATCTTTTGGCCACATAACCATAATTAATGAAGAGCTTCTGTAGAGGGCCAATTCAAAAACCATAGAAGAAGGCATTAAAATTAGAAAATGGCGTTTCACCTGTCATATCCTACGATTGGACTCAAAGGAAATACCCAGTGTTGCCCTCAGCTAAGCATCCAAAAGTAGTCGCCGACGTGGTTGCCCTAGATTAACTTGGTGACGAATGAAGGAGAGAGATGAGGCTGGAAAGGCTGTTGGGAAGATGCTAGGAGAGCTACAGAGGACTGGAAAGCATGAAACTAAATTGAAGACCTTAAATGCCTCTGGATTTGTTCCGTTATTTCCCTTTCTTTCATACGGAGCCGTACAATATAGAATCTCATAACAATATCACTGAGTACTGTTCCTATACACAAATGAGCAGCCTCCTACTTAGGCGATGCCGAACAATGGCCGAATGGGTAGGGCGCTGACCTTTGGTACCAGAGTTTGTGGATTCAAATCCCATTGTGGCATGGATGTTCGTAGCCGTTCGGAATCGGCTTTAAGCTAAACTCCCACTCACTAGCTCATTTATAAAACAAAAACTTAAGCAAGAGTTGCTCCTCGAGTGGCTAAACTACTGGGACTCGGCCACTACAGACAGGATTCTCCACGGTTTCTAGAGAAAAGTGAAATGGATTAAACTGAGCGGAAATGTGGCAGTAAATGCCCTCTTTACGAACCACGAACCTTTCCCTCAGTATCCCCACAGGTTCCCCGTCTCGGATAACTTCTCGGGAGATTGTGTCTGCAGTGCAGTCGGTGATTCCAATCCTATCTGCACGATTGCCCTCTGACACACGACTTGCACCTTAAGAAACCTTCTGATACATCCAAGGAACTCTGAGCAGAGAGCCTAATCAAAGACCTGGTACTGATAAGGAAGGCCAGAAGCCTGGTTGACTGGCTCACCGCCATCAAATCAAGACGCCATCGTGCGGCCATGAAGATCTTAGCCTAAAACTGCACCGCAAGGGGCAAAGTACCCCTTGACTAATGGCTACCACAACTGCCCTGTGCTGTTATTGCTTCTCCCACCAACCCTGCTCTCATGTCAGAAAGTTCTATGTAGTACAACCAGAGGTCAACCGGTTGGTCAATCGGACTTTTAACCTGGGCAGGACTCCTACGGAGTATCCCCGCACTTCCGGAAACTGCACTGATTGTATTTATTTTTCTAGATTGTCTATTTTTTTAAATTTTAAATTATATGGTCAAAATGCTGACTTGGTCCCTTGCCGGACGGTCAGACAGAACCAGCATTTCAACACCCTATACCCGATTTCTGGTGGGTGGCTGGTTACAGGTAGTACACGGCTTTAAGCAGTAGGTTCCGGTCTCATTAGCCCTCGTGTTGCAAAACATGGACCTTAAACCAAACCAAACCAAACGAAGCCTCTGTGCATGAAAAAAAATGATGGTGGTGAAAAAAGGACGCTAGGCACTGGGTGAAAGACATCTAATAAAACATTAGATTTTTTTTACTTTGGGAATAAGGTTTTATTCCACCTTTAGGATAGTGAACCAGTCAAAAACCCTAAAACTGATTAATTGAATTTCAATTCATTTCAAAAGGAAAAAATACTCATTTCATGTATAAGTAGTTTAAGCTAGGAGCTCCGTCACAGAACGAATTAAACTCGTAAATCAAGACACAACTACAGCCGATGAAGTCATCTTTAATGGGAACAAAAAACCCGCTATACAAATTAAAATAAGAGAAACTAAGACAAGTATGAACTTTAAAAATAAAACATAATAAAATAAAACGAAAACATGGGGGCTCAGAGAAGGATGAAACTGATAGCTTATCAGTAGATCGATAACAATAATAAGAACACAAGCACTCAAAATGTACTAAACGCACTACAGATTTGCTAATTTATTGCATTGTTTTTTCTCACTTTCCCTTTTCAACAACGCAAAGTGTTTTTAAATGCACCTGATAGGCAATAACGCTTGTCCTTAGTGTTATCACGTATAATAGGAGTTAATCATAAGTTAAAGAAAAACAAAAAGTCTGTATGTAGTCAGATAATGGATACTTACATGAAACGCATCTTTAAAACATACACATACTCGCATATATATATATATATATATATATATATATATATATATATATATATATATATATATATATATATATATATATATATACACACAGAGAGAGAGAGAGAGAGAGAGAGGTAGATAGGTAAATAGATATCATGTGTACATATCGCAAAGCTGAGGCTAGAAACTGTTTTCGGTGAGGGACTAGAAAAGATTATGCTATTATATGTGAAAAATAAACTAATTAAAAAATTAGAAAGGCTAGTAAACATGATAAAAGATGATTTATTGATTTCTGTAAATATACTGTAACAGAATGAACATTTTAATTAAACAAATTTAAATCTAAGTGACAAGATGAGAAACATTACGGCAAAGGCAATTTGTCATTGCATGTTATTAAATAAATGCATATTTTCTCTCGACTTTCATCGATCTTTGGGAAGATTTTAGTTCTCATGGTCAGTCTGACGTTTTTTTTTTTTTTTCGAAACTATTTTCTATCTTTTTAACATTAAGTTGATTATAAGTGAGGAATAGATTCGTCTGCATACAGGCAGTTGATTTTGTGTTTAGTTTGTTAACTCCCAAAGTTTTAAAACGGCCATAGGTAAGTTATGTCTGAAATAAAGAAAATTATTTTGTGTCTTAAGTACATAAGTAGCATATATCATTTGATATGATAAATATACGCTAGATCAGTGTTTTAATATATAGCTATCAATTTATTCATTTCTGAAGGTCTTTGGACTATTACACAGAGCGTAAGTATAGAGAACATATAAAAAACAAGTTTTGTCAATAATATTGACAACTCACAATCGGCTGCTTACTTGTAATGTTGTGAGGCATCATCAGGAATGAGGATAATTTTTCCCTTGATAGAGTATCCCTCTCCCTCTACCTACCGACTTTCTGGAAAGGACTATCAAACCCATAGATTTATCTTCCATGTACTCTGATTATAAAAGAAGATATTATAGGACATTGAGCTGGTGTAACTGCTAACATCACAGCTAACCAATTAAGCCACCCGAACAAATTTCTTCCACAATCTTTCCCCTTTTGGGTCAAAGAAAATTTTTATTTTACATATGAAAAAAAAAAAAAAACATCCGTATTATGACTTACCGATCATTGTTGACTCTCATGCTGTCGTGTAGTCCTCGTTATATATTTAAGTATCAACCTGTGATCAAATGTATAGTGGGATTTATTTTAAATTGCGTTGTGTTAAATATTTGTTTTACTAAAAATTAACCACAGGTTCTGAGAAAACTACAGACATTAATATCAAGAAAAAACTAACCGCTAAAATGATGGCAACTGGGACAAGTTTAATGTAAAAAAAAAGTAAATTTATTATAAAATGTTTATACATCTATTTACAAAAAAAAAAAAAAAAAGTAATAAGTAAATAAGTAAGCTTAGTCATTCTATTCAAATTACTTCTGACAAATTTTTTATACACTTAGAAAAATCTTTGTAAGTAGAGAGAGGACCTAATCTCGATTTCAAAATGTAATACAAAAAATGGGTACCTTTGTGGGTCTTAAGTGTTGGGCCCGAAACACTTCTGGTTGAAGGGTATGAGAGGGAATCTTTACATCCTCCGTTGATCTGTTATAGACATCGTCAGGGGCTTTCTCCTGAGTCTCTGGTGTGCGCCGTACTACATTGTGCAGGAAACTTTCTCGCGGACTTGGCTGGAGTATCGAGCAACTTCCCTTTGGGACCTCCGAAACGAACTTCTCTTCTGGGACCCTCGAACCAAACTCTCTTCTGTGACCTTCGAACCAAACTCTCTGGGGCCTTCTAATCCATCTCAAACTTAGTCCCCTCCTTCTTCTTGACTTCCAATCGGGATAGTTGCCAGAAAGTCATTGGTCTCAGCAAACCCCGCCCTGAGACCACCAACGTGAACAACCTTATCCCCACTAATTGGGCCCTGTCCCTTAGGGACTCATAAATACTCCACAAAGGTACATTCTTATTTAATGTCAAGTACGGAGACGGGATTCTAATCTGGGACTGGAATCAGAACCCCGCCCGAGACAACCGTAACTTGACTACAAAAATCCGTTTTATCGAAATTTATGGCCCTTGGTCTACCTACAAAGATGTGATGAGGTCAGATTTAGATCCCGAACATTTTACTTCTTTTATGAATGAAACAATTATATATCAGATCTAAATCGCCTCATCACACATGCCTAATTGAAGATTTTTTGTTACATTCAGAATTTTGAAAATGCTAATAAAAGAAATAATCACGTTCATTAGCTATATTATACACATGTCAGTCCAAGGTACTTGTGGATGGGTGTGAAATACTAGGGTACTCTAAAGTAACTTATAATTTATTGACATTAAATACGAAAAGATCAAATATGAATTTAATTTGGTTTGAAAAGCTATGATCAATTTTTTGCATCAGAAGGAGAATAAGCTAAAACATGACCGTAAAATATTTGAAGCTTACATGGAGGGGATATTTGATTTTAAGTGCAGTTTATGTATCACCAAATGCCGCCTATATTTTAAAGCGGTTAGCATTTTATGCTTCCACATATAAGTTCACCGAATTAAAACTAACTCAGTAGAAAATAAATGGCAATTATCTTATTCTTTCCACTCCTCTCGCCGGGCTGACCGGGTCGTCTTAATATGAAAACAGTAGTAAAAAATCTAATATTTTTAAACATTAATATTTATTATAACAACGTCATGTATATTACATAAAAACATTCATAAAATAACAATAACAACATCTACCAAAATAAAAAATACAGTTCTAATTACGTAAATGCAGAAGTTTTTTCGCTGATTTCCCTTCAATTCATAAGAGACGTGACTTTTCTCCCACTTAGCATTCTTAAAAAGGATGCAAAGTCACATCTCAGTCCTAGAAATTTAGTTTTTTCATAATCCTCACCACTCGACCACGTGTTTATTACTGATGACTATTCCAGATAATCTTTTACACATTGTAGTTTCCGATATTTTAGAATCAAGACAGTTGTTTGAATAGTTTATGTCTTACGTCGTGAGAGGGGGCGAATTATTAAGTTTATTGAAAAGAAGCTTCTAAAGAAACAAATGTCTTTACTCATCTTGAAGTCCAAGCGGGAAAGTCTCTGGTACGATCTTAAAATTTCACCATCTACCGTCTGTTCTTGAACTACAGGAGTGTTGTTTGTCTTTTCCAGATTACACCTCAAATAGTTTGGCCATTGGCCTTTCTATGCGTTCTATTGCCACTACCAACAAGAACTACATGTCCTACTCTAATATTCTAGGAGACTTTTCATTTAAAGTAGTATTCAGTTGATCGAGATATTATACACAAATTTTCTACATGAATCCACATTTTAGTTTCTGTCCATGATGAGACTATTTAATCAAATGGGGGGAATCGGATACATCTAACTCAGGTATGGATCCTATTCATAACTTTTGCAAAATAAATATGGTGTTAGGAGCTGCAAGTCTTCGATATCCTCTGATAGATAAATTAAGATAGGGCTATTTGATGATTTTTTCATTTTCACAAAGAAAAAGCTAGTTCACCGTAGAGTAGAGGTCAATCATAGCGTAAAGGCTACCCTTCTCAGAATTCTTTTGGTCATTCGAATAACTGATCTCATCAAGCAGCTGTAAAAGAGTTGAAAACAAATCGATTTTTCTAATTTGAAGCCATTTCGTCTACCTTTTGCCAGTTTGTGTTCTACTGGATATTACTGGTTCCGACTAGATTTATCCCATAGTCAGAATGTTCATATAAAGGTCTGCCTCTTCTTGACACAAATCATCTAAAGGTTAAACAAAAGGTTTTAGTTGTTAGTGATTGAACTAATTCAACATGAACCACTCTAATCACATTACAAGTAAAGAGTACAAACCAAGTTTTTCTCTCCATTTCTTAAGTATAATGGCCCTCCCAGATCCATTCCAGTTATTGCAAACGTTGCGGCATTCTTAATATGATACTATGGTAATTTATTTATTATTTCGATCAAAACAGTTTTACTTTTATCATAACTTCTTTATCAGCTGTAATCCTAGATTTTAACCACTCTGACTTGGATAACTTTAACATACAGGACCTTGCAGCCACTTTGTCTCAATCAGATATCGAATTGCAATTCCTCTCGAAGGAGTATCAGCTGGATTGAGGTTCTCAGGCACATGATGCCAGTCATCAAGGCTAGATAGCTCTCGAATTTTTTTTAATCTATTGCTAATAAATGTTTCCGACTTTTCATTTCTTTTTATCCATTTAAGATTCATTTAGATATATTTCTGGAATCAGACCAGTAGACCGTTTCCATATCTGGTCTGTTCATATTCTTTTCTTGACCTCAGCAACTAGTCGAGCAGCAATCAAACATTCCACTACCCCTAGTCTGAAATTGTGATTTTCTTTATAGGGGTTATTCCATTTTTGTCTGTAACAAACACGCATGACACATTTCTTGTCCTCATCTCTCTATACATGCATATAACTTTCAAAATCTTTAATTAATTTTCCCAATTCGTAAAAAAATGTTTTGTCATATCTACCGGCATTTCTTTATCCCATAATAATTTTTGCTGTCAGAATTCTTGAAGAAATATTTTTAGCAACAACGTAAATGTGCAAATAATTTCGAGTGGATCGCAAGTTTTCTGAACAGCCAACTTATTCCTCTTACTAATCAGAAAATTATCAATTTATCGATTGGTGACATTTAAAATTTTCACCAGTTTTAAAAACCAATAATTTAGTTTCAATTGGATAATTCAAAATCATGATTAGGCTGGGAATTTTATCACTGGAAAAAATGTATTTTACTCTGATATTTATTCTATACATGCCCCTCTTAAGGCCGTAAACAACAGCTGGCCATATTAGCTAGTTCTCGTTGTTCTTCAATATTAATTTTTTTCCCTTTATTACATTGAGAATTATGATTTTTTTCCTGCAAAAATACCCGTTTTTCATAATTTAAGTTTGCAGTAAAAAACCCTGCAGCTGTAGAGATTTTATTCTTATTTTCATTAAATACTGCTTAGTTGTTTTCTTATGTGTAAATCTCCTGTCAAAAGTGTTTCTAGTAATTTTACCCATCGACTTCCGATTTCCTAAATTCCACTTAAATACTATTAATTTCTCCCTTTCCCTTTTCTTTATTTTTCATTAATAGAGAACAAATATGCCATCTTCAAAATACCCTCTGGCAAACAACTCTCAACAAAGAGGATATGACATAGCTGCATATTTGTCGGACGTAACACCGGATGTACGCAAAGCACTTAAATGTGATTGGATCTTATAGCATAAATTCACGACATCACTCTTATTACAATTTAAAACCAAATTTAATAACTCTTGCACGTACAATTACTAATGAGTAATTTCCGCCAGTAGGTTGGAAAATCTCTAGAAGGACACATGTTCGAAATTTTTCTGTGGCGCAAAAGATATACAAACTTATCGACATCCGATAATTATGAATTTTCCTATACTTTCTCAATGATAAGCCCCAAAGTTTTAGCGAATTTTAAATTTTGTTTTTACATCGTCACATTTTTTAATCTTAATTGTAGTAATCTAACGTTTGTTTTATTTATTTTTCACTTCAAAGTAATACATATTAAGATAATTCTGTATTTGTTCAGGTTTTATTTTTAAAGTAATGTTCTTATCTGTATAAATCGATATACCTTCTTACTATTTGTCATAAACACATGGTTCTATCTTGTCATCTTACGCAAATAAACCGAGTATTTCATTATCTGCCGTCTGCAAATTCTGCTATTTATCGCTCAGAAGCGAAAACGAAATTTCGATTTCTATAATATAATTGGTTTAGCTCTTTTAAAGCATCTTCAAGTTTATTTTCAGCTTTCATGCATCTAGTACGTAATAGTATTATAACTTTCACTAAATGATTCATAGTTTCAAAAAATTAAAATAAAAATAATTCAGTGTTTCAAGAATTTACTGTCATTTTAAAAATCATCTTTCTTGTCCAGGCTCCAAAAAAATTCCGTTTATCGAATCAGAACGGACTCAGTATAAAATAAAAGGTAATTCTATTTTCTTCCAGTTCTCGCTGCATTGACCTTTTCGGCTTATTGTAAAAACAGTTGCAAAAATTTTAATATTTTTTAACATTAATATTTATTATAACAGCATCACACACAATACAAAAAATATATAAAATAACTGTAAATACCCAAAATCATAACAGTACTACTATATTCGCGCAAACGCAAAAGGTTTTTCGTTGACTTCACTTCAACCTAGAGTCACACAAATGACCTTTTTTCTCAAAGAAAGCTCGGCTAAACGATCTCCAAATGGTTAGGACGTTAGTCTTCGATACTGGTGTTCGTGGGCTCGAATCCCACTATGGCATAGTTGTTCGTACTGATTGGAATCGGTTTTAAGCAGTAGGATTCGGTCTCATTAGCCTTCGTGTTACAAAAAGTAGACTGTAGCGCACCAAACCAAAGAAAGCTTGAGTATATTTGTGTTATTCCCTCATGAGGAATAATATTGATTACCTGCATGAGCATCCATAACAAAATGGTAACAACCCCGTAATGTTCTACGAAGACTAACACAGGCTTTATAAAATTAGAATGAGAAAAAACTATACCTAAATACTTTTTTCTTATTTTTTTTTTTTTTTTTTTTAAATTAAAATTTTTATTTTATTTTTTTTACTTATTTATTTTTTTTTTTTTTTTTATTTTATTTATTTATTGTTCTTTTGTTTGTATTTTTATTGAGTAATACATATTTTTTCTTTTTTTTTTTTTTTTTTTTTTGTCATTTAAATATCTTTTATATTAAAAAAAAATCGATGCCATTATTGTGACTACATTTATTCTTCTTATTTTTATTTAATGTAAAATATACCAGTAAATTTTTTATTTTTTTTTTTTTTTTTTTTTTTTTCAAAAATCATACAAAAAAAGAGAAACTGCCTTTATGAAAAGCGAGTGTTATCTCAAAATTTTCCAACATATAAATATACAACTGCAGTTAAAAGAAAAGGCAGAATTTTATTTTTAGAAGTAAAAGTATTCTTTATTTTAGTTAAATTTTTTTAGCAGAAGAATATTTAAAGTTTTTATAAAAATAATAAACTGTAGAAAAAAAAAAAAAGTATTATTTTTCAAAAAGTAATATTCTTTTCCTTAAGCTAAATCCTATTAGAAAAATAATAAAAAAATTATCTTGAAATATTTAAGACAAATATTTTTTTAAAAAAAAAGAGAGTATTTATACATTTTTTTCATACATTTATAATATCAGTTACAAATTACAAAAAAAAGAAAATCAAAAGAAAATTGTTACTTTTCAATAGATGAAATGGAGAGAATGCACTAATTTTTATTTACAAAAGAGATAACAAAATTTATCAATTTAATAATAATTAAAATATAACTGTAATAAGGTATTTATTTTTAAAGTAAAGTAATTTTTTTTCGTCAAGCTAAATATACTTTAAAAAAAAAATCTGGAGAAAGGAAAGTTTATGAGCATGATATCTCAAAATTTCAACAAATAAATAAAGTTCAAGAAATTTATTTTTAGATGAAAGAATAACATTTTATTTTAATTTTTAAAGAAAAAATACGAAAAAAACTACTGAAAGAGAGTATTACTGAAATTTTTTAACAAAATTACATAGAGTAAAAAAAAAAAAAAAAGAATATTTTTTATAAGTTAATTATATATTTAAGTTCGAATGAATGATGGAGTGTTATCTAAATTTTAACATAAACTATAAAATTTTCAAAATGTATGAAAATATCAGAATCACATTTGTATGATTTATACATATTCAGCAATGAAAGAGAAATTAGCTCACATTTCAGAATAAACCAAATAAAAATTTGTTATTTTCAGTCTTGGAATTTTAAGAATATCTTTTGTCTAAATATAACTTCAACTGTAACATTTTCAAAAATAAAAAAAAAAAAAAAATTTATATTTTAAATAAATACAAAATATAACATCTCGAAAATGTAACAAAGAATGATGAATTACAAAATAAATAGATAACTCAAAAATTTTGTTGAAGAAATATTATAAACATATTTTTATGAATAACAAAAAAAGCGTAAAACATTTTCTATGCACGAATAAAATTATCTAATAAAAATAAACGATAAATAAGAAGTTTGATTTAAGTTGTAAACAATCAAATGAATTTTAAGGGAAATAAAATACATATTTGTTTGTAATATTATTCTTTAAAGGAATACAAATTTATCCTTGAATCTTTTTTATGGACATGTGTATATCTAACCTTCCTTAACATAAGCTTCCTTTCCCACTTGACTTTTCTCTTCTCAGAATTGTGGTATGAAAGAACTCAAATTCATGATTTTGTTCATATCGGTCAAATTTTTCAGTCAATGAATTAGTGGTTCATCTCTGTTTTTTCTATATATTTCTCCACCAAAATATTCGAAACTGCCAATGTTGTGTAATGGTTAGCATGTCACACGTCCAGGGCCGTAACTAAAGCGTGGCAAAGGTGGCATTTGGCACGGGTACATCAGTCTTGGAAGCGCCTAATAAGCTTACTGGCCTATTCTTTTGTATTAACGTGCAGTAAAACATGAGAAATCAGTTAACAATAACAATTTATTGTCATAACAAAACACAATAAAAAACACTTAAATTACAACTCTAAATATATCCCAAAGTTCTAAAATATATTTAACATAAATGAACTCTTACTGGAGAAAAAATTAAACAATTAACTGAACTCCTATTTAAAAACATAAAAAAAATAACGACACATCTGAATATATATATATATATATATATATATATATATATATATCTGCTAATTTGCATAAAGCTCACTCCGGAGAAAAAATATGCCACAGCCTCTAAATTCCCCGATTGGCTGTGGCTATTAACGTCAATAGTCAGAAGGGGCGTTTCCCGGGATCGGCGGAAAATTAAAAATAAACCGACTGAAAATAAAAGATTTTAAGGAAATTAAGTTGGCAGTTAAACGGGCTATTTTAAGCTTAAAATTATGAAAATGCCAACAGCGCCTCCCCGTGAGGAAAATGGGGTCCGAAAGAGGACGATTCTTCCCGAGTAAAAATAAGGAATAATGTTTTCAATAATAAAATCCAATTTGTTCAAAATTGCTTTTTTTAATGAATTTTCTTATTTTTTAAAAATGTTTCTAGAGACTAAACTTGTTATAGATTCTTGTAAAATGTTCACCCCGTATTAGGCCTTAATATAAATCAATCCGAATATTCGTTGTTAATTTTGAATTTATTAAAATTATTAAAACTAAATTTAAATTTAGAAATTCACCAAATGTTTATGAAAATACAACGTTAAAATAAAAAATATTTACAGCAAATAAACTATTTAGTTTATCAGCAAAATAATATCCCCAAAGTGTTCAAAAATATTTTATTAAGGTAAAAATAGAAGAAAAAATTAAAAATTAATATACTAAGAACATTTTAAATAAATAAAAAAAATGATTTGAGTTCATTCTGAATGTATGATATATTATATATATATTAATTAAAAGGAAACAAATATAAAAAAATGAAGAACTGGAACGAATATGGAAAAGGAATTAATGTACTTGAAGCGGTGTGTGTGTGGGGGGGGGAGATTACGACCTCACTTTCCGGTTAAATATCCATTTTAATCATATGAAACGCTCCCGGTCACCATAAGTACAGCAATAAAAGCAGACAAATAGTCTAAAAACAATCCATACGAAAATAAGACTATAAACTAAAGTAAAATTAAAACCAGTAACAACTATAACCCATGTATACATTAAAATTATAAAATTATAAAAGTGCACCAATTCCTTTTCCATATTCGTTCCAATTCTTTATTTTTATATATTTGTTTCTTTTTAATTAATATATAATTTAGTTTTTCTTGATAGTAGCATGGCTCATCAGGATTTCTAATGGTATTCTTATTTAATCTTATTTAATCTTTTATTCTTTACTTTTATATTATATATATATATAAACATGTTTATATATTTTCTCACTATATTTGGTTGTAAAGGCGCAGGCCAGTTTTTTTTTTTTTTTTTTTTTTTTTTTTTTTTTTTTTTTTTTTGCCACGGGCGCTAAACGACCTAGTTACGGCCTTGCACACGTCCACCAGGTGATATTTAGTCCCATTCGGAGTAAGACTAGGATGTAATTTGGGTTGGCTCCTCATAGGAAGCAATGTTGGCTGCCTATACAGTGCTTAGTTATAAAAATGATCATGAATATTGTCGTATAATATATGCTAATACTGATAAGAGCAAGTGCTTCAGCATTGGTGTTAAAAAATTTTTAAAAAAATCGAAATCTTTACTCTAAAAGATTTGATTTCAATCTCTACTTTTTTGCAATTTCCTTACTTTCATCCGTTTCCTCCTGGATTAAAATGAACAACAATATGTACCTTTGAAATTAATTGTCAATGATTTAATCACTAAGCTTAACGAAACTGATACTTTTTGAGTGAGTATTACTCAGTTGTAAGCGATTCATACTTTCATTATCATTTAATATAAATAAGTCGGAGATAATCTAGATGAAACTCTAATTTCATTATCTTAAAAATTCAAGGTGTCCGATGCTCTAGACAAATGAAATATGCGTAGTGACCACACTTAAGAAGTGAAACTCCGGAAATTAATATTTCGTAAACGATCCATATTGTTGAATGTGAATGGATGAGAAAAAATGCAGACGATTTCGAGACATGCAGTTTAAAACGCAGTGGTAAATACGTACAAAATGAACAGAGTTTTATTTGTAGATTTGACTATTTAATCCATAAATGCAGTATAATATTACTCTTTATATATTTATCCTACTATATATCTGCTGTCAATGGGATATTCAAATCAACAATATTGACACTAGGACTGTGGTAAATCAAACAGTATATAAAATATTTTATTTTATCAACACCGGAGAGTCACACTCCAACTAATGTGATTTATGCAATTTCCTTGCACAAATCACATTAAATGGATTATGACTGTGCAATTTTCTTGCACAAATCACATTAGATGGAATATTACTCTCCGATCAGACACGAATACCTTCGTGGTGATTTTAAAGGGTTATTTTTATACAGTAAAATAAAGAACATATATTTGGAAATCAAACTCAAATATAATTTAATTTGCAAATTGAGGTATAAATATCTAATGATAAATTTATCACAGGAAATACATATGTACGGTAATTTATGGTATCTCTCCCCCTGATATCAATTTTTGAAGTTTATCTTAATTCCTTGCTCTTCCTCCGAAGAGATAAAAACCGCAAAACGAAAAGAAAACGTAAACCAACTTAGAGGATTTTAAAAGTGAGAGAAAAAAATGGAGGAAGGTATCATGTTTTCCTTTTACAAATTTTTCTGTGTTTGGAAACTATCGTAATCCTTTTTTGCGACCCCTTTCCTTTCTACAATTGCCAAGTGATGCCACTTTAGTAGGAACAACAGACTAGTATTGTTAACAAAAATAATTAAGTAAAATAAAAAAGAAGCAGACCAATTTCTCAAAAAGGTTTTCTATCACTAATGTAGGAGGTCAACATTACTTCTTATGAGGGGACGACACAATTACATCTTAGCCTTACTCTCAACCCAAGTACCCTGAACAATGCTAAACACTATACAATGTGTGCGACTGTAATACATTAACGGCTATTATTATCAATTATTTTTAGCTCCACGTAAGCGCTAAATATGTAATGCAAAAGTTTAAAGGCGTATGAAAAATTTTCACTTTAAAAAAATCCAATTCCCTGAATTGTCTAATTTATATTTTTTCAAACTTAAAACATCATTTTTTGTATCCTCCCAAAAATATCAATCTCTTAAATTAAAGATTACATAGTTAATAATGTTAAATTATTAAAAAATTATTGAACTCAAACGGTACTAACATTCGTAAACAATTTTAAAAATATGAAACTAGACACAGTCACATATATATATATATACATATATGTATGCATATATGTATGTATACATATATGTATATATATGTAATCCAATAATTATAAAGCTGCTGGACAAGGAGAAAGCTAAGCAGTTAGCACTAATAAAAATGCAGTCGGCCGACATTAAACAGAACGGCAAGAGTCTAGTTAAAACTTTATTTCAGAGTTGCTAAAACGGACATCTTTACTGGTCAACGACAGGAAAGAGAAAGACACAAAAATCACTCTGCTCGAACAGATGTGCACCCAAGAGTGAAGACAGAAAGAATTTTCCCACTTACTCAGCGAATTTGTAAGATCAGGAAAAACGCGGAGCCATTTGCCGGCGACAGCTGGGAAGCGTGTTGAATAGACAGAAAATTTACAACTATAGGATAGAAAGCTTTGTGATATGTATCGAAAGAATTTTAAGTCGAGAACGTTCCTTTGATTAAGACATTTAGAGGCTGGGAAAAAGATTTTAAGGAATTATAATGGGAGAGAGGAGGATTTTAAGGATAATTACAGTTAAATAATTTTGATATATTATATATATATATATATATATATATATATATACATATATATATATATTTGTATATATATATATATGTATATATATATTATATATATAGTGTGATATATATATATATATATATATATATAATATATATATATATATATATATATATATAAATATATATTTATATGATTTGCAAAAGAATTATTCGGAAATTATTTCCTCTACTTTTAAATACTAATATTTAGTTATCTAATAAAATAGAGAATTTTCGTATTTTCCTATTAAATGTATTTTGTCAAATTATATAATTGACAAACCAAAATTTGATTTCAAACTCCAACAATGCTGCAGTAAACAGGTTTTTTTTTTTTTTCTATTTTCCAGAAAAAGCTTCATAGGAATATTATCCTTTTTCTAACCACTCATTCCTATACAATAATTAACCTATGTAAGTTAGAGAAAGAATATTTATATAGGACTATAAATTTATAAACTTACAAAATTTCTTACTCTATGTAAATTTATATATTAGACATTCTAAATCGTAATTTATCTGCAATACGTAACTTTTGAGTGAGAAAGGAAATGAGATATGTTTCATAAAAATATTTTGGTGGATAAAACGGTGATTTTACAAGTGTTTTGTCAGACGCAATAAAAAAAAACAAAATAATAGTCTTGTATTGCAAAAGAATTATCAAAATCAAACGCCACAAAAATTATCTCCGCATTCAACGCCAAGTAAAAGCCATTCTAAATCAAAAGCGTAATGGATTTTTATCGCCAAACAGTGATAAACAGCCAAATCAGATTTCTTGTATAAACATCTATATTGTATAAATGAGTTCTCCGATGCTTAATCATAAACAAATCATCACAATGCTGCTTCTCAGATTATACGATTATATCTCTTTACTAACTACTGATGATTCTCTTCATCAGTGGTTAGTTAATTTCGCTGTACATAGACCTCCTGCAAAAGTAAGAATTTTTTTTTTAAATCTGTGTGGATATGCATTTATAAAACATTAGAATATGTCAACGGAAAATTTTAATTTTTTAGTCGTTTAACGATTTTTTTTCTGACGGATTAATCAGTGATAATCTCATTAAAATTGAATATGTAATAGGAATTGAAAGTACTCTTTCAAACCCTCTCTCAAGGGAACATAGTGCCTTTCATGAGTTAAAATCTTTATTATAACAGCCTTCGTTCCATTCACCATAAAATAAAACTTTTAGAATTAACTTTTATAAGTTCTTTAATATCGATCTAGCCTTAAAATATTATAAAGTTTTGCCATTTCAAATGCTATATTTTTATAATAGCATAAAAAATATTCTTCAAATGAAAAAAAAAGATGAAATTGACATAGCTGCAAGGGAACTTTGGGGGTATGCGTGTGAGAAACTAAATTTTTATATGAAATTAAAATAAAGTATTTGTTTTTTTCAATAAACCAAAACTTTAGTTTCTGCCATTTTAAAATTAAAAAATTAAATCTAATAAAAATTTAAAAAATGAGCTTTTATCTTGCTATAGAATGAATACATAATATAAGCACATATTAATGTAATCGAGGTTCACAGAAAAAAATGTTGATTGGCTTCTTTAAATAATAACATTAGTTTCTAATTTACGCATTTCAAAAGTTATATTAACAGTAAGTGTATTTAAGTTTTACTTTTTAACGTATTACTGTAACAAAACTGAATAATTTTTGTAAGTTAGGCCCCTATTGATAATCTAAGAAAACTATTATTTTAAACATAGCAGATTTTTTTTTTATTTTATATTGAATCAAAAATATGTTATTTTAATGAGCACTTTTCAGCTCAAAAGGTACTATGTTCCCTTACTAAGAGTCTCAGTAATTTTAAACTTTCAAAAATAATTTACAACAAATTTTTTTTCTCCGATTAAACTCTCAAAATATTAAACAAACTTCATTTGAAGAATCCCTTGTAAAATACGAGTTGTCCGAGTTATGAATCCCTTACAGGTTGTTCAACTTTACGGTTTTCCTAACGGGTTGTTGAAATTTACGGACTTTTTTTCTCAAAACTATAAATTGCACCACTTTCGGTATGATTAAAAAAATCCCATGAATAAATTTGTTGAGAATTTTCTGCATTTAAATATATGCTTGTTATCTGTAGAATAAATTCATATAATGAGGATATGACCGAGTTACGGAATACTGCATGTATCACTTACAGGTTGTTTAACTTCATAGTCTTTTTTAGTGGTTGTTGAACTTTACGGGCTTTCTTTCTCAAAACTTTAAGTCGCATTACTATCAATAAAATTTAAAAAAAAATTTCATGGATAAATCTGTTGAGAATTTTCTACATTTAAATATATGCTTGTTATCTGTAGAATAAATCTATATAATGAAAATATGACGAGTTATAGAATAGTATATTATATGTCACTTACAGGTTGTTTATCTTTACGGTCTTTCTTACCGGTTGTTGAGACTTACGGGGTTTTTAATCACCAAACTATAAATTGCACAATTGTCCGTAAAATTAAAAAAAAATCTTATGAATAAATATGAGAATTTTCTACATTTAAATATATGCTTGTTATCTGTAGAATAAATCGATATAATGAGGATATGGCCAAGTTATAGAATAGTATATTATATGTGTCACTTACAGGCTGTTTATCTTTACAGTCTTTCTTACGGGTTGTTGAGTTTTACGGGTTTTTTGATCGCCAAACAATAAATCGCACTACCGTCAGTAAAATTAAAAAAACAAAATCTTATGAATAAATTTGTTGAGAATTTTCTATATTTAAATATATACTTGTTATCTGTAGAATAAATCCATATAATGAGGATATGACCGAGTTATAGAATAGTATATTATATGTGTCACTTACAGGCTGTTTATCTTACGGTCTTTCTTACGGGTTGTTGAGACTTACGGGGTTTTTAATCACCAAACTATAAATCGCACAACTGTCCATAAAATTAAAAAAAAATTCTTATCAATAAATTTGAGAATTTTCTACATTTAAATATATACTTGTTATCTGTAGAATAAATCCATATAATAAGGATATGACCAAGTTATAGAATAGTATATTATATATGTTATCTACAGATAAGTTACTAATTAAACTTAAGTCATGAATTTAAGGATTTGGTTTGGTTTGGAGCGCTACGGTCACTTCAAAACAAGGGCTTATTATATCCGGGCATTTGAGCTGGGACATTTGAACTGGCATTTGAACTCATGGAAAGGCATCGCCCTACTTATTCGACCTTCGTTCGGAATGAATTTAAAGATTAAGTAATTTAAATTATTTATTATATGATTAAGGAATTTAAAATTAAGTTAGATTGACTTGTTAACTATAAATATGCACATGAAGTACTTTTTACTTAAAATTATTAAGAATTTTCCTTCAAGGTGATTTCCGCATTTTAGTTTCGTACATAATTGAGAATAACAGTTTTATTACTAATGCTTTTACGTAATGGATAAAAATATTCAAATGTATAATTTGAAACAACTTTCTGAAATGTATTCTTTTGATTTTAATTAATAATTTTTTCCTTCTTTTAAATGTTGTACATTGAAATCCTATGAACACCTGTGAAATTCTTATTTCCTCATAAAACTACGAAGTTTGTTGAAAAAATCTTGTTGCTTTATTTGAAAACTCGATAGGCTACCTATTTTAAGAATTTTCAATTCTACAGTATTATTTCTATATAATGCAATAAGTTGATAAAACTGTACAAAACTATAATAATATCACAAAAGACGTATTTATTGGTACATCAACTTATGTGGCCTATAATGGTGAAAAGGTTTCCCACCTTTGTTGTACACTAGGGCTAGAACGTTTATCAATATATCGTCAAATATTGATATACTTTAAGTATCGTGATAACGATATTAAAATTTTTCTCTGCCGATATATCCTCGTCACTTGGTCTACTATTTTTGCTCTACGAATGCTATTGACGGACACCTACTACATACGGCTGATTCCTGACGTCTACGAACATCCATGCCGGGAGCGAAATTCGAACCCACGAAATCCGATACCAAAGATCAGTTTACCAATGAAAGGAGTTTAATTTGATTTGGGAGAAATATAATGTGGCATAAATAGTCAATGTAAATTAGCAATGTAAATTAATGGTTCCCAATTTAAATACAATACAATAACACATACAATTCTGTTTAGTATCTCAATTGCACATAAAATATATTTCTTTTCTTTTAAGTGTTAAAATGAATAAAACCTCAAAAGTTGTTTTTACCTTTCGGAAATCCTAATTTTTAGGATTAAATTGTAATTCTAAAAATTTTAATTACCAAGAAATAAAATAGATTTAGAATGATAGAAAGCTAAGGCTATTCAAAAATAGTAATATACCCACTTAGTTTAAAGCATTATCGGGATATATCAATGATGTCAATATGAATTTGGGGATATATCGCGATATTAAATTTCTGATATCGTCTTGAACTGTTCTACACTATAGTATTGTATAGATATAGTATGCATAGATATAGTATAGTATGTATAGATTTAGATCGTAGAAATATATCGATAAATTAGATAGAAATATAATGTGGCATAAATAGTCAGTGTAAATTAGCAGTAATGATATCCAGTTTAAATACAATACAACTACACATACAATTCTGTTTAGTATCTCAATTACATATAAACTATATATTTTATCTTTCAAGTGTTAAAATGAATTAATCTTCAAACGTTGTTTTTACCTTTCGGAAATCCGAATTTTTAGGATCAAATTGTAATTCTAAAAATTTTAATTACCAAGAAATAAAAAAGGTTTAGAATGAAAAAAGGCTAAGGCTATTCAAAAATAGTAATATCTGAAATAGTAATATACCTTCTTACTTTATTATCGGAATATATCAATGATATCAATATGAATTTGGAGATATATCTCGATATTAAATTTCTGATATCGTCCAGAACTGTTGTACACTATAGTATTGTATAGATATAGTATTCATAGATATAGTATAGTATGTATAGATATAGTATGCACCTATAGTGTACACACTATTGTATTATACACTATAGATAATCCCTCGAAATTTTTATTTGTTTCAGAAAAAAGAAAATTGGGTGCGATTTTCTAGAAATCTTCTAAGCGAATCTTTAAATATCTTGAACTCTAAAGGTTGGCAAATGGAAAAAGAAACAGGGCCGGATGTTATTGAAAGCATAAACATCCAGAAGATAGGAAAAGTGTTCAAATATGAGGTATAGTTATCTTTCTTTAAACTAGCATACAAATAATCTTTATTTAATTGAACAAAAAATAAATAATATATCATGTATTTCTAGGGAATTATTAACAGCAGAGTAGAAAATGTCAAAAAAATGTTAATCGATGACTTCCAACACAGTCCAGATTGGAGCCCTACACTTCAAGAAGTGAAAGTAAGAATTTTATAATAATCTTATCTCTATATTTAGAATAAGATAATGAATAATTCTCTAAAGCTAAAAGTTTGTTTGTGTTTTAGGTGGTAAAGAGAATTAATGAGAACACATTTATTACACATACAGTCATTAAGAGGTACCATTGCCTTTCAAGTCGGTAAGATTCCTTTCTCACCTTTTATTTATTGATTTATAATTTATTTATTTCTAGCATGGTTCTTTTATATATTTAAAGTGTATTAAAACATAAAAGGTATTTTAATTAAGAGTCACAACTAGATTTCTTTTCTTTTTAAAATTTTATCGTTACCTCTCCAAATATATATGTATATATATGTGTGTATATATATATATGTATATATATATATATATATATATATATATATATATATATATATATATGTATATATATGTATATATATATATATGTATATATATATATATATATATATATATATATATATATGTATATATATATATATATATATACATACATATATATAAATATATATGTATATATATGTATATGTATATATATGTATAAATATGTATATGTATGAACGCATATATATATGCATACATATACATACATATATATACGCACACGTTTACACATATATATATACATATATATATATATATATATATATATATATATATATATATATATATATATAAGGCTTTTAAAATTAGTTAGGTTTTTTAGGGGGTTATTTTGGGATTTTATTGGGGAACTATTTGGTAACGCGGATAGGTGTGTGATGAAATAATTAAAGGTTTGTGGTCGCTCGAATCAAAAGAGAACGCTTGGAATTACAGAGCTGGCGAACCCACGTCACGGACCTCTGAAGTGCAGAAGACCTCTGAGGCCAAGGCCTGAGGCTGTCAGGCCAAGCTTGGCATGAAGGTCCTGAAATACTCCGAGTAACAAATGAAGGCCGAATAGGACAGCAACTGCTCTTTGGTACCGCAGTTCTTGAGTTCATCTCCTATTGCTGGTGAGGATGCCCATAGCCGTTCGGAATTGGCTATAAGCAGTATGTTCCAGTCTCATGAGTTCTCCCGTAGCCAAAAAAAATATTTTTTTTGACAGCTGCGCCGCAAACCAACCAATAATTGAGGGCCTTAGTCAAAAGTTTTTTTCAGGCTTTCTCAAAATTTAAACCATAAACAAACTGATTGTTGATTTTTATTGTTAGATTTTGAATGCATATTGCACATTGAAATACAGCTTGTAAATATTTATTTAATCTAATTACAGCAATCAGTAGTCAACAGAATTTTTATTTATTTATATATTTTTATTTATTTATTTATTTGAAAGACTTTCTTTTATCCACTAAGGTGCATTACAATCTACCAAATCTTTGAGTATCTGATATTATTTATAATTTTGCCAATCGGGTAAACATTTTATGAATTTCTGTACAAAAATTTTTCCTTTTCTCTCTTTTCCAGAAACAAACTATAATTGCCATATATTGCTAATAGACACGGTGCATTGTGAATCCTCCTTAAAATAACAGGAAAGAAGATTGTATTAAACAATTGTATTAAACAATTCTATTATAACTTATACTCTATAATTTGTAATTAAAACTGTTAGAGACTCTTGATAATATGCGCAATCAAAAAATTATGGGGGCTGGCCTTCGATACCAGAGTTCGTGGGTTCGAATCCCACTATGGCATGGATGTTCGTAGCCGTTCGGAATCGACTTTAAATAGCAGGTCCAGGTCTCATTAGCCCTCGTGTTGCAAAAATGTAGACCGTAGCGCTCCAAAACAAACCAACCAACCAAAAAATTCTCCTTCTCTTTTCTAGTAAGGAACTATAATTGAACTATAATATATATTACTAATCACTGATAAGAATTGAAAAAAGAGTTGTTTAGGATAAGTAAACAAAAAATTCTATACTCTTATATACATATACATATATATATATATATATATATATATATATATATATATATATATATATATATATATATATATATATATATATATATATATATATATGTATATATGTATATCTTTTAGAGAAACAAAACATAGCGTATTAGTTTAGTTTTTATTTCTTTTAAAATAGATTTTTAAAATTATGCATTTACGATTATTTCAATGTGTTATATATATATATATATATATATATATATATATATATATATATATATATATATATATATATATATATATATATATATATATATATATATATATATATATATATATATATATATATATATATAAATATATATATATATATATATATATATACATATATATATATATATATATATATGTATATATATATATATATATATATATATATGTATATATGTATATATATATATATGTATATATATATATATATATATGTATATATATATATATATGTATATATATGTATATATATATATATATATATATATATATATATGTATATATATTTATATATATATATATATATACATATATATACATATATATATACATATATATATATCTATATATGTATATATATATATATATGTATATATATATATATATATATATATGTATATATATATATATATATATATATATATATATATATATATATATATATATATATATATGTATATATGTATATCTTTTAGAGAAACAAAACATAGCGTATTAGTTTAGTTTTTATTTCTTTTAAAATAGATTTTTAAAATTATGCATTTACGATTATTTCAATGTGTTTAAGGGCGTAACAAAAAATCATCCATATGCATTCTGGTACAATATTAGATTTTGTTTATTTAAAAATCGGACTTTAAGGAACTTGATTCTCTGTTGATTATTTTTTGAAATTTCTTTAAAAATATCACAGTAGATATTTAAATTTTTGAGAAGTTCAACATCAATTCTTTTCTGAAAAATACATAAAAAGTCTTTTAAGTATCCTTTTTTGAAGTAAATTCTCAAATGAAGTTTGTTGTACCATATATTTTACTATAAAGTTGTTGTTTTTACGTTGATATTCTATATTGTGAAATACTTTGAGGGATTTTATTTTCTTAAATTAGCATATAACCCGTCATACGATGGGATCAGTAAAATTTTAATTTTCCAGAATTGTAAAGTACCCTATAAGGCAGATAAAAAATGGTTTGTTTTTTGGCTGAGAATTATCTGGTACACGCTCAATAATTTATCTTCATACTCCTCTAAAGTCTCCCGATACTGTGAATGCAGTTTAGAATCACGTTGAATTCATTTAGAAAGATAATTCAAAGTTTACTTAGCTACGTCGAAATTATCGTTAAGTTCTTCCCAATTTTTTTGCCACAGTAATTAATAGAAGTAAGGCATGAAACTATCATTTCCACTACACCCTGGAGGTAGATAGAATTTGTTGTTAATACCGGGGATAAAATTTTCATTGCAACAAAAAATAATCGATGATTAAATTTAAAACTATCACATATGTACCTAATCTATTATTTAAGCCAAATATAAAAGAAAACTATTTACGTAATATCTAAATTCAGTGATAAAACGTATGAAAATAATGCAGACGATATTTATATAATTTAAAATAAGAAATCATTAAATGAGATGGTTAAAGGAATGACGTCATAATGCTAGAAAAAAATGTTATTTTTACCTTTTTATTATATGACAAATTGATAAATTTAATCTCCTGCTCTTAACCGGGGAAAATAGGGCTTTAAATAATGGCATTAAATGCTAG
>CM063502.1:110041498-110053998 GCA_032207245.1 Pardosa pseudoannulata | reverse complement strand
TATGATATTACCCTATTTTGAAGAGGGAAGGGACGGTAAATATGGCTTCCGCTTTGGGTGGCAGAAATATACGTTATACCTCTGTTTCATAGTCGTAAATATGAAATTCATAGTTTTTATTATAAGATATTTTGATAATTAGAAATGGTTTTATACCTCTTTCTTTTATATGGTTTTCACATAAGAATTTGGTGCTTTCAAAGAAATGTAAGATATTTTCAAAAAAAAAACGAGAGCAAACTTTCAAAATAATTCTTTCTTTATAAGAATTATCTCAAACTGAACATAATCGCTTTATTTGTCTATTATCTTTTATTAAAACCTTAATATTTTAGCATTATAATTTTATTCAATTGGAGCATTTTTGTATAATATATAACAATTTTGTTTACTTAATATTTTCTGTTAATAACTTAAATTTTATTTATTACATTTTCGTATATTTTTATATTTATATTATACTGATGATATTAAAATTGTATCATATTTTAAAATTAATGGAATGATGGACGTTGCAAAACTTTTTATTAAAATAGTAACTCAGAGTTATGAAATATTGTATACGTCTAAACTGAAGTAAAATAAACTAATCACATTGCATATTTTTAAATTTAAAATAAGATGTGTTGAAAAATCAATTTTTATCAATATTTCTTATTTTTTAAATTGCTCCTAACGACTTAACTTGTTATAATTTTTTACAAATGTTAATCAAACACTCCTAGCATACCTTAATATAAATCTACTTATTTGTTTTAAATCTGAAAGTTAATCCTTAAAGTTGAAGGAATCTGTTTCAAATTGAGTAAAAAACTACAAACAGCTGGAAATGCGGTGAAATCCTTGATTTATTCGCGGACGCTAAGTGTAGGAAAATGTAAAAAATGACTTTTCTTTAAATAGAAAAGTTGTTACTGTTTTATTTTATGAGTTTATTCTAAATATATGATGTAGAAAGAAAACATGTTTATATATTTTCCCACTATATTTGGTATTGGGGGGGGCAGGCCAGATTTTTGCCAAGGCCACCAAAGGACATAGTTACCGAGCTGGTGGCACGTTTAACATAATAAAGAGAGAAGTTGGTTATTATCTTTCAGCCCAGGTTAGAAAATCATGCAATATATTATAAAAGACTTGATTTTTTAAAAAGCTTTTTATTATTTTTATATGTTTTGCGCTACATCTAAAATGTCTCTACAGTGGAATAGGTAGGATATAGAAAAACCCAGCTTAAAACTGCAACAATTGGTCAGCTGCGTGAGTAAAGAAAACTTGAGCACTGTCTGCAACCTTCTTAACACTGTGTTGAAGAACAATCTCTGCCCTTGGGCCGAAGTTCTTGACATCTTGTACAACGGTGTTGAACTTATCCACAAGACTCATCACTTTGAAAACGGTTCCGAGTGAAGTTCCACCACTTACATTTCCAGCAATATCAAGCAAGTTGAAGCTTCCTAAATAAAGGAATTTTTATACATATTAAAACGTCATCACGTTTTCAAATGAAGTTACTTTTTATAGTTTGTATTAACTTCCAAAAGTTAGTTTTAAGAAAAATTACTTTGAAACAGCAATGTTATATTTTTAAAAGAATGTTTAAATAATCAATTTTATTTTTATTACAGTAAAGACCACATCGAATAACTCATATAAAAGCATTTAACTCAACATTTCTAGCTCGTGAAACAATGAAACTTTTCTTTTTTTATTGAAATATATAAATAACAACCATAAGAATTTTGTAAAAAATATATATTTTTAGTGGATAAATTTATAATAGTATCGTAAATAGGAAAATTCAAATAGAAATAGTAGTATATAGTTTTAATTTTTTCGAATTATGTTATATGTAAACATTTTTGCATTCCAGAATCTATATAGTAGACAAGAACATTGCACTTCGTTTTCCTGTATACACCGTTATTTTTGTACCCACAAACAAACCATGTTGTTACACTAACCCGTACTAGTACGTGTCCCGCATACAATATGTTAATACGAATGCACACCATGTATGGTTTGTATACACAATTCTATTTTAAGAATATTTTTTAGTTTATATCCACCCCTAACATTCAGTAAAGTGGTATTAATCGCACTTAATCTTCCATTCTTTTCCTTGACAAAGAAGGTGGATAAGACAAAACTTTACGCACACATCTAAGTTTTGATAGCAATAATCTGGGCAGTTCTGTATAAGAAGTATATTTTGTTTGAAAAATATATGATAACGCGTTATCTTGTATGCAATTACTACATGAAACAATTAAGCTTGTTGCTGTTTTAACATTAAAGTCATACCTCTTTAATATACTTCAATTTTATCTAAATTGAAGCAATCCTAATTGCATATAAGATTTTAAAATTTGTATAAACTTACTTAGTACAAGACTCTTCTCAATTTGAACAACAAGTTCGTGAATCTTAGCCTTAAGTTCATCTACAGCGTCTTTGACCTTCAGGTATTCCTCTGGCAATTCTTCTTTCAAGACTTCAAATGTTTGCTCCATCTTGTGCAAAAGGTCAAGGATCTGCAACCAAACATGCTTTGTTTTGTAAAGAAAGCATACTTCTAAGAAAATATGATAGTAAGATAAATCCTGCTGAAAAAACTAGGCAAAATGTCCAGAAGAATAGGCACACATCCATCATATAATTTTGTAATAATCAGAACTGGATTTTGGTTGGTGGGGAAACATTTTACAAAATCATATTTATGATTTGAAAGCATTTTAATACATAATAAACGTATTTTATTATATGTAATTTTTTTTATTTACAATAAATTGGACAAATTGAAATATTAATGACATAAACATCTTTAAACTTTCTTTATGAGAAAAAAAAATACTATTGAAGTAAACATGTGGTTAATTCCTGGTATACAAAATTCAAAATAAAAAGTTTGATACAAATGTATTTTTTATCCGTTAAAAATTTACCTTTGAAAATAATATTAAAACAGTGTATCTACATTTCGAAATGATATTAGTTTTTTTTATAACTTATAATATTTAATAAATGAAGTAATTTGAAAGGTATTTTAATTGCTCGAAATATCGTTTAGTATTTTTTTAAAACGCTCATATTTTGAAAAAAATGAACACATGGTTTTACAGAGTTTTGACTTGGGAGGACCATGGGCTGCATCTCAGTTTACCCATTCTTAAATACGGCTCTCGTGTGAATAGAATTCTAAAGGAAGTAAATATCTGTCTTGTATTACCAAAGCGTGTCCTTCTTCTTGAACTTTGGTGAAGAGATCTTCAATCTGCTTCATGACACTCATGGACACATCTTGCATACCTAATTCTTTCAAAACTTTAGTAGCGAAGTCAGAGACGTGGCTTTCAACTCGAGTTTGCATTTTCTGAAGAGTGTCTTGAAGATGAGGAACAAACTATAATGATATTTCAATTTTATTAATTTCGCATGTTGTAACTCTCACTTTAAAATATTTAATAAGCTCCGACAAAAAATGAATTTTTTTATTAATTAGTTATAGATATAGTTGAATACAAGGAAGGAATTTATTGTAGTTTTAACTCTCGTTTATCGAGAGCTTGCTATATGATTTATTAAAGATAAGATATGAAAATTGTGGTAAGCTTGAAATTACATTCATCATTTCTTTGTAATTTTAAGATTTTTTTTATTAACGTATCACATTAATGTTTTTTTTATTAAATCAGTCATATCAGAACGTGAATAAATACTTGTTAGATAAATCCGTCAAGAATTATATTAGTCATTAGTTCTACGTAGTGATATGAATGTGTTGTATGGTTAAAACGTCAACAATTCTTGAATTAATCTTTTGCATTTGTAGCTGTGCTGAACAGGGGTTGATTATCGCACGGGCACTTAGGGCACGTGCCCTGGGCACGAAAATTTAGTCGAATGCTTGAAACACATATTAAGTGGGGGAAAATTGCAAACATACTCTACCATCGTTAAGTTTTAATAAATTACTGTACGAGGTAATTGTGTTTGAGATGAACTCTATTGTTTCCTACTTACTTCAATTTTACTGTTATTTGCCTGATAATTAATTCCCTTAACGAACCTGGTTCTCTTTTTATCCTATGGGTTATTGCATATTTATAAGACAGATTATTAGCAACATACCACTATAAACCATTAAATCATCTCATCAATTTAAATTATTTTTAATTCTATTATTATTTAATTTCTGCACTACAGAGCTTGTGAGAGTGACAAGGTAAAAATAAAAAAAAGTGGGTCACTCTAGGTCTTTAAAAGTCCTTAATTTTTAGCATGGCTAAACAGAGATAATAATGATTATGTAAAATGAAAACTTGGTCTTTTTGATTTTGAATATTACTTTAATGCTAATTTTTAAAATCTGTTTGCTAATTCAATGTTATAATTTTTATATGACTGTAATTATGATAACTTGTGGCTATAAATTTGCATGGGGGTGGAAGGCACAAAAATTGGATTGTGCCCTGGGCACAAAAGTATCTTAGTCGGGCCGTGGGGCTGAATCGACTTTTAATTAGTAAAACAAAGCATGCATATACTTATAATCTTTATGCGAATATTAATTTATATAATGGTTTTTTACAATGCAATTTTTGCAAATTTTTACAACGTTTTTCAGGAAACATTTAGCTTCTTACCTTTTTAGCATCTTCCATGACTCTGTGGGCTTTGTCTGCGAGACTCAAAAGTTCAAGAGCAGTTTTTAGCTTGGTACCACCAGAGAGCTCAGTAAGGCTGCCCAAAAGATCGAAGCCGTAGAGGACGTCTGAAATGTAAAGTAAGCTTAAATTTTAGCAGATTATTATTAGAAAAAAATTGAAAGTTTAAAATTTATAGACTGTCACGGTATCTATTCTATAACTAATATAGTCTTTAATGTTAATTATAATTATTCTAGGAAATTTCCGTAGCTGTAATTTTAACAAATTTACTGAATTTCTGAAACTGAATCAAAGAAAGTGGATATTCCAGATCAATTTTGTTTCCTCATAAAATAAGAAGGGATTTTTATGCTTTAAAGGAATACTTGAATATTACCAACTACATATTTAGTTTATTCGAGGTTTTTGAATCATTCAAGGAGCATTCAGTGACTTTCAAGTCATGTCTTGTCCTCGAATTTCACCTAAAACTAATCAAATAGAACTGTTACAATGTACATATAATTTAATTCGTACTCATAACATTGAGCTTCCTATAGCTCTAACCCAAGGCGTGCTTGGCAAAAATAATGCTTAATACTTAATTCTCCAAACTTAACAATTTATTATTCTTAAATATTATTTAGAGTTATAGGCATATAATTAGGATAGTATAATGGCACAGAATTAAACGATTTATTTAATCTAATAATCTCTTCTAAATATTCTTTAACTATGAGGTGGCGAGTATAGTCTTAAAGACAGTGACTTACTAGGGACGCAGGTGAATGGAGACATGCAAAATAGAGGCCGGCAACTGGCATTTGTCTTAGGGCGGCTCAGGGTGAGTTCCGGTACGGCTGGGGCGTTCTTGAGGATTAATCTGCCAAGATTAACTTACTGCAAGAGCATTTGTGGTCTCTGCGGAAAAACCAAATTTGTGTTGCAACGCCACCCCTCGAAATGTGCGGGAATTGCAGGACCAGTTCGTGAGTACTTGGTACCAGTTACCTCAGACTACCTATAAGCACCTTGTGAAGTCAATGCTATGCTGGGTGTTAGCGGTTTTTAGGGATAAAGGTGATCTTACGTGTTATTAATAACGGGGTCATAATGTAATGGTTGTTCGGCATGTGTGTCTATACATATATATATATATATATATATATATATATATATATATATATATATATATATGTAAGTATATGTGTGTGTGTGTGTGTGTAACACGGCCGTCGGAACAAAATGCATTTCTAATGAATCCCACAAAGTGTTTCGACTTGGCCGGGCCTACTTTGTATAACATTGACAATGTCTCAGTTTATAAATCTTTGAAACAGGCTGATTTAGAGAGAAAGTGAAAACTAAGGCGGGTTGCAGTACTTTAGTTCTAATTAATTCTTATTAAAAAGGGTAATTATTTTTATCAACTTAATTTTAGATCTTGTGCCGTTAAAATTATATTTAATGAGAAATTTGAGGATGTATCAATTGCTTTTATTTTTACTTTTTCAGCTTATTAAATTAAATCAAGGATGCGATTTATTGAAATTCCATTCCTTCCACGTTTCTCAAAACAAAATATCCTGGATCATGCTTCTTTTGACGAAGCACTCTGATTTTTTTTTCTGTTCGAGAACTTATGAGACCAGGATCTGCTTCTGAAAGTCAATTTAGAATGTCATTTGTGTTCCTCTGCGACTGCTATTCGGCTTTCTTTATGTGAAATATATCAAAAGAGTGATTACATTCAAAAGATCTGAATAGATTATAAAATGTTAGACAAGATAGTTTTTCCTCCATCTCTTAATCTGGTGTAATCAAGAGCCAGAAGGTAACAAATTACAAACCCATTCAAGAGAAATATTTTTTCACTAACTATTAGAGAAATGGAAAGAAAGACAACTATGCAAAATACAAACTAGATAAACTACAAAGGATATATTATATAACTAAAATTTTGGTATTATATTCCGGACACAAGGTACTTTTATTGATAATATGATAATTTTTCGTATAAATATTGAGCTTTCAATGGAAAACGCCATAATTTCTAAGTGCCAATCTCAATTCTACTAGTAATAAAAATTATATTTATACTGATAAAGTACAACTGAAACTTACTCTTCTTTCCTAAAAGCTCTTGGATTTCTTCGGTGATCTTCTTAAGCCCAGCCAAAACTTCCTCGGCTTCTTGGTGTACTTTCTCATAAGCCTTGGGAACCATGTCTTTCACTTTAAGGATGGTATCTTCAACGTGATGGACAACATTGATCATCTGCAGATATCACAAGTGTATTTATTTTTTCAGTGTAAAAGGAGTGATGTTAATATTGATTTGTGAACTTCTGTTCCTTTTAGGAAGATTTTACGTAGGTTCCAAAAAAAGGATTTTCTTTCATGGTAAGAAGTTTTAAATTGTTTATCACATCACGGTAAAAATTTGAGGATCACTTCAAAACACCGCTAATAGGACCGTGAACACAGGGGTGTTTAAGTCGAAATTCTGGAGTTTAATCTATTGCATTTTAACATTAATATAAAAGTGCATTTTCAAATATCCCTTTTTTAACTGCACATTTAATAAAAATTTCAGTTTTAAAAATTCTATCTACTTTTTTAATGTCAATACTTTTGCTACAAATTTCATATAACTGTACTGAAACATACAGTGTATGTATATATATATATATATATATATATATATATATATATATATATATATATATAAATTTTATGAATTTTTAATGCAACTATAAATATTAAATATTAATTTTAAATGCTATATAATTTTCTACTAAATTGTATACATATTTAGTTAAAACATAGTGATATCTGTAATTAGTTTAGTCCAGTTTGACACACATATACCCCCCCCCCCTCAATCATCCGAAACTAAATTTAGGATACGGTTATGATTGCTCACAGCACATTAAACTGGGATTTTAGACCTATAACTTGCGCTCTGAAATCTTTTTTATTATTGTTGTTATTTCATATCAAAACCGAAGACAAAATCATTTTGCGAATTAGTGTGCTTAAAATTGTATCCTAGAATATGTAAAATATAATAATCTGTGTATCAGGATCCTATAAATTAAATTTGAAATAGCCTCTCGTGAGTGTTGAATTTTGGGCATGGGGCTGCAAATGCATATTTATCTAAAAAAAATAAATTGTGTATGTTTGATAAATTTTATCTTGTATTAACTCCCTTAACTATCACGGGCATTTTATACGCATTGCGCAGTCAATTCTTTAACTGATTTGGGTGTATATATAAGCCTTCGCGCAATACGTTTCTTAGTAATATTTTGCTTGTCATTCAGTACACTCATTTATAAGACAGTTAACTTATACGAGGTTTATGCATACGCACTATGAAGCAGTTAAAGTATGGCCATACACGCTCGCGGAAGTTAAAAGGTTAACATTTTACATTTTTCTAAATGATCTTTAAAGGAGTTATGACTACTGAAGCTATAAAAATTATGAACAAATAAAATATATATAATGTTTATATAATAACTATTCTAACAAATCTGTGACATCAACATTTCAATCTTATGATACCAAGTGTTATCGAGGATTAAATCAAATTTCAACTTATGCATTGCATGATGTAAGAATCAAGAGTTAAACCTAGGTGAATGAGGTTAATACATTGTAAACATAGCCATGTACAGAAAATTATAAAGTTATTTAAGTTTTTCACAAAATGTAATTTTTTCAAAAATTCTATGCGATTGTATAAAAAAAATCCAATTATTTGAAAAACGTGGAATATTGAATGATGTATATTTAATCAATATGTATAATAATGATGATGTATATTTAATCAATATGTATAATAATGATGATGTATATTTAATCAATATGTAATAATAATGATGTATATTTCTATGATGTATATTTAATCAATGAATATAATTTATATCTTTTATAAGCAATAGTATTTGTTTCATTAAAGAGATTTGTAAAAAAAATGTGCCCTTTTTTCCAGAATTTCGAAATTTTAAATTCAGTTCATATTATGAAGTTTTGTGCTCAACATAATGGAATTAAAATTACTTGACTAAAACTAAATGCATTTTTATTAGTAGTAGTGTATACTTTATGGCTTTAAAAGTATTAGAAAAATTTTAATCGTACGCATGCATCACCAAGTATTGTGCTTTCGTTTTTGGTAAATAATTATTTAATTCTCTGTATTTAATTGAAAAATGAAAATAATGAAGACGATTGCTCTGCAATATAGGAGAATAAGCATGTAGCTTACATTAATGTAGTATTTTAATTGATAAATTTTATTTAGTTAAAAATATTGAAGCTTTACTTACAATAACTTTTACTTATAGAAAAAAAAAAATTCTTATTTTGTGAAGTTGGAAACGTCTCAGTTTCCTTAACTGCACTAAAATCGCCGTAATGTGCAAATTTATGTAAATATTATTTTCCATCTCTACTTTTCTCTAGTATCAGTACATCTAAGATAAATCCCAGCAATGGATTATTTACCATAAATAAGTTCTTGTAGTGAAGATATTTCAACAATCAAAAGGATAAACAATAAATTAGTAAGTTCATTTTTTTTATTGGTTTTGGAGTCAACTTTTTGCAACACGAGGGCTAATGAGACCGGGACCTACTGCTTAAAGCCGCTTCCGAACAGCTACGAACATCCATGCCATAACTCCGGTTCCGAAGGCCAACACCCTAACCGTTCGGCCATCGTTCGGCTTAGAAAGCGTAGATTCCTTATACATTATTTTCATAAGCACAAATTATTAATATAATGAAATGTGCTGATTATCAACGCATGATTTAAAATAATCCCTATTACTAATTTCATTCATGCTAGCAACAATTTATATTAACATTTTATATTGTTATAAATAATGTCTTAAATTATCAGAAAAGAGATAAAATATCAAAGGTAAACAAAGTATTTCCGCATTAATTTCTTCTACAAATCTGGGACATCAACTTTTCTAGCTTGTTGTACCAACTATTATTGGGGATTAAATCAAATATAAAGTCCCATATCAAAACCTAGGTACATAAAAAGTGTTTCTTTAGAAAATATTTGCTGAAAAGTTATTTTTATCCACTCTTTCTTTTTGCTTACTTAATGGATTATAAATTATGACTCTCATACGAGGTTCGTGGGAGAAAGATAAACTCAAATGCTTTAGCTGCCGATTGTAAAGTACAAATAATGGATTCTAATTCTAAGTTGTAATTCTAGTGTTAAGAATCATTAGTCT
The DNA here is from genome assembly GCA_032207245.1 of Pardosa pseudoannulata. NCBI lineage: Eukaryota > Metazoa > Arthropoda > Arachnida > Araneae > Lycosidae > Pardosa > Pardosa pseudoannulata. The sequence continues at coordinate 110,044,082 of CM063502.1, read as the reverse complement.
TACCTTTGAAATAAGGAGCTTTCCATCTTCTTCAATAGCATCCTCTAAATCTTTAAGTAAATCCAACACAGTTGATTGAGCCGCTAAATCCCAAAATAAGAAAAAAAAATGTTAATTGTTAAAAAGAAACAATTTTTAAGTGAGGCATAAAGAATTAATAAAATACTTACGTTGGGCAGGCAAAGCTGCACACAATCCAACTGCACAGCAGAGAGCAAGTAACATGAATTTCATTTTCGAGCTTGGATTCGCTTCAGAGAAACTAAGGAAGTAATTGTTCATGTATGATTCACAAACATATCAATCATACATGATAGTGTTGTTCAAACATAGCATTGTATGATTGACTTATATTTTAAGAAAATGTTAACTAAAAAAATAATGTTAAATGTTAAAAGAAATAATTATTAAAGCTAGATAGAAGAATTAAGAAATTATCTACGAATATTATTTTTTGAGGCAATCACAACTAAAACATAACCAAAATTTTTTGAGCAATGCAATAACAATTAAACAAAGAAATATACTAATTATTGCTGACAACGAAATCATTTTATATAAATTACGATAGCTCAAAACATACATAAAGGCATAACTAAAATATTAAACATTCTTGATGAGCAAATGCTAAGTAACAATTAAACAAAGAAATGTTACTAATAATATTGCTGACAACGAAATCATATTTAAAGGTAAGATTACGATAGCTCAGTTTTAATAAGGCAATCACATAACTAAAACATAACAAAACCTTTTTAATGAGAAAATGCTAAATAACAATTAAACAAAGAAATATTACTAAAATTATTGCTAACAACGAAATCATATTTATAGGTAAGATTACGATAGCTCAGCTTTAATGAGGCAATCACATAACTAAAACATAACAAAACATTTTTAATGAGCAAATGCTAAATAACAATTAAACAAAGAAATATTACTAATAATATTGCTGACAACGAAATCATATTTAAAGGTAAGATTACGATAGCTCAGAAACATACAAGTTTTATTTTTAATGAGGCAATCATATAACTAAAATTGATTAAACATTCTTGATGAGCAAATGCTAAGTAACAATTAAACAAAGAAATGTTACTAATAATATTGCTGACAACGAAATCATATTTAAAGGTAAGATTACGATAGCTCAGTTTTAATGAGGCAATCACATAACTAAAACATAACAAAACATTTTTAATGAGCAAATGCTAAATAACAATTAAACAAAGAAATATTACTAATAATATTGCTGACAATGAAATAATATTTAAAGGTAAGATTACGATAGCTCAGAAACATACAAGTTTTGTTAAATAGAATTTTTCAACATTTGTAAATAGGGACCAACAATAGTTTTTAAATGCTACACTTGTTAATATGTCAAGGTAATATTAAATAGGTGAAATCAGTAATATTTGTGAATTTGAGCATATAAACGGTTATAAATACTGAATTTCATTTAAAGTGAGATGAAATTATTCAACAAGTTAAAGCTTCATTGAAAAAAAAAATTCTATAAAACATTTTTATGTATCACAATATCAAAAATGTGAAAAATATTCAATTTGCAGTGTCAAAATAACTTATTAATTTATGAAATGCTTACACTACAGTGACAAGCGCTTTCATTTAGAGTTTTTTTTTTTTTTTTTTTTTTTGTATTAAATGAAGTTTCGAATTTTTTTAAAATATGATATAATCCATAATATAAGTAAGCTCGAAATACTCGATTGCTTTCATACAAATACAAATGTGTTTGTAATTCTTTTTGTAGAAATAAATTATCCACAAATGTGGTCCGTTTATATACTTTCTACAGAGTATCATCTAAATTTTCAGTCTCAAATTAATAACCATTCTTAAGGCATATTCAAAATCTCATTATATTCTAACGTAATCATAAAGTTTATCGAAAAACATAAAAATATGCATGTGGAATAAAACTAATAGAGAAAAAATAAAGAACAGAGCCTTACAGAATCGTTTTGAATGAAAATATCTTTTTCTCATTCTTTTATTTATTTATTTATTTATTTATTTAGCATTTTTGAAATTTATGACACTTAGTAACTTAATTTCTAAAGCAAGAAATAAATAAAATAAAATAAAAACAAAACAAAAATATGAAACGATATATGTTAAAGAATGGTATGTATAAATATAATTTTTTGCGACTACATAAATCCTTAATGGATGAATTATCGATTGACGTGAATCCAACTAAGAATAACAAACCGTATTAGTTCGCATTCTAATCATTTCAAGTTTTAAAGAGCTAAAAATTCAGATTCTAATACTCACACTGCTATTTCATATCGGATAATCCGTAAACACTAAACCAAATACAAAATCATTTCATTAATCTAAAATTATGATTCATATTCATACTTTTTTTTTCAATTAATAGGGAGCTTATATGCTCAAAAGATTAATGCGTAAACAGGTAAAGTAAAATATTTAAAAACATGCTTAACAGCTGAGGTAAGTATAAAAATTATGTAGAAAATACAATAAGGTGAAAGCTTAGAGATAGAACTTATTGAGACATGCATAAATATGTTCAAGTAAAGTTTTTTTAAGG
>CM063502.1:109976498-110033998 GCA_032207245.1 Pardosa pseudoannulata | reverse complement strand
TGTTAAGAAAAAAAATCTTATTTTGATAAATTAAAATGGTCCTCGGTGAATAAAAGGATATGAGTGGATAAAGTACGTGTGGAGGTTGAAGATATATATATATAAATGGTGTTTGGGATTAAGTAGTGCCGGAGTGCTTCGTGCTGCCGTATCAATTAAAGGGCGAGATATAAGCGAGATCAGCAAAGGGAAGATAGTCATGGCCGACGATTTTAAAGAAGCATTTTGGAAACAGCGTACATGTCGGCTGTTCACGTGCTGCGATATTCAGAAGCTACTGAACTTGAAATACTGACCGTGAAACAAGCCGTAGACGTTAAGGCCTTAGTTGGCTACACATCTTCCACGATCGTTCTAGCTATAGCTGTTGCATTGGGTCAAAAGCAACCTGCAGCATCCAATTGGACAGAAACAGGAAAGTATCACACGTGTACAGAGTTCAGTAGATGTACGACATGAGCCTCCATAGCCGCAAGCTGATGAAGGTTCCATTGCTGAAACCCCTTTGTTGTTAATTGCACTTGCAGTGGGTAAGTAAACACAGGCGTTGTAAACTTGGCTAATTGAAACGTTTTAGTTTGTCAGATAAATCCAGATTTGATGTAATATCATATCGGCAGTAGGATCAGATTTCAAAGGTTTTCAAGTAAATAGTTTTTGTAACAGTAAACCGCAGGTAGAATTCACGCTGGTGGTAGCTCAGTTATACTATGAGAAATATTTACACGGCCATACGCCTCCTGGATTTCGTATAGAACATACTGAAGTTGTGGATTGGCTTAATATTATAGCGGATCAGGTAGATCATTTAATGCCGCCTGTTATCCCAAACGGGGAGTGTTGAATACCATAACGAACTTGTCACAAGGCCTAAATTGTACCTAAATGGTTTCAAGAGCGTAAGGAAGAGTTTTGCACTCTGTCTTGGCCACCAAAATTCCTCGCCACTTAATCGAGCTAGGCATCTGTGAGAAGTCCTGAGACATTGCCTCCCAGATCAAAATCCACTGCCATGACATTTGCGTCAATAGGGGCCTTGTGAAAGAGCTCATAGTACGCATTGATTGTAGAACATACTACAACTTCGTGGATCACTTACCTACATGTACTGAAGGTATTGTATAAGCTAAATCACAATATTTTGATTCTATAGTGTATAAGAAGCAAATAAATATATCAAATTCACAAATGACTTCCTCAATGGTTTTCAAGAACTAAATTTAAGTAATTTGTGACTATTTACTCCTCATTTAGCCACTTTCAGAGAACGACTGAAATACGGTTCAATATAATGCTGGTATCTTTTTTAATATTCAAAATAGAGAATATTTGATATTTCGCTCTCTGGTACTAACAAATGAAACTATAAAATTAAAATATTACTGTATATCGGGCATACGCAATATATTTTTCTTACTTGCTTACGTTTCGTCATCAAATAATTTTTTCGAAAAGGAATTTACACTATTATGTTTTTCTTGCCAAACTACACCTTTTCTGAAAGTTTATTAAGCGGTTGATATAAACTCTGGGAATTGTAAAGAAATTGCTTTTAAAAAATTTTGTAATATTTTAAAGAAACATCTTTATTTTATCCTTAATCCGTTAATGTCTACTGATCCCTTCCTGATATTTTCTTCTTCCGGCCATTGTTACCACATTTAAAAGGAATATATTGTTATTTTCAAACATACTGTAAGTGCAAAAGGAATTGTGTTTAAAATTTAAATACAGCTCCTATTTTTTTAAGTAGTTCTTGCCATAATAATAGCTTTGGCTATTTTAATTCTGAATGTCCTACATTCTCAAAGACAACCATTAATAGTATACGGCTTCCACTCTGCGCAACTCCAAGTTAATCCTTTTTTTAAAACTTCAATATTTAATTTTTAAAGTTCTCTCATTCAAGAATTAGTTATGATTATCAATAACAATTCAGAAACCACACGTGTACGTCAAAATCGTACTTGTTACAATTTATAGTCAGATCTAGCAAATTTTATACCTATTTTGTTATACAAAATTAATATTGTTACAATTTGTTTATTTGTAACTTATTGTTTTATTTGTAATTTATTTTTTTAAGATTTGTAAAGCTGGTGCACAACTATTTGGTTTTACTTTGCGTAATTCACTTATAGTTTAGCTTTTTTTCTTTTCTCCGTGATTGCAGAATTGGGTAGAAAAGTTTACACTTTATGGTGACAACGTAAGTGAATGATATGATTTTGTTTTTACGAAGCAGAAGTAACTTTGATAGTTCGCCTGTTGGATCTTAGAGCTTAGATTTTCTGCTAAATACAGTTTTTGGGACCTTTTTTTCGTGCCATATAAAACGATGAAAAGAAAAATTTTAAATATATAGAAGCACACCTATAACAATTAAATTACTAATATCAAGTATGAGTTTATTTATCGTCTTATTAATTTTTTCATTTTATTCAAATTTAATAGATTTTAATGCTTTCGAAAATTAGAAGGCAGTTATCATGAAGTTTTGTCCCACATAAATATCAAATTTTATAATGGAATTGTAAATTTTGTCCCTATATTTGTAGCTTCATCTACATCACAAATTTCAAGCAGTATTGTAGATGTTGAATTTTTGCTGCTAGATATCAGTATCTTTAATGTATTTATTGTTAAAATAGTTCTTAGTGAACCAATAGGTCTCATTTTACATTATAACTGAAACTTGAAATGTGCGAAAATATATAAGGATTTCATCATTGACTCAGACTCCAGACTTTCTGTTTATTAGTAAGAGTTTTTCTGATCAATAAACTTGAAAAATAATACTCGTTGATTTTTAATTTTGAAGCATTGGGATATTTATAAAATTTAAATTTAAACGTGTGATATAGACAACCTAATGGTCTGACACTTTAATATCTAAGTCGAAATATCTTTCAGATGATCAAGTAGAGCATTCAGTTTTAGATCTTTTTACTTTTAGTTGCTGTGGTGAGATTCAGGTAGATTCTTTGTTATTTTTATTATAATTAGCAGCAGCCGTATTAGCAAATTATGTTCCAAATCTTTCCTTCATGGCAATCATAGCTTTTATGAAGATATATAATATTTTTATTACTTAAAAGTAATAAAAATATTATATATTAATTATAGAAAATTATTGGCTTGCTATTTGCCATGAAAAATAAATGTAAATTCTATTAATATTGTAGATGTGTTGATATCAAAATCAACTACCTGTCAAAATGAATTTTACCTACTATATAATGTATAGTTTACTTGAATCTTCAAAAATAAATCTTCATTTTATATATAAGCTTTTTTTGTTTCATATTTTTGGAGTTTATGTTTAAATATTTGAAAGAAATGGTCACCCATTTATGTTCAAAATTTGTAATTATAAACTTATTGCGTTTCTTCCTTATTAGAAGTTAATGATAAATATTTTATAAAGGAGTCATACAAAAAATATACTGATGATTTGAATAATTATGAAGGTTCTAGATAGAAATGTATGATGCCCTAGGTTTAAATTATAAATGGGCATTTCACCTCTGTTATTCTAGCATTTGTTTTTCTAAATTTGTATTTTTTTTTTTTTTTTCAATTCTTATTCTTAACAGAAATATGTGCGATTTATTACCCTCGGAAGAAGGACAGATCATTCAGACTGATGAGTCATACACAAAAACAAAAATGCTTTGTCAGAGTTCAAATGAGGATGAAAATGCTAAAGATTCTGCACCAGAAGTAGTAGGGAAAACTGATGCAGGTAAACATTATTTAAAAGATTATAAGTATAGACATAATAAAATGTTTAAAATCTTGTTAAAGAAAATAATTCCATTGCACAGTTACTAACCAATTGAATAAAATTGGAATTAAAGAAATTGTCAGTTTGATTATTATATACACTTCAAAATTCAAAAATATTATTTAAATTTTTGAAATAATGATTAATTTAATTTTTTTAAAAACATTAGAAGCAAAATTCAGATGTGCTTTCATATTTTTTGAGTGTTTCCTCTTATGATCATATTAATTCATTAGAGCTTTGGGTTCTTAATTTTTTTTTAAATTTAAACTTTTCTAGTGTCTAAGGCTGTACTCGATAAGCTATCATCTGGATTACTTTCATTCTACATTGAAGACATAATGAAAACTTCATCTAGTTTGCAAGAATTAATGTATGTAGCGAGTTATTTAAATTATTTTTATCTTAGACTGTTTATGTAATATTTTAAATACATCCATAATTTTCCTGTATAGTTTAATAATATTCTATTTGGTTATATAATTATATTCTATTTGGTAATTTATGAATAAAAGATGAAATTATTATACTCTTTGTCATATTTTGATTCTATTAATAGAGAAAATGTCTATTTTGAGATGATTGATGCATGTTAAATAAAATTATCATTAAGAACAGTAAAATTTAATAATTCTTTTTTCGAAAAGGGTTTAAAAATTGCTCTGTAGTATGGGTACAGTTGGAGAAGGAGATATATGATGGAGTATAAAACAAAAAATATATATATATAAATTTTAATGTCATAAATAATTTGTTACTAAAATTTAGCATGCATCTATCAATTACTCATTTCTAATGGTGAAAAGTTTCTAAGTATGTTAGACAGAATTTTAAACGGGTTTTTATTATTTTTTTCTAATATTGTATACTTTAATGTTTTCAAAATTTTTGGGCATTTTGTTGAACTGAACTGAAACTTCATAGGATTAATCCCCTTATTAGAATTTTATTTATGCATTGTTATTCATATTTATTTTAACTGAATGTTTCTTTTTTTTTTTTAATGACTGATAAATTTTTTAAGATTTATCAAAAAGGATTATATTATTGGGGTGTTTGGTCTCTGGGGAAACCCCAAAATTCTGGGGATTTTATTCTAACCATCCAGAGAAATGAAATTACGAATTATTTCCTTTTACTCTTCTCTGTTTACTTTGAAGAATAATTTAGCACATGCTCTTTGACTCTCAAATAATCCCACAATTGCTGTGATGGGATCTTCTACATTCTGAGTCTTAAAACAACTGGTTAAAACTTAGTAATCCACTTTGAAAGCAAACTGTAAGAAGGTACTTAAAAATTTAATAGATTGTTTATCATTTTGAGGGATAGAAATGTTTGGTGATAAGGTCATGAAGTCTGTAAGATTCTGTAACAGCAGTTAAGGGTTAAAATTGTAAATGGGACATCATTTTCATTGAATGTGGACAAAAGTATTGTCATGCTCAAGAGACTATACTTTTGTCCTTGCTTGCCATATTAATTGACAAACAAAACTGCATGCTTGTCAATTTTTAAAAGAGTAATTGTGGTAATGTAAGATAATCTACTTTTAACTTTTTCTGGAGTATAATTTATTCCTTTTAAATGTATTTAGAATGCTTTCTTATCTGTAAAGCATTATTTTATTTATTAATTTTTTTATTGAAGGGAATTAATTTTTTCTGCCTCCCCCCCCTCTCACTCTTAAATGTTATTTGTTAATACATTGTTTTACCTCCTTCTTGATGTGTAAGTTCATAAAACTTTATGGAGTTTTTTTTCTTTGCCTTACAAACCATCTTAATATTATGGCCATTATATTTATTATTACCATTATTATTATTATAATATTATTTACATTGCTTCTACACAGTGGCATAGGGAGAAATTTTTCACAGGAGGAGGTTTATTACCTTTTACTTACAACTCACAATTAATGTAGCGAGCCTGACATATATAATATTATATATAGCAATCCTTATGGGGAAGGATTATAACTCCCACATCCCCCCTTCTACTACACTGCTTTACCAACTAAAAAAACAAAAAAATTCTCAAAACCATGTGAAAACTGTGAACTACCTTTAAAGTAAATTCTCAAAAATCATATTAAAAAAGTCATATTAAGCTTATCATACAGTTTGATTACAATTGAGAATCACAGCCATTGCTTTACATTATGTTTATCATATTAGCCTTTTAATGATTCTAATGATTATTAATTAATATAATGTATAAATATGGTGTCGCAAACACCATGAGCATTATTTTAAATTTTTCACTTGGATATTCTTGCTAAACATTAATCCAATACTTTGGTAAAGAAAATAATCAAATATTTTGCTGTTTAGTTTAAATAAATTTTTGTATTGCACAGTTTAAGAACCTTTTTCTTAAATTGCAATCTTTGCTTTTAGAATATAGATATTTATTGCTGCAAATATATAATAATTCCATTGATTATTAACTAAATATCTAAATGTATTGACCAAATATTATGACATCTCTGTTTATTCACTAAATATTTATAGACTTGCAGTTTCAAACTACCATGGCAGTGTTCAAGAATGGTGAAAAATTCATTTAAACGCTTTCGTTCATCACTTTAAAGACAAATATGTACTAAATTTACATTGTTTTTTTCTTCCTTTTAATAAATTCTGATTGTTTTAACTCCTTGATATACAATGATGTCTGGCAGATGTCAGCAATTTTATGTGCCAAAGTAGGCTTTGACATCTTTGAGATGACAATAGCTCTGGCAGATATCATGTAGCATGATATTAAATCATTTAATTATTTAACTCATGCTTCTCTTCTGTTTTGATTAGACTGTTCAACATTCATGTGTCCTTAAAAATAATATATGAAGCACATCAACTTAGAAGTGTAAAAAATGTCAGTCTATCATATATGAATCGTAGATATGATGCAATTTTTTTTAGCCCAATAAGGGCACTGCAGCCCTAAAAGTTTGAGAACTGTTGTTAAAGATTTATTTTAATATATGTACATTATCTTGGATATATTTCTTTATTTGAAATTTTCTTCATCCTACTTATTTATTTATTTTTTTTTAACAGACAAAATCAAAATATTGTTATAGACACACTTCAGCAAGAAAATGCTCGCTTTGCTGCTGTTCTCAAAGTACATCAATTAGCTGATGTGGTAATATTTTTGTCATTATCGCTCTTAGAAACCCATAGAATTGATATTTTAACTGCACAAAAAATTCTTTACTTAGTTCTGTGTTTATATTATCATTCTAGTGTTTTTGAAGTTTACTTTGAGAATAATTAAAATGCAAGTAAAGAATGGATGCCAATTTTATCAGACAATTTGTTTTTACTAAACTTTTTAAGTTCTACTTAGTACATTTGATTGTTTAATCCTTTGTATCTCAACAACTCTAATTTGAAAGAAATTTGATCAGATGTTAGAATATATCATTTAAAACAGGTAAAAAATCATTAAAAATATTAAAACATAGAACTGTAAATTTCTTAGTAAAAAAAGGTATATATACTACAAGCAAAAAATATATATTTCTTATAAATATTTTTTTTTATTATTTATTTATTTAATTTTTGCACAAAAATTATTTTTAAATAAAGGATGTGATCTTAAAGGTTACACTGTTGGCATTTTTACATTTTTTAAATATTTAATAATAAAACCAAAGCTTATTTCATTAATAAACTTATACATCTAATCAAATGATAAATGAAACTGATCTGAAAACTAAATTTAATATGACCATCTGATAGGAATTTTACTGTTAATTATAATTTGGAGTTTGCACTTTGAATCTTACTATTGGCATAGATATTCATAGCTGTTCCAAATTGGCGATAAAAGTAGATTGTAACACTCCAAACCAATGAATCGTGTTAATTGCACTATTGCAAGAATCAACAAAATGGCCGTTTAAAAGCTCTTTGTGTATCATTCATTTTTTGGTGTGTTATAGACCTAGAACATGGTGATACAAAAGGTTAAAACTTTTCAAATGACTATTTAATAATATGAAGATTTTAAAAGCTTATTTCCAGACTCATGTCTTATTTGCCTATAATTTATTTTTATTTATGATACTTTTTTGCTTTTGTATTGTTACAATGGCAATAAAATTTTTTTAATTAAGCTGCCTGATATTTAATTTTATTTGGATTGATTTATTTTTGGAAAATGTACGTACAATGATAGAAGAATAGTCCAGAAAGGAGTCAATAATAGGATATCCTTCCCATGAAGGATCAAAGTTCGTTTGAAGGAGAGATCGCAGTGTCGTTATATGCTGCTCCCTAGCTTGAAAAGCTAGCTCTTCATTATCGCAATCCATAAAGTTACCCTCCATATTAGGAGGAGTAATCGTAGCAAGTCACCAGAAAAGTTTTACTGGAAAAATTGTAGTCTTTATAAAGACTTGAAATTATCACGGAGAGCGGGAAAGACACGTCTGCACGCTTCTGTGTCTGTCCTCTGTTCTCATCTGTCCAATAGTCATTGTAAAGTGTTAATATTCTCAAAGACTTGTTATACTTTTAACTCTTAAAATAAATAGTGGAGACTTTGTACTTTTTTTATTTGAATTTAAACTAATAAAATCACATGCTTATTTTCCATAAAATTGGAAAAAACTTTCCCAGAAGCATAAAAATAACAAATTTTACATATTGTTTGTTATAAATATTTATCAAAAAATTTCAGTAAATAATATATACCTATATAATAAAAAATTGAGTAGAATATTTTGTATCATATCTGCATTAAATCTCACTTAGGTCTAATAAGCAGACAGCATCAGTTGCAGTAAGACATAATTACTGTAAGGTTTTATTCATTCTAGGTTTTCATTTGAGAAATTCAGTGTGGTTATACTTCATAAATATGTAATGATTTTTATACATTTCTGTTGAGAGATACCTGTAGCACTGATGTTTTGTATGTCAATCTTTTATCTGGGTATCCATGTTTAAGTCTTAGTCATTCTAGTCTAGGCTTATTATGTATAAAGAAAATAACTATCAATGATTAGACCTATTGGTTGATAGCAATAGTGGCTAGCAATTTTTATTTGAAGAATTATATATATAAAGATTATTAGTTTTTACACTGTTCTGCATCCTTATTGTTTTGTCTAGCAGATCATCTTCATATGAGTCCCAGTCTTTATAATATAGGCTCATCATGTATGAATAGAACATAAAATTTGTCCACCATTAAGAGAACCTTCTATCTAATTAGTGCATAACAAAAAAAAAAAAAAAAAAAAAAAAAAAAAAGGGAAAATCCATTTCCTATGCTTAGTATAATGTATAGCAGAATTCACACACATCTTAAAAGCTCCATAAATTTCTTTGACATTAGGTGCTCTTTAAAAAGGGTCCTTTCACTTTCATATTAGTTCCTTAATTTTTCAACAATAACCAAATTTTAAAAGAATCACAATTTTTAAAAAGTATTTTGCCAATCTTTCTTATGTTAAGTTAAAAGCATGCATGTCCTCATTTATTCTAAAAATTTCTAATCTTATAATTGAAAGTTAGATTGAAAAGATGTATGCAAAATAGTATTTTTATAGGAAATTACTGTTTTTCAATACAATATTAAGATACAAGTTCATTTACATATTTTAGAGCTGTAGTACAAGATAAAAGGTGTTTTATCAATATGTTATCTGAACCTGAGCAAGAGGTATAATCGAACTTATAAATCTATTAAGTGTCTATTAATCATTTCCTTTTTGAAAAAGCTTCTTAAAAAAGCCAAAAGACTTCGTAAAATGTGTTTTAAAAACTACTAAACTTTCATTTTCAAAAGCCTACGTAACATTTTTATAGTCTTTTTATATCAGAAAGGTTTGACATCCATACCATGATCAAGGTATAGAATCCATTGAAATAAAAATAAATAAGAATATCAGAACAACGCAAAAGATAATTCAAATCTCCCTACATTTATTCGTCTATAATAGGAAAGGCTTGTCAGTATATCAATTGTTCAAGATCTATGTTAATGATCAATAAATTTTATTGAAGAAACCCACTCATATTAAATAAGATCAAAACTAGGTAGTTTCCTATGCAATGGCAGGGTTTCACATGGACATAAAGCTTTATTTATGATGTAACCTGTGATTTACAGTTGAAAATTAACAAATGTTAGATATGTCCTTTGTATAAGCTTTTGATAATAAGGCATTTTTTTTTAATTAAATAAGGGAGGTAATACTTCCATAAATTGGTATAAAAGAATTTTTAATCATAGATCATATATTTTTCCGATAAAATTAAAAAACAGTATCTTTTAGACATTTTACTTTAAAGTGCCATTAAGTGTTAGACATTAAGTTTTTATTTATCGTTTACCTAAACAGTTCTGTAGAAGTTATTAATTCCAAACATTAAATATAGCTTTAATGCTTTTCCTTTTTATAATTTTAAAATATTTGCATGCAAAATATATTTGTTATATAGTGTATATAATGCTTGAGTAGTTAAATCTTCTTTTATTCTTTTTTAAAGTATATCTATTTTATTTATTTATTTTTTTTTTTTAATCTTTTTCCAGTTTTCAAAACTAAAACTGTATTATACTAAAGTTCAAGTTTTGAAAAAAGATATGATGGTGATTCTTGATAGAACATCTAAATTAAAAGTAAGTTTGCCTTTTCCTTGCATTTTTATTTGCTTGTGAACAGTAAATGACATTATGAAAAAATAATAAATAATGAAGTTTACATGCATTAAAATGTGTTTGATTTCAATATGAACTTCTTTATTCGTAAAATACTTCATTGATATTCAGTATACTGTACATACCTATTCAATTGTCTGACCATTCAATTAAGGTGAGTATATTAATATTCAGCAACTGAATTGTGTAAAAAATTTTCCTCCAAAATAGAAAGTAACATGTTCAGAAGTTACTGTAATAGAAGAAAAAAATTATTTTAAATAGAAAGTTGATAAGATATTAAAATTTGTATAAATTCTGTGTATTTACTTCATAAGTGAAAGCTACTTACAAATCTACATACACCTCAGGCTTTTTGGAAAATATTCATCATTTACTAAGATTGTTCATTCATTACTGAATATTGATTTTTAAAACTACATTATTTATATAATATATATGTTTTCCCACAGAACCACATAGAGTTTTTAGCTTACATGTTTGGTATGTGATAGTTATATATATGTATACATAAAATGCTACTAATACCATGGTTCAGTTATCTTGTAAGTTAAGTATGTTCTTTCTACATGTTAAACTGAAATTTGCTTAGAATAATTACTGCAGAAAATTCAAACTTTTTTTTAAAATGCTTTGAGAGTTCATGTTTTAATCTTTTATAGACTGTAAATAGATATATAGTTTTAGGCCAAGAGTAGAAGAAAAAGTTTTAAGTGGGTAGCTAAAAACCAGTGAATTATTTCATCTTTACCCTACTTTGCTTTTTGACATTTCTATACAAAAAAGTTGTATTCCACCTCATGAATTGAGTATCTTAAATTTTCCATCAAAAGTACTTTAAAAATCATTTTCTATCTTTTAAAAATCCCCCTGTCATTCTATCACATACGAACATACTTGAACAGTAAATTCCAACCACATTGTCAGTATTCAAACAATACATGTTTTGTAATTTTATTTAACTTTTTTAATTCTATAATCTTACAATATTTATGATAGGATATTAAAATCTCCATTTTTAAGGTAATTTCATGGCTTCCAACTTGTACGATTTTTTCATACAATGTACGAATTTACAGATATATACATATATAATAATGCTAACATCTGATTGTATGAGTGAATAAATGACATAAATTTCTTTGAAAATTACAAACTTTCATGAAAAAAGATGTTGAAAGGAAAAAAGTAAATGTTCATATAAGCATATAAAATAAATTGTGCTTAGTGTATTCCTGTTTATTATTCATTTAACAAATACTTTATGTACATTCAGAGTAGTGATTCTTTCAACTGCTCTGTTAGTTATACTATTTTTCATTTAGCATCATGCTAAAGAAGTAAGCTGCATATTAGTATATGTATTTATATAAATATAGGTGTGTGTGTGTGGGTGTGTGTGTGTGTATATATAGCTATGTATATATAAAGAATTTAAAGATTGTCATAATATTTAGAAGTATGATGCATTTGTGTGTATGTATGATATAGAGTTAACATGTTAAAATTATAATTTAGTAAAAAGGTACTAATTTTATAATTGGAATTGTGTCAGCTAATATTAATATTTTTACCTGACTTTTCAAAAGCACCCTTCTCTATCAAATTTTTTGAACTCTCTAGTGAAAATAGTCTAAAGAATAAAAAACATTTTTATTTTTAAAAATTTTTCTTGTATTATAAATGTTTAAAAATTTTAATTCTTTTCTAATTAAATTTTTTATATTTTTTTTTTATAGAAACGGGCTATGAAACTGCAGCAACAGAAACAAAAAGAAGCTCTACAGAAAGAGTTACAGAGGGATAGAGAAATAGAGAGAGATAAACAATTAGCCCCCAAAATTGTAACAAAGTCTCCTTCTGAAAAGTAATTGTTCATAATTTAATTATATTTTTTTGTGATGGATTTATATTTTTTATTCTGTAAAAATAATTGTATATAAAATATATGGAAATTTCTGAAAACATTCCACAATGAAAATGTATGTTAAAAGAATTTCTTGACATATTATTTGCATCTATTTTGATAACTTTTTGAGATCTATATAAATGTAACACTGCCTGTTAGTATCATTGTAGTTAGATACAAAACATGTACAGTTTGTGTGTAAAAACAAATATAAATTTAATGAGAATTATTTTGTAATTTATTTTGAATTACCTTTTCATAAACTCTTGCTTTGTTGAAAATTGTATTTATACAATGAAAAGGAGTGTCAATAATTCAATTTAGTTCAAATAGTTTTTTATATTTGTAAAGCTACTTTTTTTCATGTGTGCTTAAATGTTCCATGACTTTGTATTTTTAACTTTTTTGTGCAATTTCTGTGTTTGACTCACTTTTGCATATCTATTATTTTTTATCAAGCCATATTTTTGCTTAAAATTTTTATATCTAACTATGCCTACAACCTTATGCTAGTCATCGAAGGCTTTCTGCTTTTCTGGTAGGAATGCATTATGTTGTAATCATAATAAGGTTTTTAGTTACATTGGATTTTGGAATTCTTATAATGGTTATGGTTCAGTGCCATGATGCTGGTTTTTGTTCTATTTATTTTTTTAATATTTTTTATAAGGAACTTATTCAATGTTTAAGTTTTGCCAAACAATGAATAGAATTTGTAGGCCACTACCTTTAGGTACCCAAGTCAACAGGTTCAAATCTCTGTCTTGGCATCATGGATGTTTGTAGCTATTTGGAATTTATTTTAAGCAGTAGGTCCCAGCCTGCTCTTGTGTTGTAAAAAATTGACTGTAAGGCTCCAAACCATACCCAAACTGTTTGAATATACTTTTAATTAAGCTTAACAAGTTGTGAGTAAGTTTCTGCATCCTCTAAACATTTTATCATATTTTGAAAAACTTCCACCTAAATTGTAAAAGGTTTGAATAACAAAGGAAAGTGTAATTATGAAATGAATTGAACATATATGTGAGAAAAATTATAAGAATCTCTGTAAATTTATTTTGAGTGACTACACAAATTTAAATTTTTTAACAATTTCTAGTACATCAAATATAACACCACAGATTATGGATACATTTGATACAAGAGCGTAATTATCTTAAATGATCACAAAAAACTTTCAATAAGGTTTTTTTTTTTTCAAATTCAGGAATACATCTTTTAAAGCTAGATGTGCAATTGTTCATTAGCTGATATATGCTTGAATGTTTTAAACCATGTATATGAGTACCATTAACTATATATATAAAATATTTATAGAAAAAATCTTATCTGATCTGCATACTTACCATAAACTTTTAATATTCTGTAATCAAAATATTATATTGAAAGTAATATGATTAAATTATGTGATAAGCTATTTAAATAAACTTTCAAAACTCAAATTCTTAATGTATTGTATCACAGAAATCTTTTCAAAGTTACGATTTCGGCAAATTTTATGAAAGGATTTATGTTTATTTTAAGTGAAAGGATAAATTTCAGCAGAAAAGAATTTGTACTCTTTTATAAACTCAGACAACAAAAACACAAATAAGGGTAAAAATTCTAATCAATAATATATATGCGTGCAAACATCTTATCTAGGCATAAAACTCAGCAATTGTGATTTAAATTTATTATTTTTCTAATTGTATTATCAATTTTATGGCATTCTTTGTAATTCTTTGTAACTCCAGTTTTTAGTAATTTGATTAATTGACAGTGCATAAATAACAGTTATTGAGGTATATTGACACTTACCGTCACAGCACTTTCTTTTATGACTTTATACATTAAACAGTGATTTAATTAAACTTCGATTTCACTTTTGGATTTATGTTTACTAATTTTAAAGTTTCATTCAGTATAGGATACTCACTCATTCAGTATTTTAAAAATCAAATATATGTTAGAGGGTTTTCACAGGACAATTTATCAAGGTTTTACTAAGTGATAACTTCACAAATTTACTGTTCCAGATAAGAACGGATGCATAAGAATTTGAGGGAAATACTATAAATAGTAGAATTAAAACTTTGACTAATGTCACTCTAATATTAAAAATGAGGAAGTTATATAATCTTTTAAGGTGTGTAATTTTTGAGTCCTTTGTATTTCATTGTATCCCCTTTTAATTTATGGTTACATGCTACTAGCAGCTTAATATCTACATGTTATGCTGTTTTTTCTCCCTAAAATATTCAGCTTTAATGGCCTGCATATCATAGTTCAAAGTAATTGTAGGGACCAAAGTTTAGATGTATTAGGAGATACTAATATGCTTCTGAGACCAAGTTCTTGAATTTTGTTTTTTAAACTTCTAAAGTTTTTTCTTAATTAGTCTTCTAGTATTTTTAAAATTATAAATAAGCATCTAAGAAATGTGTATTTATTTTCTCTAGTTCATTAATTTGTGGGAATTTTGAAATCAGTTTCTGACAGCTAATATCTTAGTTTTATTGTTATTATTTTCTATAAATATTTTATTTTCAGTGATTGTAGCCTTAATTATTTTTTTGGAAATGTTCATTATTGAAAATTATATCATAATTATCATTATAAAGTAGCAGACATATTTATTTATATAAATTTAAAAAACTAAAGCTATATAATCATCAGTCTTGCAAAGTGGTTTAGGGAAATCTAAAAGTTTCTCAGCATGACTTAGCTGTCAAATACAGTGGATATAATTGAAATAAGGTATTATTTTTTTAATTCAGCAAGATTTCTTTTATATCAAGTTCTGATGTTGATTTTATGGGAGGATTTCATTTCATATCTTATTAGAGAATTTGTACAATTCCTCTAGAAAAGTAGAAATTCCTGTCAACACTTTATCAGCAAGTTTTCTTAAGTGTGTTAATACATGCTTTTGAATAAAAATGTAAGTTTCTAAGGCTTTCTAGAGAAAGTATTGGTGGGTGCTATGAAGTAAAAAAGAAAAGGATTTTAAGGTTATTAGAAGTTAGTACTAGGCTGTCACACTTCATTTTAATGAGTTTTGTTCACATAGATTCAATTGTAAAAACTTTTTCTTTTATAAACCACTTAAAGGAAAATTTAGGTTGATCTTGGTCTTAGTTTTAATGAATAGGTTTGAATGATAAGTATTGTTTCATCATATCTGGTAGACTAGAATTTAATTGTAAAAAGGAAAAAAAATCACAGAAAAGTAAAACTCATATTAGATATCTGCTTAACTAATATTCTCTTTCCTATTTTCACTGCTATTCTGTAGAATGAATTCTTGGAAGTTAGTTTTATGTCTTCTGAATCAATATGCTATAGATATTGTTCTAGATTACAGTTTAAGTAGGAGTAAAGTGTACAGGGTATTAAATGTTTCAGACAGAAATTATACTATGCATGCCATGAATATTCTCTAAAGCTGTTAAAGGAGCCATTATATATGTATATATATACATATCTATTGAGCTCTACCTCTTATGCATCTATTTTATGTATTTAGAAAGCATTCCAAGAATCATGTATATATGCACTATGAAAAGACTCCTCATAAGAAAAAACTGTATTTAGACATTCTTGGTACCATTCATATATCTGAAGTTTATCTTGCACATTTCTAATGCTTTGAAATATATGGTACATGTGCATTTTAGTTGTTTTTGAAAAACTAAATGAACCTTTTGTATGTTTTTTTTTTTTTAATTTTAAGCTGTCATGCTGATACAACTGTCATCAAATACTATACCTGTAATTTAAAAAAAAATAAATAAGTATTGTTATATTCAAAAAAATTGGCTGACAATTTTCCTTGCAATTTTGTTTTTAAAAAAATTTTAATGTAGATTTTCTATTCTTAGCACATTTTTCTGTAATTTTCATACTATGCTTATTTAAGATAGTACATTATTAAGAAGTATGTGAAAATTTAAGTTTTTTCATTAGTGTTCTTTCTGTATACAAACTATGGCTATATATTTTGTTGTGTCGAGTTTTGTGAAGGTTATGATGTATATATAAAAAAAAATTAAATGAATGTATTATCAAACTTAAGAATTACAATTTGATTTTGCTCCAGTATTGATTGTCATTAACAGAGTAACTATGTATTTTGTTGAATATTATATATAAAAAAACAAATATATGAGAGGGAAATTATGAAAAGTTATTTTGATGTGATGTTATTAATTTTAATAAAAGGATTTTTGTGAATTGCATATTTTGTCCTTTTTATATTATTATATTTTTAAATCATTGTTTATATTTCCCTGTAATGTTGATACTAAATCTTAAAATAAAAACCCAAAAGTTTAAGGATATTTATAAATATTTAATTACAAAAATTTTTATAATTTTAATGTTAGTAGTTTATAGGTTAATGTATGTACAAGTATATAATATAAAGAGAATGTGATTCAGTTGAAATTAGAAAGATCCATTAGTGAAATTATAACATCATATTCACAGAATGTCACATAACCATGACAGTAAAAATGTCTCAATAAACTATTACATTGAAGAACACCTTAAGTTGTGGAAAGTTACAGTTTATTAAAAACAAGTAGCAATCAATACACAGTCATAAAAATGCATTCACTCTTCAGAAACTTTTCATGGAACTTCAGATATTTCTTTTAATTTTACTTCCAATATCTGGTTAATTGTAAATTTTATGCTTCTAAATAATTGTTTTCCCATTTCAGACATACTTGCCTTTTTTCAGTGTTTGACTGTGTAGTGCTGCATGCATGTTGAACTGGGAGAACATGTTATAAGCAGTCAACATTACTCTTTATGCAAGTACAACACAAATACACTTAAGTTTTCTTTAAAAATCAAACTTAAGCCCATTGTATAAAAGCGTGAAACTACAGGGTTTCCGCACACCTGTAAAATCATGGATTTAGACAATGGATTAATTTTGTCATGGAAAGTCATGATTTTCTAAGAAAAATGAGTAAAAATCATGGAAAGTCATGGATCCGCTAAGCTACCAATTAAAAAAAAATCAAAAATGCTTCTGCAAATGAATTTCCTTTCTGAACGGAAGCGGCTGCATACGTCTCCCTTTTGTCCATAGCACTGGACTCCCATTCATCCCATTCGTACACTGAGACATTTGACATATTACGGCGCCTTACTGCATGGCGAGACAGTTGCTACGGGATGACCAGGGGGTGTTAGTGATCTGATGTGTAGGGTCTCGTTACGCTTGATTTGCCGATGGCTGAGAAGAAAAAAAATACGCAACGGCCTGTGATGAGACAAAGGAGTGGGAGGGAATTGGATGATAACAGAACGTCCTTGAACGAGCCGGTGATCGTGTGTATATTTCGTTGTGAGAAGCGAAACTGTTGAAGATACGAGCGTAGGAAAACACACTTAGGGCAGAGTACACTGCACCGGAAGGGTCGAATATTTCTATCGCAGCAGTACGATTCGATCAGTCATCTGTTTTTTTTTTTTTTCTCGTGTGTCAATGAACAGGGTAGGTTTCTCTCTCACCCGTATATTCGGTCTGTTAGGACCCCCCCCACTCCACATTCGTTTCCGAGAGTGTGATCAGGGTTGTAGAAAAAACCCGGGTTTTTGTATTAAAATCGCAGCTTAAGCGAGTTTTATTAAAAAAAACAATGTTTTTGCGGTGGGGGAGTATAAAATCTGGGGGAAGTGAAATTTTTTATTCTCAAACTAACAATATTAATACGCAACATGCGTATGTATGTTTTTGTCTTGTTATGCTTGAAGATACACTGTTTAGAAAGCACCAGAAACATTAACCCGTCTCGTATACGCGACGCAGCGATTTCACTCTTATCAGTATGGCTTCGCCTCCACGCTATGATCTCCGGTTGATATTGAGACACCAGCGTTGCGTATGGAGTATTGGAGATAGGAACGTTTCATTTTAATTTTTAAATGCTAGATTTAATTACTAGATATCGTTACAGATATCCATAAGATTCTTGCGTAAAATGTAAGGAACACAAATCAATGCAAACATCAGCATGGGTGAAGAGGGGGATCGAGTGGTATAAAATACAAGTTTACATAATATACAAGTAAATCTTGTTAAATGTATACCCGTGCAACCCCGCGCATGGAAACTATTATTTGCATATACTTTTCAGAAAGAAACTATATTTGAATTTTAAATATGAAAACAGAAAAGCAGGGCACTTTGGGGGTATACTAATAAACTTTAGAATTAATACAAATTTTATTATAATTAATTTAGTTATTTTTGCTTTTAATTTCCAATTAAATGTTATGATAACTTATCTAGCTCACTTAAAATATAAAGGGAGAAATTTGTTAAGCATGGAAGAACTGGTTTTAGAATGGCAAAGCAGCAGTAACAGTGATGTGATAGCATTGCCATAACAAATATCAGGTCGCCCGAAAAGCAACGCCCTACCCATTCGGCCGATCGATGGTTAAATGGGTAGGGCGCTGCTCTTCGACACGGAAGTTCGTGGGTTTGAATCCTATTGCTGGCATGGATGTTCACAGCCGTTCGAAAATTCATACTTTGGAGGAAAAGAGGAAATCTTTATTGTAAATAGTTACTAGGAGTTTCACCAATTAAGAGATTTTTAATTTGAGGCATTAAATTTTGAGATTTATATAGAAATGTTAATATTTATTATGGATTGTGAGATACTAAATATTTTGGCAAAATCATTGCATTGAATTATTTATTTCTATTTTTACTTGCCATTTGGCTGAAGTTACTGAGTTTGGTACTCATGTATTATCCCATTGATCATATTGGCAAGTAAAACTTGTTCACCAAGGAAACTCAAAGCAAGCAAGCTTAATAGGTGGGTAAATGTATAAGTATATTACTCTGTTTTTTTCTTACATTTTGGATTAAATTTTTATTAATATAATAATAATACTTATTATTTAATAAAAAATAGTTAAGATTTTTGTACAAAATATAAGTTTATCTTTAGGGCTATTATATATAAACATTATAGAATTATCATATTTGGCTATTTTACATGGTCACCTTGATAATACCTAAATACCCTGAATTCAAATTGGAAAATTTTTGATTACTTTCAGAAAATTGCTATATGATTAAACTTAGGTATGTAGATATTACAACAATTTATATATATATATATATATATATATATATATATATGAGTTTATAAACATTTATAAAGTATTTTTTATAATATATTCTTGTAATTTCTCTAAAAACATACATTTTATTTGTATGTACATCAGAAGTTTTATTCATATACACTTTAACAAAATATTTTTAAAGTCATGGAAAATGATCTGCTAAAATCAGGGAAAGTCATGGATTTGAAAAATTGTATTTTGGCAGATCCCCTGTAACCACTATACAATATGGATACCTCAAATAATAATTTAATATTTAAAGAATTATCTTTTCTATTTTCATAATTTTACCCATCCATTACTTTTTATGGACTATGGCAAATATACTCATGTCCATAAATTAAGGATAATTCAGAATCACACAGAAATTGAGCTCTAAAATAAAAATTTCACCTGTAGAATTATCACATACATCTTGAAGAAGAATATGCAAATTGCAGGAAACCACCAGATGGCGCGGATAGTACGTCACAATGACGAGAGTGTATGAAAGGGGTATATAAGGAATGGTAGCAAAGAAGTAAAATTGTTCACAAGCGCTTTAAAAGCCTTTCAATGTAATAACCGCATAGTTATGGCACAAAGGAAGCATTTGGATGATTTTTTAAGTGGCAGAATTATCGGACGACTGGAATATGGACGTACCCAGCTGGAAGTATCCGAGGAACTTGGAATCGCCCCCAGAGTATCATCTCCATTCTTTGGCAACGATTCAAACATGATGGTAATGTGAGTAGATGTTACAGCACAGGTCGCCCCCGAGTTACTACGCCGAATGATGACCGGTATTTGGCAGTTACTGCCAAAAGAAACAGACGGAGCACAGCATCAGACCTGTCTCGTCAGCTCTCTTCAGCTACCGGTACGACAGTTTCAAGGCAGACCGTGTACAGACGCTTAGAGAACTTTGGTCTATATGCTCGTAAGCCTGTCAGATGTGTTCCCCTTACCGCAACTCACTGTCGCCTGCGATTATGCTGGCTAGAGAGCATGCATTGTGGACACCGCAACAGTGGTCTTGTGTGATGTTTTCTGACGAGTCCAGGTTCAGTTTACATTCTGATTCTCGCCGGACTTTCATATGGAGAGCGCCAGGTACCCGTTACCACCAAGAGAACACCATTGAACGACACCGTTACGGTGGTGCAGAATGGCTCGTTTGGGGAGGAATTATTCTTGGTTCCAGAACTGACCTGCATGTTCAGAGTGTAACGATGACAGGCCACATCTATCGGGATGTCATTCTGGAACAACATGTACGTTTGTTTCGGGGCGCCATGGGTCCTGAATTTCTGTATATGGATGACAACATCCGACCTCACCGTGCAAACATTGTAGACGAATGCCTTCAATCGGAGGATATCACCCGTATGGATTGGCCAGCATACTCACCGGACTTGAATCCAATAGAGTATGTGTGGGACATGCTTGGCCGACGAATTGCAGCCCGTCAACCCCCTCCCAACTGTCTATCGGAACTTCGGAGGGCATTGCTTGATGAGTGGTGTAATTTTCCCCCAGATCAGATTGATAATCTGATACTCAGCATGCGTATGCGTTGTAACGATTATATTGCATCGTCCGGGAGACATACTCCGTATTAACCATCATACTAACCATGTTATACTGTTTTCTGTAAATAGGTTCATTTTTGAAATTTGCTCCAGGGAGTAAAAATCGCAATTTTTATTAATTATGTCAAACATATAGCATCTTTTTTGCTCTTTACCTTTTGTTTAATAAATAGACTTTACAAATAAGTCAAATTTGTTTTGCTTTTGTCTCTTTCATTGCCTGAACTTCATTATCCTTAATTTATGGACATGAGTGTATAATTCTATCCCATTTTATATACACTATGTGTTATTAAGTGTTTGTAAATTTTAAGAAATTGGAAATATATTACAATTTTATTAAGACTGTAATGCAATTGCTGAGGTAATTTTTTTAAAATAAAAATACTGCAGTGAAAAAAATCGTTTCCCTTATATTTATATGACTTTTTGAAGAACTGGTACAAAAGCTAATCTCTTTTGGGACAGGAAGGAGTTTTATGCTTCTGTGGGATACATTTTTAATATACTGGATTTATCATTTTTAAAATACACAATTTATAATACAAACAGCTTAACAATTTACAAAGGATAATAGTAGAAAATAATTATGAGTGCTAACAGCCAGTAATGCTGGTAATATTAAAAAAAATTCATATTTTATTTTTGGCTGTAAATATATATTTTCTCCAAAATAATTCTTTTCAATGCTGTCTCATTTTCACGCGTTGTCGATCGTTCAAGAAAATATCGGTGTCCAAAGTTTTAAAAGTAATTGTCTAACCCAGTTGGTAATTCTAAAACCGTACTTTTTGGATGAGGGCAAAAGTTAGTTTGCAACCCGAATCGTATTTGATTTTGTTTCCCACCCTCGCAAAATTTAATTAAATCATAAGTGCTTAATTAACAAGCAAATATTTGCAAAATTGTACAGACTGTTGACTTTACATTCATAAATTCTAAGTCGGAGTTCATAAAGTTCATTACATTGATAATTTTTTTTAAGTATAATCTTGCGTTTATTAGATCTCGTATTTTCTTGTAAACTTGTCTCCACGCTCTAAAGACCACTTCTATTTCTTAAAAAGAAACTCATTTTGACTAGTTCTGAAAATATTGTAGAAAAATATAATTATTTTATAATTAACCATACTTACCAGAATCTGCTTTAGAGGATTGGTTAGAGCAGATGTTTCTAGTAATGACTCTGTGGGATTGATTCAGCACAGTTGGAGAAAGCGGATAAGTTTGAAATATATGGAGGGAATTCGACGCCTGATTTGGGTGCTTTAAATATTTTTCTTTGATAATTGAGTGTACTTCTACAACTTTTATTAGAATTTCCTATATCCTCTCCAAATTGAAAAGTTTTCGTTTGAACGTGGATTCAATAAGATTCAAATCGATCTAAGATTGTATTGTAGTGGCCTTCTTTGGCTTAGTGATTAGAGTACGAGACTTCAAGCAATAAGTCTTCTAATTCGATTTACCGTAGTTGAAGAAAATAAATATTTGGATAACAAAATGAACCAAATATACACAATAATCGAATTGATAAGCCGTTATATTTCGCCAACAGCAATATTCTTGATACATTGGTAATTGACATTAGGGGTTTAGTAAGTTTTAAGTGCTGCTAAAATCAATTTAAAAACTTCGTTTTCAACCTTTTATCACCTAAAAAATCGCTTGTAATGTGACTGAATGTTAAGCTGATGTACACTTTTGATTCGGCTTCAAAAAATCCAATATTTCACAGAAAAAAAGTGTTTAGATGGATGATTTCACTGGTACATATTTTACATTTACATGATTAAGTAGAATATTACACAACTATTCATATGAAAATATACAACTTGTTTTGTTGAATATAACTTCCAAAAAGATAGTATAAAAGTGCCTATTAATTTATTCCAGAAAATCTGACATCTGCTTTAAAATAAACGATCACCACTCTATAAATAGCCTGGAACTATCCTGTATGTAAAATAAGGAATAAAAAAAAATTCCAGGCTTAAAAAATGGATTGTTTTTAATCTTTTTGGTACATTACTTTTGTACACTAGGGCCCTGAAATATCACGGTAAAGAGAAATAGAGTGCGGAACATCCCCGTAATTTTGATATAATAGAGAAGCAAAAAGCTAAAGCCGTAGAATGTACAACAGTAAAGAGAAAAAACTGGTATAGGCATGTCTATGCAAATAAAGAGATAAGGAACCAATCAGAATACGACACTGCGATTGGCAACGCCTATATAAGATAATAAGTGTTTGGCAAAGTTGTTAGATCGGTTATTGCTGCTACAATCAGGTTATTAAGATTTAAGTGATTTTGAACGTGGTGTTATACACATCGCACGAGAGAGGGGACATAGCAACTCCTTGGCAGGATGAAACTTGGATTTTCTCTCACAATCATTTCACAATGCACCATGAATATCGGGAATCTGGTAAAACATCAAACCTCCGACATCGCTGCGGCTGGAAAAAGATCGTGCAAGAACGGAACCAATGACGACTGGGAAGAATCATTAAACGTGACGAAAAGCAACCCTTCCAAAATTGCTGCAGATTTCAATACTCGGCCTTCAACAAGTGTCAGCATGCGAACCATTCATCGAAACATCATCGATTTGGGCTTTCGGAGCCGAAGGCTCACTTGTATATCCTTGCTGACTGCACGACACAAAGCTTTTAAAGCTTTGTGTCTTGCAGTCAGTCCCAGGAGAGGCGTATAAGCCTCTCCTGGGCCCGTCAATACCGACATTGGACTGTGGATGACTGGAAACACGTCGCCTGGTCTGACGAGTCTCTATTAAAATTGTATTTAGAGGATGGACGTGTACGGGTATGGGGACAACCTCATAAATCCATGTTGGAGTTAGTGTAGGCTCTGTGATGATGTGGGGTGCGTGCAGTTAAAGTGATATGGGACCTCTGATAAGTCTGGATACGACTCTGACAGGTGACACGAACGTAAGCATCCTGTCTGATCCCCTGCGCTCATTCATGTTCACTGTACCTTCCGATGGACTGGAGGAATTCCAGCAGGACAATTCGACACCCCACACTTCTAGAATTGCTGCAGAGTGTTCTCCAGGAACACTCTTCTGATTTTAAACACTTACGCTGGACGCCCAAATTCCCAGACATGACCATTATTGAGCATATCTGGGATACCTTGCAATGTGCTGTTCAGAAGAGATCTGTACCACCTCATAGTGTTAGAGATTAATGGACAGCCCTGAAGGATTCATGGTGCCGATTACCTCTAGCACTACTTCATACATTAGTCGAATCCATGTCGCGTTATATTGCTTGACTTCTGCGTGCGAGCGGAAGCCCTACACACGATATTAGGCAGGTGTACCAGCTTTTTTCGTTTTTCAGTGTATCTTTTGGTACATTTTAACTGTTGCAAAAATCAACAAAATTAGCTTTGTTTTCAATCTTTTGTAACAGAAAAATATTTTATTTAGAACTATTTTAATTGATTGTTAAACTATTCCTATACTGCACAAGAAGTATCATATACCTTGTCAATGTTACAATCTTGCACTTGCATAACAAATCTCACAGATGTTTTTTAAATACGTTCCAATAACAAATCGGTTATCTCATATCTCTCTGCAGTAACATTGAAGTTTGGAGTTAGTGATCATGAAATTTAAATGTTACGTATTTATGATATATTTGTGTTTTCTGTATTGGCAACGTCATGAGCGCATGCGCTGCACTAAACGCGGGGAGTACGGTTTTTCGTATGTTTTTAAAATTTCTGTAGAGTTTGACGCTCAGCTGACTGCTGAGCTGATTTTTACCTTGATAACCATTCTGGTAGGCACGCTAACAAGTTGCTATGGATATTAACATGTAAACGTGCTGATTTTAGCGTCGTAACCTTTTTTTTCCAGCAACAAATTTTTAGAATTATTATTTTTTAAACATTCTAATCACCACATATTGAGAATTAACCAAATAAAAAGAAATCATAGAAAGATTATTTATCACTGTAAACTGAATTGTAATTTCGATTTGCATCTTGAAATGACTGTCTTGCTGAAATGTGTCTTTGCTTGTTGAAGATAAAAAACTGCAGCATCTAAAAATTGGTTTATTTTAATCATACTAGCATGTTTTGCAGTTATTAGATGTGATAATAGGATTAAGAGAAATACAAAAGAACTATTTATTTTCGTATTTTATAAAGTATTTGTATGAATAATCTATACGATTATTATTACTTGTTCATAGTCATTAAAATAGTTGTAGATGTTTTATCCGCAAAATAACGCGGATTTATTTAATTATCTCAATAGAAGTTGTTTTTTTTACTAATTTTAGTTTTTTAAACACATGTCGTCACTTCTTTTATCATTTCTGCGTTAATGTATCTAAACATGACATGTAAATAGATTCCTTGTTATACATCTAATTAAACATGCATCAACTCTTTCATTTACATTCAAATGGGTTATTTACCAAAATAATCAGGATATACTCGTAAGACTTAAGTTTCAGTTATATCAGGTACTTATTTTAATATTCTTCACATGAGAATTTCACACTTCAATTTCTACTGCTGAACTTCATAGTTTGACCTACATATTTAATTCCTGTAATATTTATATATGTTTATGAGCTTAATATTAAAGCTCTCTTTTTTAAGTTCCTATAACATATTTTATGCATATTATAAATGTTTTGAGGAACATATATTTGCTGTGGTTAGTTTGTTCATGAACTATATTATTATTTTGGATATTTTACAAACACATTATTATAAAAGAATGAGAAAAATAATAGATAATTATGGCAGGATATTATGTATTATATTTCTTTTATATTTTTATCACAGTATGTGTGATTTGGTTTGTTTTACTGATTGTTTTGTCTTGGAAGAACAAATTAAAAAGAAATTATAAAGATTGTGTTCCAGAATGACTGAAATTGTCATGTTTTGTTTAGTAACTGAATTATAGTTTTGTGGTATTAAGTGTCTGTTGATGATGTAGAATCAATAAGTGTTAGCCAAATATATGAAATGCATAAAAGATATACAAGCAGACAAAATTAAATTTTAATAAAATTATAATTTTACATATGTAAGTAATTAAAATTGTATGCTATAAATATTACAATATTACAATTCAACTATTCTTTAAAAATAGTATCACTTAAATTAATTGGTTTAGGATATGTTTTGTATTTTAAATCCTACTGTTTCAACAATATTTCTTTTTACCATCAAATTAATGTACTGATTTAGAATTGTATTTTTTATGTAGATAATGTATTTAAAATACTAAATAGAAGACAGAAGAAAATATGAAATTATCAAAACATTTATGGTTTATGCGATTATCTTTATTTTAATATTTGATTTTTATCTTTGTTATTTTGGGATATATTGGTCTAAAGTTGGTACTTTGTTTTCCTACAAGTACAAATATTGTTGGGTAGCTTATGAATCACTTAGATCAGTTGTACAATCTTAAAATAATATAAACTATTTCTTGCCATCAACTTAACAATTTTTGTTTTACTTGTAAATTAATTTTAATGAGAATCTTTTTTTTATTTTCTTAGGGATTTGCAGTGCCTTAACATTTAAATGGATAGTTTCAATAAAGGGTTAGTATTTCTGTTTCAATATTTACATTTAAATCTATATTATGCTTCAGCTTATGCCTTTTTGTAAATTGTGAAAAAAACGCCTTATACTCAATGCTAATATGATTTTAATGATATAAAAGAAAGTACTTTTGTTAGTTGCATTTAAGTTTCAATAATTTTTATTTAGCCACCTATTCCATTCTGAATGCTGAATAAATCTATGAATTAATCATAATTTTTTGCTGTTATTGTTAATGAATATAAATGTATCCTTCAAACTGGAATTGTTTGTAAGTTTAAATATAGTACAATATGCTTCAGTGTTCTAACATATTTCAATGTACATTTTAAAATTATAGTGGATAGGCAAAGAATAATATATAAGTTTTGCATGTTTCATTAAAATAATAATGAGTTGTACTTCATAATTTATTTTTGACTAATGATAAAAGGAGTCATATTTGTTTAAACTGTTTTAAAGAAAATTTTTTCTGTGGTGTTAGGATGATTTTATTCTGTGAATCTAGTTCAAAACTTTAAATAGGAAAAATTTAAAGACATTCATGTTTATGCTAATAATATTCAATATTATATTTTTATATTTACTTTAATTCAATTTTTGTATATTTTTATTTTAGAGTAAGTCAGTAAAATTTAAGGAAACTCAGTAAATTTCAAAGAAATAGCTGAAAAGGGAATTGCACCAAATTTTTAGTTAAAAGTTAATATTTTAAATTTTTAGTCAGTC
This sequence comes from Pardosa pseudoannulata, assembly GCA_032207245.1. NCBI lineage: Eukaryota > Metazoa > Arthropoda > Arachnida > Araneae > Lycosidae > Pardosa > Pardosa pseudoannulata. The sequence goes on along the minus strand of CM063502.1, from coordinate 110,006,557 downwards.
TTTATTGAAATTGACAATATAATACTAAACTGTAAGGGTAAATATTTTAAGTGTAAAAGCATATATTTGCAAGTGATAATTAACACTTTAAATGTGTTTATAAGGTTTTTATTTATAGTTTTAGACTGCTTTTATTTACTGTTTTTACCATTTGAGATTAAGAAATATAATGAAACTTTTTAAAGAAGATTTATTACAGACTTCAATTTAGAAAAGGAGAGTATGAAAAAAAAGATTAAAAAGGTTTACAGTTGCGGGAGATGTTGATTGTATCCAATTTTCTATTGCCTAAATTTTGGGAAGGAAGTTTAATTAATTTGTTCTTTCAAAGATAATCAGAAATAAAAAGAATGATTAGTAATGGGTTAACACCCATTATTAATACATTTTTTTAGTATTACTTATCTGCCAACTTGTATATAGTGAGTATTTGTAGCATAGTAAGATTGTGAAATTGCTTGTGAAAATTGTAGTTTTGAGTTATTTTTGAAGAATAAAATTAATCTCACAGAAAAAATATTTTCTATATTCTTTTGATGAAAGGAATTTAAAAATATACAAATATTCTTCATTTGTAATTCAAGAGATAATTCTCTCAGTACCACAAAAATATTGTCTAATGCTGTTATCCCATGGTTTCTTGTAAAATGGAACTTTAAAATATGACAGAGTTTAAAAAATGAAGCTGTGTATATTCTAATACAATGCTAATTAAAAACGTAAAAGGATTTTTAGCAGTGTATGAAATGCAAGAATTGAATTTTAAAGTTCCATCCATGATAAAAATCTAGAAGATATATTAAGAGCTATGACAATGATACATGAGCTTTGTTTTATACATATTATTAAGAAAGAGTTTCCAACCAAGGCAAAATCAATCATATGCAGTTATTTAAAACATAAGAAGAATATATATATATATGTGTGTGTATATATATATATATACACACATATACATATACATACATAGTTTAATAATAGAATGATTTTTAAGCAATGCTTTTCTAGATCTTGTTTTATACACTCAAATTTTTGCCAAGTGTTTCTTTTTGTTTTAACGACTTCATTTAAGTATTATTGACTATGTTTCAAAGATGTTTATCAGCTCATGCAGAAACATAACCACAAAAGAGATAATAATATGTATATAAAGTTTTTCACTGATAATTTTTTCAATTTGCTAAAGAAAAAGAAGGGTAAGCATGTAATAATATAACTATATAAAAATAAAAAATATATCTTTACTTTGGACATAATTCTTAAGCAGTTTCCTTTGATAGAGATTTGTTAAGCATTATATATATAAACATATGAATGTATTTTTAACCCAGATATTTAGATTACATGTTCAGCATAAGAAATTCTTACAGATGTCACTACAAAACTGGTCATAATGTACTCAGATTTAGACAAAAGGTATATTTAAAGCTTTCTTTTGCATTCATAGAGATATAACATAACACTTGAACTAGTCAAAATTATATTCACAGATGGTTAAAATCAGTATATTTATTGAAATCTGTTTACAATACTTTATTTTGTACAAGAAAGTAAAGTACTCTAAATGAAAATGTTGAAGTAATTTTTAAACAAAAAACGTTTTTCTTTTCTGTAACTTTATAATAGTTTAAATATATTTGTAAACACTTTCTCTTTTTTGTAAGAAATTACATTTCATTCTCTTTTCTTTTCTAGATATTCCAAGAAAAGAAACAAACATCTCGTCAATGTCAAGGTCATTTGAAGTTTACTATTTTTAACAGTTTTATCTCTGGGAATAAATAAAATGGCTGTTGAAAATTATGTTAATAACATTACTTCATACTTCAGAACTAATCATAATAAAATTGATTGCAAAGTGACTAGAAGACTTGTGGTATCACTAAGAAAGTTATCAGAAACTAAAGAAGATAGTAGCATCAATGAAATAGACAGCATAAATAGTGCATCAAATACACAAACTAAATCAAGTGAATTATTTGATACAGATAAAAATTTATCTGCAAAAATAAATCTTAAGTCATCTTTATTAGACAAAGATATAAAGAAATTTCAGGGTAAAATAAAATCGTCCAATAAACAAGACATTAAAACAGGTATTCAGTTTGACACATCATTAGATAACTTATATATTGATAATTTTAAGAATCATTCAGAAGGTACTGAGTTATCAGTAAATGCTAAACAAATATTTCCAGACAAGTATTTTGCATTGCCAAATTTTACTAAATTTGACGATAAAACTCCAATTGAAAATCATACATCTGATGAGTCACCTATGGAAATGGAAGATCAGGAATCTACTTTATTGTATAAGCTAGCCATGGAATCAGAATCTAATTTTCCCCAAGTGTCTTATAAAAGAACTGATCATGAAAATATTATATCAAAGTGTCCGAAAATTAATAGAGGGAAAATTGAAGATACTTCACACCTGCAAGTTAACACATCATCTTTATTATGTAAACTGAAGAATAGCTCAACTACTAGCAATATAAAAAGTATACCTTCTAAAATAAAAGACAAAAGATCATTATCACCAAAAGATCAATTACTTAGGAAGGAAATGATAGTAAGTAGTCCAAATTCTAAATTTAAAGAAAGTTCTATTTCTAAAATAAAAAGCCAAAATATAGATTACTTTGATAGTTCAACTAAAATTACAAAGTGTCATGAAGGAAATGTATCTCAAAGACACCACCATAAAATCATAGGAATGCAGTCTGAGGCAATTATTGGTATTCAAAGTATAAATGAAAAAAGCATGAACAGTAAACCAGTAGAAGATTTAAAATTTGCAAAGATGCTACCTTGTATTAGTATAAATTCACATCTACTTTCTTCAGTCACAGTTAGTTTTCAGTCTGATGGAATATATTTGAACCTGGGACCAGAATTTGAAACTTGTAAGTGCAAAGGAAAGCTTATATAGCATTCATATTTCATAGTAGAATTTTTGAAAGAGGAGTTATTCAGTTTTATCTTGTATGAATTGTGTATATTTGTATAATTCAAAAATTAGATTTTTAGTTATAATTTTTGATAAAATAGGCTTTTAGATTGCATCTAAGGAAAATGTTTTAAAGTCAAAGTTTTTACACATAAAGATACAGTCTAAAACTCTTAAAATTTTTGGGATTTTATATATATAATAGGCAGGATGTGATGGGAGCAGACAAAAGGGGTTAACTATAGGCAGTGATACATATTACAAATGACAACAATTTCTCTGAGAAAATGTATCTTTATTGTCATTTTAAACATCATTCACATTCTTCCTGAAGGAAAAGGGCCATCTCTTTACTCTGAAGATATAATGGCAGCTTGCATTACATCACAGAATAGGAATGTTAACAATTTGTGAAACCTTAAAATTTAAAAAAATCTGCTAAGAGGTACAAATTGTAAAAATATCTTAAATCCTGCTTTTTGTCTGGCAGTTTTTTAAGTCACCACCAGAGATTTGCAAAAATAATTGGCCTGGTCTCGTGGCCGAGGTGCGACCTAGAATATGTGTAGTCACTTCAAAGCTGTAGTTAAAATAGTAATAGTAATTGATTGTTCCTGACATTTTGAAACACAGAACAATAATTTGGGGTGGCTAATCTCAGTTTTAGTTATAAATTCATGTCAGAAACTTAGGATTCTTCAATGGAAAGAAATGTTATATTCAGCTGGATGATTGTCTTAGGGATTTTCCAGTGGTTTCTACTTAAGCTTTAAGGTTCCTATCAAACTCAGTATTTTTAATATATTCTTATATATATATATATATATATATATATATATATATATATATATATATATATATATATATATATATATATAGTATTAAAAAATGATTTTGTTAATTTATCTAGCTTCCGAATCTCACTCTGTAGTGCTGTCAGATGCAGTTGTTGAACAAATTTTCATCTACTGTAATAAGTGTTCTGATGTTTTTATTTCAATTGTGACCTCTTCAGCCTATGGAAGATATTTAAGGAAGTATTTAAAACTGAATAAGAAATCGATTCCATCTTATTCTAATGACTCAAAAACAAAAAGTAAGCAATAAGTCGAATCTTTCTGAAATGTATTTTATGTTTGTACAATGGCTTAACATCATATTTTATAAATCAAGAAGCATTTATATTACTTGGTTTAAATTTTTTTTAGAATAAAAATGATAAATATATATTTTAAAATAAAAGATTTTAGCATATTTTTTCCATTAAAGCATACATAGTTGTTTACCTGTATTTGTTTAAATGTAATTGTTATCTGTATTCTAAATTTCAATGTCCAAAGTTCATATAGTACCTATTTACAATTAAAGTGCTCTATTTATAATTAAATGGGTAAAGGACCTTGAATTTCAGCGTATAAAATATACAACTTTTAACTGCATTCTTATGGTAAGCATAAATGATATTGTTGTATAAAATCTATAAGAAAATAATTTTTAATTTAGGTATGAATAATTTTATAAAAATGAAGTTTCTAACAATGTTCATTAAAACTGTTCCTACTGCATTTCTTATTAGCTGATTTATTATCATTTTTAAATATTTTTCTATATAAATGCTAAATGTTTAACATTTATATAGAAACAAAACTGGTATCAATTTTTACTTGTGTTAAATACAACTTATATAATACAATAATTTCAAATTATACAATGTTTTAGCAAATATTTTTCTTTATTGGCAGCATTAAACGTTCTTAACTTATTTAACTTATAAGTTATTTATTATTAACAAAGTACTTTTCTACCTTCACATGGCTTGCTCATCTGACCAACCTGAATTTCTCATGTGTTAAACATTTTGGTGAAATATCAATTACAACAGAGAAGATAGTTTGTGTCTTTTATTTTTAAGTCATCAGTGATCCTTCTGGCACTGGGAAGAAATTCAGTGACAGTCACTGGTGACCTCTGTGGAGCTTCAGACAAACTCAATGTTGGCCACTGGTGACCCTTATGTAGCTTCAAACAAATTCAGTGCTGGAGATCCATAACCCCCATGATATTCATTGTTAACCTTTAAAAATATAAGGGTGTAATAAAAAATAACAAGTTTTAATGAAGTAAAATAGCTTGATTTTTTTTTAAAACAAAGATAACATTTTATATTTTTTTTTTGTTGAATTTTGGCATTTAAAAAGTCCAATTTAATATACCACTTTACAGACAGATTTTCATAGCTGTTCATAACTGTATTTGAGCAGTGGGTCCAGGTCTAATTAACATTCATGTTATAAGGAACTTTAGTTCTGGAAGTAATGTTATTCTAAATGTTTTAAAATTTTCTTTTTAATTGTAACCTGTAACTATAATTTGATGTCACACTTAAAACTTTATAAATTTTGGATTCATTTCTATAAAAGTCTAATTTTAAATAAATAAATAAAATAAACTCTCTGATTTAGTATAAATAATTCTATATCAATAGTATAGATCAGCAACAAACATAGATATTGTAGTGTTTAAATTATAATTATTAGTTCTTTACTTAATGTGAGCTATGTGTATATTTTAAAGATTTTAATAAAATGCTAATTTTTTCAATGGTTTTTGAAATTTTTGTGTTATTGTGACTTTTTAACTTTTAACAAAAAGCAGTATATATAGAAGTACACTGCTCAAAACAATTAGGGGAGCATATGGTTTTAACGAAATTATGCAAATACTTACAGCGATAAGTAACATATAATAAATCATCCATAATTTAAAGCCTAGCAAGAAACAGAAGAAAACTTCATATGCAAAATAAAGTTCATGACATCAAGAACCAGTAAAGGAATATAAAGGCAGAAATTGGGATGTTGCAGAAATGTCTACTTCACTGCCTTAACTATGAAATTTGATTGCTCATTTTTTTTTTTTTTCGAGAAAAGGTGACTTAAAAATGTCTCAACAACCTGATTTATTGGAATCCATGATATGGCATATTATAGGCAGACTTGAATCCGGTCAAACACAACGTAGTATTGCAGACGCTGTTGGAGTTGGCAGAAGTGTCATTGCAAAACTGTGGAATCGATTCCAAGAAACAGGGAATGCTAGACATCAACCAAGGCAAGGTTGGCCATGCTCCACTACAACAATTGTTGACCAGTATATACTGTTAACAATTTGTTGAAACGGAACAAACAATGCTACTCAGCTGCAAAGGCAGTTGCTCTTGGCAACAGGATGAAGGGTGTCCAACCAAACAGTAGATAATAAGCTTCATCAGGGAGGCCTCTGTGCATGTAGACCAATGGTCTGCATTCCGTCGACATCACACCACCATATGACACAAAGAAGATCGGCTGCTTAACATTGAGATTAGAAGCAACAAGATTGAAGCCAAGTGCTATTTACAGATGAGTCCTGATTTAGTCTGGAGTGTGAGACCCAACTTGTTTTGGTATGGAGGGAAAGGGGCACTCGAAATAACCTCACATTCATTCATGAAAGGTCACAATACAAATGAGCTGGTTGGATGGTATGATGGGGAATCGGTATAGCAGGATGTACAAACCTGCATATCATTTGCAATAATACTTTGATGGCCCAAAGGTATGCAGATGAGATACTGAAAACTCATGTCATACCCTACACTGTAGCCATTGGAGATTTTTTTGTTTTCCAGCATGATAATGCCAGACCGCATACAGCTTGTCTTGTTTTAGAACATGTTTGAAGCTGAAACAATACAGTATAGAGAATGACTAGCATGCTCTCCTGACTTCAGTCCAACCGAGCATGTTTGGGACATGCTTGGGTGACGAATTGCTGCAAGACCAAAGCCTTCTTTTACTCTCCGAGACTTAAAGGTTGTACTTCTTGAGGAGTAGAATAGTATTCCCCAAAGTCTTATTGATAACTTTATTGCATCCAAGGAAAACAGGTGTGCAGCAGTCTTAGCTGTTCGCGGAGACCACATTCGATATCAAAATTCTTGCATCATGTCTAAATAATACTTTATTTTATTGTTTACATGTAACCAAATTGTTGCCCTAAATCCTCTTTTCATGTTTCTTCAATATTTTCAAAGAATTAAAGCTTAATTACAATTTTTTAACTTCTTTTTTTTCTGTATTGTGCATTGATAAGTGTGTACTATCCATTTTATGGCAATACGTGGCTGTCTTGCACAGTTTTCTTAGTTTCTTTGCTTGTTCCCTTAATTTTTTTTTAGCAGTGTACTTGCACTATCTCATTTTATATACATCCTAAATGATCTTTTGTTTCTTCAAAACCCAAGAGTTTACTGAATGTGCTAATAAAGTTCCTGTACTCATATTTTAATTCTATGAGTTATTCTTAGCTTATTATTTTAGGTTTCAAATTTTCTATTGGATATAATATAAATAATATAGTAATCTTAGGTTTTCTCTTCTAGATCAGTTGAAGATTTCATTTTTGATGCAGAATGTGGTTGGCGGCATCAGCAATTTTATATCCAATATATTTAGTGTAACAAAATTAAATATTATTAAACACAAAGCAGCTTTAAATATGCTAGCAATATCATCTTCATTTAAAGTAATTATTCTTATAATAGATTTATAATTTCTTTTATGCTATTAGTATCAATATTATATACTTATATATTTATTTTTTGTAACTGAGTGAAGTTGTAATGTGTTTTGTTTTATTTTGTTTACCAAAGGAACTGTTTTACACTTAATAGAGCCATGCTGTTTTAAGCTTTTTTATCAGTAAATTGCTTTAAATCACATATGAGCCATTTTTTTTTTTCAAAATGGGGTGCAAGTCCATTTTATATTCTGTAGAGATATTTAGGGGTTTGAATTCAGATGTTTGAAAAATATTGGTATATTAATTTGATCATTTTGCATTTTTAAAGTGTTAAATTGATTTAATTTTTTAATGTGATTGTTTTTAAAGTATTAGTTTAAAATTATGTAGTATAAATTTTTAACTAAATATAATATCTGCAGAAAATGAACTGGCACCACTTTCTAATTATATATTCATATATGTGTGTTCATATTCTTTTTGGTATACATATGTACAAACAAATACGAGCATGAACATTATTATAAATAACTCATTTCAAAAGATTTTAGGAAGCACTTTTTTTTTTTCTCTAACTTCATATGTATGTCACTCATGTTATTAGTATCACAGTAATCTATAGTTATGCCCTTTTTTCACCTTTAAGTAAAGTTATTGCATTTTTTAGCAATGTTATGTATGTTAGTATTTTCATCCATACTGCTGTAGGTTTGGTTGTTATAATCAAATAAATTTCTAGCCAGTAATTTTTACCTCCAGATTCTATAGGTTACTTCAATTTGAAAATTCTTTTTGACTTAGGCTTTTTCTTTTTTTATAAATATTAATCACTTTAGGGATGTTTAACACTAGAACAGTCAATATTTTTAATTACTTGACCAACCATTTGTAACTAGGGGTGTTGGGGTAGCACTTTGTTCTCCCAAGACATAGGTCCAAGGATTGATCCTTCAGCTGGATAAGGTTAACTAGCCTTTCATCCCTTCAGTGGGTAGGCAAATTAGGGACCAAGTATGCTTAGGAACTGAACTCTAGGGGCTCTATGTAAGATTGACCACCTAATCATAACATATACTTTGTACCCCAGGGCCCTTTGTTTTGAGAATGAAGATTGGCACCATAGTCATAGCTTTTAAGTAGGCTGTAGTACTGGGGAGTTAAGTTTTCATAGAACAACCACTGTGGTTATTTTGACTGCAACAAACAAATCAACAAAAAATATTTGATTTTTAATGTGAATATTGTTATATAAAGTAAATTTTTTTTCTGTAATTGAGAATGTATTTAACATTTTTAATAGTAAATAATTTTATTACATAAAGAAAAATGCCTTTATTCTCAGAAAATATAGCTCTGTGTTCTTATGAAAACCTATTCTTGCAATCAGGAACATATAATTTGCAATAAAAGTTTTGAAAGCACTGATTTTTTCCTAAAGGGTTTTTAGACATTATGAACATGATTTGTTTTTATTTTGGTAGGATGAATATTGCTTATGTTTGTTACTTGTGGTTTGCTAATGAATGCAGTTGGGGCTCCAAATTAATTTTCCTCATTCCCAGGAGTCTGGTCAAAATTATAGTTTGAGTTATATCAATTATTGCCAAACTAGCAATTTTAATTAAGTTATATATGAACAGTAATTTTTAAATTAAGAAACTGCTTCCATACACAGTTGATGTTATATTTGCTGCAAATAAGGATAGTATCAAGTCAAACTTGACATTGGAGCACAAAAAGTTTTTTAAAAAAAGTCTTAATCTTCCTATACAATTTCAGTAACAACTTTTCATATATGATCAAGGACTTTCCTGCTAAAATCTGAAAATTGTTTAAAATAATAATAATAATAATAAACTTATTTAATTTTTTCTGTAGAAAATTCTAGTCTTGGTTCCTTGTTATTGTCTTAACATAGAAACTTACCTATGTTATAAAACTTTATTGTATAGAATTCATCTCTAGAGCCTACTTCTTGTAAATTAATATATCCTGCAGTAGAAGTAAAAAAAGAAGATGTTGCTTACTTAGCAGTTGGGAAGAAAATAAATGACACAATTATTGATTTTTACTTAAAGTAAGTATCAAGCTTTCCTATATATAATATTATTAAAAAAATTAAAATGGGAATTTTTTCATTGACTTATTTGTTTAAATCTTATTTGAACTTTTCAAAACTTTAATATGCATTACATATGAAACATATGAAGGACATTATGTACATATGAAAATATATATTGTTTAGAGATTCTTTATTAAGGTGATCAGTTACAATGCAAGTAATGTTATCCAATTTGGATATTGCAATTTAAGGTAGATATATTACCTTGGTATATATGGCACACATGTGATAATTGACCTAAATAAAATTAAAAATCATTAGATAAGCTGGGTGTATATACTGCACAGAAACAACCAGGTAGGATGCTGCAGTTTGGTACTGGAGGCTTTCATGAAGAACAAAGTAGGCCACATCAATTCGAGCCACACAAAATAATCATGGGTAGCCTTATGTTTGTAAAGCTATTCTAGAAATTTTTTTTCTGTTCAGGCACTAGATTTTCTACTTATTAAAAATCAATACTTTCCAGATGGTATATTTTTTATGATAGTATGAATATTTTGTTTATAATTAGTTTTATAGTACATTAAATGTAGCTTTTTAGTTTAATTTGAGGTTACATGTAAAATAATTAAAAGCTGTTGTATGCTAATTGTTTGAATGATTTATGGTCATGAATTTATAAGTAATTTACTGAAACATTATAAAAATTGTTTATGCATTTTTCAGCTATATCTATACTGAAATTATTCCTGCAGAATTTCAAGCAATAACTCATATATTTAGCTCCTTTTTTTGTAAATTTTTGATGAGAACTTTTTCACAGAAACGTGCACGTAAAAATTGGTACGTATCATATCATATGATATACTTGATATAATAACTATATAAACTACTACTTGTGCATGCATATTGTCAGATGTTAAGTATACATGTATATGATTCCAATGTGTACCAACAAATGGCAAGTGAGCACTTATGTATGTTCTCTCCTAACTGATAATTGCATGGGTATATGAATTTTTTAAAAATACACATGTTTAATGTAAACAAATAAAATGCTACCAAATTTTCAAGAAGGTTTTATTTTTTTAAAGAATTGTTAAGCCTTGCATTATTTTTTTGGGTTTTTTTTTCTTAAAGGTCTGCTTTTTCATACCTACATCACCAAGAATGTGGTATGGAAACAAACCTTTGACATTTAGATATTACTTATATTTTTTTTTATCAAAGTTATATAGAATTCATACTAATTTATTTTTATTTGTTTACATTATTCACTGATTTGTGGTTTTCTTCCAATATTTTAATTTATTTACGCTGGTTTTTCAGCTAGTTATGCAATATTTTAAAAATTGAATGCAGATATAAATAATAAATATGCATGTGTATGATAACAAGAATGGTGATAATGGGTTATAAGGAAATTTTTTTAGCAAGGGGGAGGGTGGTAGAAAGTTTTAAAGTGTATCTTTGGATTAGAAAAATAAAGCTACTATGTAAAACAGTTAAACTTCCATTGCTTGCACATTTTATATATCTGATTTTATTTCTTGTTTTTTTTTTTTTAATGCCTATCAATAATTTTTCATTGATTGTATAGGTTTTATCATAAAAATGTTTTCTGCTTAATTATTTCTTTGTTATACTTGTTCTTCATAATGCTGAATTTATTATGCCTACTTTTTTCCCATATTGCATAACCTTTTTTTAGGTTTTCTTCATGTGAGGAGTATAGAGTATATACTCAGTTTGCAATAAGTAATTTCTAATAAAAATAATTAATTTGGTTGTTAACATTTTATATCATATTTCATTATTGCTAAGTGTAAATTATCAATTGCATCTAAAGTTTTGTCAAAGACAGGTAACCACTTACTTACCAATGTTTTAAAATTGAAATATGATATTTAAGAGATTTCTCAAAAATAATATATGCATACATTCATAGTGTATACATGTATGATTGTATGTATAGATGTGTACATGTATGTATGTATATATATATATATATATATATATATATGTGTGTGTGTGTGTGTGTATATATATATATATATATATATATATATATATATATATATATATATATATATATATATATATATATATATATATATATATATATATATATATATATATATATAAATTCCTTGGGGAAGTGATTTTTAAATATCGTGTTCTTTCTCTAATTTTCAAACATTGGCAGGTTAATGGTTGATTCAGTAGCAATATTGAGTATGTCTTTCCTAAATTTATTTTAAAAGAAATTTTAGTAAAAATTGTTTTATATGTAAGTAGGTTTTTAAAATAATTAGATGTGTTACATATGTGAATGTGTAACTGATACTAGAATAGATTAATAAATAATTTCTCATATTAATTAGAATATGAATCAGTTAATTTTTTATTAAATAATATGAACTCATTTAATTAGCATATATTAAACTAAATTTTAGTTATTTGTATAGGTAAAATATAGTTGTAGCAATAAAATAGCTTGTTATTTTCATTATCTAAAAATAAATTCTAGTTGTGTTTTAATATTCTTAAAATATCTCATGTGCAATAAAAATGTTTCTTTTTTAAAGGTCTGATATTCACAGAAGTGTAAATAGATGGATAAAAAATGTGGACATATTTTCAAAAAAATTTATTTTTGTTCCTATAAATAGAAGAGACCATTGGTATTTAGTTGTTATATGCTACCTAACACAATTGAATCAAAATAGATATGGTAAGAAAAAATACCTTTATTTTCAAAAGATTTAAAAATGTAAATTTTAATCCAGATTTTAGTGAAGACAAATTGTTACATTTCATTATAAAATTTCGTTAGATATATTTTGTTCTTTTAACTCCTTGATATAAAAATAAGATTGAATTTATCTGTCAAAGGAAAAAATAAGAGCACAATTTAATTTAGCTTAATTGAACAATTTTGTACAAGCTTAGAAACTAAACGTTTTATTTTGAAGTTTGCATTGTTGTATAACAGGGATGTCAAGCTCTTTTTATGTCAAAGATCAGGTAGAATGCTGAAAATAAGAAGAGGTTCTGGAGTTCTAAATAAAATTTTTTTTTCTTGTATCAGTTTATAAAATTTAAACAAAATAGAAAAAAACTCATTACTAATTGGCGTTATTTCTACTGTTAGAGCTGGAAATGTATAATTCATGCGTCAAACTATACTTATTTGGCTGTTTAGTATGGCACCTCTTTGATGACACAATATTAATGATTTCTGGAAAAAACAATTATGCAGCATCAAATTTCAATGTGGCCTTTAAATGTACATTGGTAAGGATTAGAATAACCCTTTGGCTTGTAATGTTGATCAGGAAAAATGCTTGCAGACAAATGTGGTTCCAAACACGTACATGAGTCTTGCTGCAAAAATTCTTAATCTTGGATAGTTTGGTGGCAAAAACATGAAAAATTTTGAAATGTCCATATTGACAATTTTTTTCTATACAAATGCTGTCACATTAGAATTATTTTGAGTACCATTGGCAGGCTATCTTCTCTTTTTTTTTATAGTAAAGATTAGGGATCTTTTAAAGCAAAATTTGGTGCAGTTATGAACTCTTCACAAAATATTGTATTGTAAAAACAGACAATTCCCAAATTTCTTCCTGTAAAAGACAGGTTTTTCACAAATCTGTATTATCTTAAAAATTAACCCTTCACAAAGCAAATTCCTTTTAAAACTTAACTTCTTGAATAAATGCAATTTTTATTTTTAAATCTTTGTTTTTATTTTATATGTTTTTAAGTAAGATTTTCTCTAATATTTAAGACTTTATATTAATTTCAGATTTGTATATTTTTGCCAGGAGATTTTTTCCCCAACCAGGCTAAAAATTACCATCTTTACTCAGAAGAATCATATTCTTGAAACTGACATATTCATTTTATATTGGATGTTTATGAATATTCAAGAATTATCTAAAATTTTACTCTAAAGAGGAAAATTTTAATATCAATAGTGTGATCTGTGTATATAAGCTAATATGCTATAATGTTGCTCTTAAGTGATGATTTTTTAATTATGAAATTTGTTATTGAAGAGAAAATTAATCTGGAAGACACTTCTATAGAAGCAAAAAAGTCTTCTGATGGGAATCATTCTAGGAGCAATGTACCAAATACAAGAAGTAAAAAGCATCCATATCTAAAAAAGGGAAAGTGAGTGTATACAACTATTATTATAAATTACTTTAATTTTTTTAGTATAACTTATTTATTGGGATGAAATATAATATACTTAGAATGAAATGATATCTAATAGCTTATGGTTTGATTATAAAGTCTAATTTATTTTATGGTTAATAATCATAGTTAGTGTTTAGGACATGCATTCAAAATAAGTTAACATTTTTTTATAATTTTTACTAACTTTTTTTGTTTACATTATTTATTTTCTAAGCAGTAATATTTTATACCTATTAGATGTACTTTTAAATTGTATGTTTATACAAATATTTTAACTATATATACACATATTCATGCACACATATATCTGAAGTACATAACCTAATAGTTTATCCAATAAGTGTGTGTTGTATGTTAGAAAGAGTGGATGAGTACATAAGGGAATCCAAATATTAAGTAAATGAATTTGTTCCAACTGATGTCATACAGTTATAGTGGTTGGATGCTGGCAAATATATCTAACCAAATTTTAGATAAATTTATGAGATAATGTAGTTTTCAATGTAGTTATTGCTTGTTGTTATAGAATTATGTTTCAAATTTTCTGTGGTAAAAATAAAATTTCTTTAAAATGTATTAGTATTTATAATTTATAGAAAACTCTTGAAATGAATATAAAATATAAAAAGAAGTCTTAATATTAGTGACATTATGTACAATGGTTTTTACATAAATTAATGTACTAAAGATAAAGTACAGATAATAACATTAAGTAATGAAAGAACTTTTCTTCCAAGTACAAAATATGATTATAATCTTTATGATTTCATATTATATTAATATTATTTTATTGTGATATTGACATACTTTTTAGGCTTCATATTTTTATATTACTAATATTTAGTTTTTTAATTGATTAAAATTTTCAACTTTAGAAAAAGGTGGCCACTAACTGCTACTATTGGTCAGTGGCTGGTAAGAAAATTTCCTAGTTCTATCCTGTAAGGTCAGCTCCAAGAGAGGTGCAAAAGAAGTAACAACATAAAATTTCAATCTGATAACCTAACCTAGATAGAAATATATATATATATATATATATATATATAGTATTTGCTCACAGACATTTTTCAATTAGAAAATTCTGAATTAACTGTATGTAATTCTGATGAAATACTTGCTGGAAATGACCAAATGATAGGGTGCTGTTCTTTATGACTCGAGTTTTTGAGTTTCAATCTTTGCTGCTGCCATGGATGTTCATAGTTTTTCAGAATTAATTACCTTTAAGCAGTAGCTCCCAATCTCATTAGCCCTCATGTAACCAAAGAGTAGACAGTCATATTCCAAATGAAACCTGATAAAATACTTCAATTCATATAAATGTAATTAACATTTAAAAATTATTTTGGGCTCTCAGAATTTGACTATTTGCATTTTAAAATTCACAGCTATTTTTTAATGCCTAAATAAAAGAATAATTAAAAAAAGAGCATGAGATAAATGTCCTATATTCTGTTATAATTGGAGAAGTTTTCTATTAATCAGTTTTATTGTAGAAAAACAAAGTGCAATTTAAATTAAATGTTAATATATATATATATATATATATATATATATATATATATATATATACACACACATACAGAGTGAGACAGTTATAGTTATATAGTATGCTGAGTGATATAGAAGCAAAGAACAATGAAATGAAGACAGTGGAATCTCAAAAGTATTATATTTTATTCATGTCGAAACTGACAGAACACTAAAAAAAAACAAAAAACCTTGCCAAAACCTTTTCAAATACCATACATCTGCTTTTATAGTTATTTGTGCCAACCAATTAGCAATCACTACAAGTCACATGATGTAACTTATGCATCAGAACTCTATTTTTAGATATGTAACTTTAAGGATTTTACTAGGGAACAAACAAGAACATTTGCTAGGGTTGCTAGAAAAGAATTACCAGAAAAACAGATTCAGAACCAAAAGTGATAAAAACATCATTACATATTTGTTATATATATATATATATATATATATATATATATATATATATATATATATATATATATATATAAGTGCATTATACAGTTTTATGCATTGTATTTTTCTTTTCAATATTTTCACAGGCCATGTATATGCTTTTTTGATTCATTAGACAAAAGTTCTATTCTAAAAGCTGATAAAAAAATGGTTGCAGAGACCTTAAAAAGGTAATTTTCTTTTCATGATTACTCCTTCATTTTGTATGTAATTAGTTTAATTTTCATTATTTTGACTGAGAAATATGTGGTACATTTTGTGTCATAATTTTTTATGAATAATTTAGTATTTATGTAAATTTTAATGAGCAGATACAGACTTTTCAGTTAGAAAACATCTGGATCCACACAGATTTATCTTGCATGTTCTCTACTTGTACAAAGAGATGTATCAGGAGCATGCCAAGTTCAAACCTTTCAGTCAAGGATTTTAGCTTGTCATGCTAACTACTAGTGTGTCTTAACAAAAATAATATATTCTTAACTGTATAACAAAGAAACATCCTACATATTATCACAGAGGTTGTAAACTTAAAACTGTAAAGATTTATCAGAGCTCATTCTGTTGCTAAAAATCTGATGTGGATACATAAGTTTCCTGTACACAAATATTAAATACATTTTTTTCTGCACCTTGTTTAAAATTATTTTATTAATATGTGAAATATGACTCTCATATTCTTTAATAAAGTTATAACAGTTCTAAGTACATTATTTCAGCATTTTATTTATACACACATGTATGTACTTACAACATCAAGTCAAAACATGTAAAAATTCATTCAAGGATAGTGAAAATGGATATTTAAAGTTTTAAAGATAAGGTTTCCTTGTATGTATGTACAGACGTCAAAATGAATTGAAGCATGGTCATAATGGATATTTCTTTTGAAATATAAACACCAAAATTTGTGATTGCAATACTTTTTTTTCTTGGTACAAGAAAGTAAAGTAAAATGCACATAACTGGGATATGACAGGCAACAGATCTTGTTTGGGATAATTAATGACAATATGGCACTCAGAAACATTTTGAAATTTGTGTCCATAATGAGAAATAAATTAAGTGATGACTATAACAGACTTAAGAACCAAATTCTTTTGGTATGTCTCTCACTTTTAGCAGAGCTGTGTATAGCTTTCAGAATCAGTAAATCCTAAATCTTGTTAGTTCTTGAATAGTTAGCTTCTTCACAGTAAGACATTAGCTGCTGCTAACCAATAAGTATAATGCTGACTGTGATATTTGTTTCTCAAATAAAGTGTAATATTTTATGTAATTAAGAAGTATATGCTTGTAAAATGTTTTGCATGTCCTAAAATATATTAAAAGAATTTAAATTAAAATTTCATGTTGTTGGAACATTTAACATTAAATGTGTTGTTTACATTTAAGATCATATATTTGTTTTGTTTTTCTAATTGAGATCAGACTGCATGTCATTCTAGGTAGTTAATATATCTAAGATTCTGATAAGTTACTTGTATATCATCTTTATGTGCAAAGTAGAATTTGAGTTTGTACTTAAGACTAATTTAATAAAATTATTCGTAATCGTGCAGACTCTTTCATACAATGAATTATTATTCCTAGTAGTAAAAAGCAAGTTTACACATTTTTCACTGTGTTTTTCAATTTATAAATGCTAAGAAAAATTTTTATATGTGAAATTTTTGTGTATTAGATTAAAATAAAATTAAAACAATAAATAAATTTGTAAATTGTATTATACACATAAACAAAGAATCTTCTGAATTCTCATTTTAACCATATTCTTTATCTTAATATTTTTTCAACAGATTTTTGAAAAAGGTTTGGAACAGTAAGAATCCAAACAAACCTTACAATTGGGGAAATATACTTTGCCTTAAAGCTGTATGCCCACAGCAAGAAAATGGTGTTGATTGTGGGTTATATCTACTACAATACGTAGAAAGTTTTTTTAAGGTTTGTATTGAATATTTAGAATTAATTACAAATTTTGACGCATTTTAGTTGGAATTTTTATGATACATCTGTAAAAGTTTAATAGGCATGCATATTTAATATTTATAATCCTATTTATAAATTTATCAAAAAGATAGTAAATTTTATTGGTCTATAGAATAAATCGCTCTGTTCTGGTGAGATAATGTAATAATTGTGGTTATGAATTATATATATGTTATGACATCCCATCTTTTTCCGATGTAACCTGAGATGTCTTGTAGTCATGCACAGAGAAGGTGGCAGATATTTTATTTTATTATTTTTTTTTTAATGTGGAGTATTTCATCATTAACAGATGTGAATCGTTGACTTGTATACTCTATGAAATCTAGCAAATAGGTCTTTTCACAATACTGTTGCTTATAGTTTTCAACTTTAATCCTGAGGCTTGATGTGTCTTATGAAAACTTTAAGACTTTTATAGTGTCAACCTCATCCTGTCTTAAGGTTTATTTATGACTGTATAGTGTCTAAAAATCTTGAGTTATAACACTTGTAGGTGCTAGTCAATATGATAGACCTTTATTGAAGCAAGTTTATGAATTTAGAATGAGAGGTTTAGTGTTACATTTATTAATTAGTCTTAGGTGCTGGTATATTTTTTAATATATATATATATATATATATATATATATACTTATATATTTCTTTTTCATACTCCATATCAATATCTCACTGCTGGCATAGATGTTCATAGCCATTCAGAATTAGCTGTAAGAAGTTGGTCCTTGTCTCATATAGTAAAAAAGTAGACTTCAAAGCAGCCAACTCCATCATGTTATGTGTGCAACTAAAACACATACTCTTTCAGAGCTGTCTTTCATCATATAGCTTTTTTATTTCAATTCTTAACTATGCATAATTTTATAACTGGCTATATGATATCTAAAGCAATATCATCCCAAGTTTTCCAGATTACTAAATTTCTTCCAGTATTCATTAGATATTACAAAGGATTAAAGTAAAGGAAATGTAAACAATTATGAATTTCTTTGTAGTTAGAAGGTAATAGGTCACATGTGATATATATTTACTACATATGACGACTTTCAAAAATGTAAATAACTTTTGTTATATACTGTCTACCAATAAGTATTTGGACACCTATGCAAAGGACGATATCTGTGGTCCTGAGGTACGTCATGGCCTCTGCCGGTATACATTGTGTAGGAAACAGCATCGGCATTAGTCGGATGCAAGATACCATGCAGTTCGGAGCTCTCTGATTTGCAGAAAGGTATAATTATCAGGTATCATAAATGTGGCTGATCCTTAAGGGACATATCTAGTGATCTGAAGTACTCAAAATCGACAGTGGCTAATGTGATTAAGAAGTGGAAGGTGAGCAGTGATTGTCAGAATGTGACCTGAGTCAGCAGACCAACAAAACTGGGAGATAGAGATCGACGAGTGCTGTCCAGAGAAATTCGGAAGAACTGCAACCAACCGATGGTCCTCATCTTCAAGGAGTTTCAACAGGCATCCGACAGAATTGTTTCAATGAATACCATCCATAAGGAAGCACATCTGCTTGGTTTTCATTGTCGTGCTGTTGCCCATAAACTTTTGATCACAAAGTCCAACTGTGCTGCAAAGCACTTCGAAATTGGACTGTAGATCATTGGAAGCGGGTTCCATAGAGTGATGAATCAAGGTGCACCCTTTACCTTTCGGATGGCAAGGTCTGGGTATGGTGTCTGCCTGGAGAACGTCTCCTGCCAGAATGTATTGTGTCAACAGTCAAGTACGGTGGAGGTGGAATTATGGTCTGGGGTGTGTTTCTCCTGGTATGGATTGGGACCCTTGGTTGCCATTCATGGTAAGCTGAATGCCGATGCCTACTGCACTATTTTGGATGATAATGTGCTTCCTACATTGCGGCAGTTTTATAGGTTGGACCCCTGTTACTTTCAGGACTACAATGTCAGTTGTCATGTTTTGAGGTTAACGAAGGCTTGGTATTGTGCGAATGGACTGGCCTGGTCAGTCAGGTATCACAAATGTGGCCGAGCCTTAAGGGACATATCTAGCGATTTGAAGTACCCAAAATTGACAGTAGCCTATGTGAAGTGGAAAGTGAGCAGTGATTGTCGGAATGTGGCCCAAGTCGAATCCCTTGTTACTTTCAGGACGACAATGCCAGTTGTCATGTTTAGAGGTTACCAAGGCTTGGTATGATGCCAATGGAGTTCATTGAATGGACTGGCCTGCCCAGAGCCCAGACCTGAACCCTATTAAGAACTCCTGGGACAAGTTGGATCGCCGAATTAAGAGGTGCACTACCCGTCCAAAATCGGTGAAGGAACTTGTATGTCTACTCCAAGCTGAGTGGAAGACAATACCACTAGCTGTAATACAAAGACTTGTGGAAAGTATGCCCCAGAAGGTTCACGCTGTAATTGCCTCTCGTGGAGGCTCTACCAGCTATTGATTTTGAATAAAGTTTGTTTTTATTTTCTATCACAGGTGTCCAAATACTTATTAGTGGACAGTGTACTTTAAAATTTATCTTATTACTTCCTTGTAAGGAATATTATTTTTTGTGCAGATCATGCTCTTAAACTTCATTTTTGGTGCATAAAAACAAATAATAATCCCTTTATATGTGTTTGTGTGTTAATTTATAAAAACAAATCAGTTGTAAACATTACAATTTTAAATTTATAAAAAAGTGTTTATAAATAATCAGCTGTAAACAATTTTTATCAAAATTTCAGGAGTAAAGATGTTTAACATGATAACTAAAAGAAAAACGTAAAAACATTTATTAATTATTATTTTCTTAAAAAAAAAAAAAAAAAAAATTGTCACTAAATTTTTAGTCACAAATATTAAGGGTTGAATTTAAAATTATTAAAAATTTCTATAAAATATTTAAATGATTCACAGGATATAGAGTATATAATGACTCATAGGATATCTTATTTTGATGGAAAAAGATGCAGTTGATATTTAAGATTGATATTATAAAATAAGTAATAAGGTTATACCATATAAACAAATAATCTGTTATGTTTATAAGAAATTTTAATTTTAACAAAGTTATGATGTCATAAATTGGAAAATTTGTTGCCTGTGATGCAATATGAAAATAATATTTGAAATAACAGCATAAAAAATTTATTTTTACATTTTTTAATTGCTTGTATATATCCAAAAAACAGAGTTCCAAGATTTAAAAAAAATAGAGTACTAAAAAGGGATGGAGTATTTTTAAAATTTTAGGTGGACAGTGTTGATTTACATCCTTTAAAAGCTAAGCATATCAGTTGTACAAATCCATCAAAAATTGTAGATTTGATTAAAGTTAAAAAAAAAAAAAAAAAAAAAAAAATATATATATATATATATATATATATATAATGTATCTATGTAGGTATGCATTTAAAATGGTGTTTAGTGTTGTATATTATATTGCAGTTTTACAAAAGCATTAAAATAATACTTGTGCATTTTCAGAATCCCATTCCTTATTTTGGAAATCCAATGCCTGTTTTGAAAAACTGGTTTCCTAAGAATTATATAACCAATAAAAGGACTCAAATCAAGAAAGTTATATCTGAACTAAAAGCTAAAAAAACGAACACTTTTCAGCTGGAATCAAGTAGTAGCTCTGATGTTGTTGTAATTTCTTAGAAAAATGAGAAAAAGTTATGTAATTATTTGAGACCTTGAAGTAAAATATTTCATAATGAATATTTTTGTTCAACATTTGAGACATTCAAAATCATGCCTGACTTATTTGATAAAATGTGATATTGCTTAATAACAATGCTATGTTGATTATACACACTAATTAAAAAATACTTTGTGTTTGTCTTATATGAAAAAAGTTTTTTATCAATTCTGCATAAACAATAAATTAATTATATAAGAAATGTTACAACTTTGGTCACTCCTATGAATATATTAATTTTTTTGCCAGTTGTATTTTATTTTCTGAATGCTTTATGTTTCAGTTATTAAAGTAGCAGCATCATATATAAAGCTGAATCAGACAGTAGCTAAATAGGTAGGGCATTAACTTTCACTACCAAATTCGATGAGTACTGGCATGTACTACTATACTGGCTAGTTTCCACTACTGACTGGATGTTTATAATTGTTTGAAATCAGTTTAAAGCTGTAGGTCCTGGTCTAAATTATCTCTTATGTTATAAAAAAAATTAACCATAGCATTCCAAACCAAATCATAAATAAAGCTGAAAATAATATTTTAGAATCTATTTTTATGTTTGTCATAATTTCATATAAGATGCACAAATTTGTTAGGTAAATTAAATCATGTCAAATTTATAGTTATGGTAATTAAGTGTATTCTTATAATTGACCGTCTTATGTTAATGTGATTTTTTTTAGTGTGGTACTGAGACTATTTTAATTAGTTCTTTGATTTTCACCTTTAAATATCCTAAGAGGGAAATAAAATATACTATTTAGTAGGAAAATGTTAGTATGTTTTATTAATACTTCATTGATGTGAGATAATATTATTCTCAATTTTGTTACTGAAAACATTTGTATTTAAAAATGATTAATACCTTTATAATAATCTCATTGAAAATTTACAAATTATTAAAAAAAATTAAGTTTATTTTGAATTAATTTTAATAAGTTGCTGCTTGGCAAATTAATATAAGGAAGTATAGATGACATAAGACAAAAATTAAGAAATTTAATGTTTTGCTGTTTGGAAAAAAGATGATGAAAATCACTGAAACAAAATGCATGTTAATTATAGTGAGTACAAGATTATTTAAGATGTGTGGGAGCTATTTGCAATTTGTATACTTCATAAAAGATTAATAAAAAATTTTATGACTCTCAATTTGCTAAGTGTTATGGAACAGTTATATTATTTTATAATGTATTCTTTCATGATGAAATATTTATAAAAAAATCATTTAGAGAATACACAGGGTGTTAAAGTTTTTCCAAAGTACAGTTCTAATGTTATGATCACAGACAATTTTACATTACCAAAAGACAACTGAAACCTTACATTTATATTGTATAATGTATCTGAACATTTCAAACATTGTAGTGATATGTATCTGCAAGGTATTTGATACATTGTGTGCTGTGTGGTTTTTGTTTGTCCTTGACTGCTGAAACAAATATTTCTTATATTTCACAAAGTATGTTCTATTTATAATGATTTCAATGGCTCTTTTATATAGAGTATCTATGAGTTCAATATTGTACATTTATTTTTGTGTATGTATACAACTTGTTTAGTTGAAATTAAAGCAATATGTTTCTTTTGATACTTATGAATTGCTAAAATTAAACAAAATTGACATTGTTTCAAATCTTCTACAGCATAAAAATTATTTTTTAAGATAGTAAAATTTTCACTGAATATTAAGCTATTGGTTTTTTTTTTTTTTTTTTTCATATATTTCCAAAGTTTCCAAAAAAGCAATTTTATGTATCATGATTTCAATGGTTATAGTTAAGTTATCTGATTCAGTCTAATTTCAACATTTATTCTAATGAATATATACATAATTTTAGTGAAAATTGAAACACTGTAATACATCTTTTTGTATATTTTCAACATTTTGCTACAAAATCAACCTTGTTTTTAATCTTGTATAACATAAAATGTTTTGTATAGGGTAGAGAAATAAGACTGATTGATCTAGTTTTGTTCTTTCTTGATAATGTCCCATTAAAATTTTTTTATATTTTAGAAAAAAATTATATATCATAATTTCAATGGTTATTTTTTAGTTATCAAAGTCTATTATTGCACATGTATTCTTCTGGATACATATAATTTGCCTAGCTGAAATTAAAGCAGTGTAATATATATAATTTTAAAATATCGTATTCTAATAGTTATATTTAGAATATTTAATTACTCATTATTGCACATTTCATTATAAAAGTACAAGAAGGGAAGGGAAAAGTACTTTTAAAAGTTATAAATACCAGAATTTAACAATCAGTGATATAGGAATATGTGAAAATCCTATACAGGATACTAAAAACTATATATAATTAAAAGCATGATGACTTTGTTTTAAAATATATTTTTTAATTCAAATCAAACAACAGAAACCATCTAATATTGCAAAATATTTTTTAATTCATTCAGTTAAATTTTCAGGATATAATTTAAGATTAGGAAAGAGCTAAGAATAAATAAAATAGGAATAAATAATTTTTTTTTCATTTAATACAGTTCAATCTTTAAGATCTAATTTAAGATCATAAAATCTTCTTAACATGCTCTTAGTATGTTAAGAATAGCTTAACAAAGGCACAATTTAATGCTTGCAAATTTTCTTATCCTTACTGTTTATCTGTCTCTGATTCAGAGCTTGAAACAACTTGGTCCTGGCTATCTGAATTGCCCTAGACATGGTCGGGTTTATACCAGATGAACCTGGTAACTGGTCTTTTTTCTTCACAATTCCTTCAATCACATACCCCCTGAATTTTTGTTGTCTCTTTGCCTGTAATAACATAAGAGAGATTAATATACCCATGCTTTGTAAGGTAAAAAGAAAAAAAAACATAAATGTTTTCAAAAAGCAAAGCAATTCTTTATTTTTAATCTTAGTTTAAATATTAAATCTAATACATACTTTTCCTGTTTATTAAGGACCATTTTGAAGGTATTATCCAACGTAAAAAAAAAAACAAATTTATAAGTTTTTGTTTATTAAAATCATTAATTTCATTTTATAATAAAGTAACAGCTATAAATAATGATTAGAGTACCACAGATAATACATTGGATATAGATGACAAGACATTGATGAAAGAAAAATAATGAGGCATAATCGAAAGAAATAATTAAAATCTTAAAACTTATATAATTTTACTAAAAAATGCTTTTAAAGAGTAACTAAAAAATATGAAGAATAAATGTTGGTTAAAATAAGAAAACATTTTGATAAAAAAAAAGTCTAGATTTACAATGCAAATTATCAATCTATCAACTAAACTTAAAATATCAGTCAGTTTTTATTCATTTTTTAAAATTCATTATAATAATATGAAAATTATAAATGTTATATTTAGCTTTAAATTATTATAAAACCTATTTAAAGATATTGCATCACCTCATTATTAAAATTTTTTTTGCCATAATTCAAATATTTATAGCCAAACAAACTGTCAACAGTTCATTAAGAATTGTGATGATTCAGATTCTGTTTTAGGGTGTAACATCTAAAGCAGCAATAGACAATATCTATAAGGAGTTAGTAAACTCTTTTAAAATGATATCTAATATGTAGGACATTTTATAAAATTGGGTAAAGAAGTGATACAGACTTCATTTTTGAGATTCTTTTACCATTGGATTTGTCCTTTAATCAATGATATTATAAAACAAGTATTCAGGTAATTTCAAGAGTGCTAAATTTTATTTGTCCTTATAAGGTGTAATTAATATTATGGAAATAATTCTACATCTATGTGTGGATGTTTAGATCATTGTTATACTGTTTTAAGCTTCAGTGAAATGCAAAGCTACAATAAAACATAAATTCATTTTCAATATGCTATGTATTTAAAATTATAATGCTTATAAATGTGAGTGATACATGAAAATAGTTGCCAAATGATGGCTGATTGGTTAGGGTGCTGGCCTTTGTACCGGAGTTCATGGGTTCGAATCCCACTGTGGCATGGATGTTCGTAGCCATTCGGAATCAGCTTTAAGCTGTAGGTCCTGGTCTCATAAGCTCTTGTGTTGCAAAAAGTAGACCGTAGCACTCCAAACCAAACATGAAAATAACTAAAAACTTGGAAGTTCTGTGTAGACTATAAAGTAGTGTATGTATGCCTTCTGCATGACACGATAAATCCTTGGTAGTTGAATTTTGCCATACATTTTATTACATCATCCTGTCAGTACTAATCACTGTAGTATTAATCTGTTCCCTAAGCTATTCTTTTTTACCTTCAGGGGTAGAGGAGGTCATTGGTTATATAAGTAAGGATTTTTAATGTGTTTCCATAGAAAGATTAACAAATCATTAATTTGGCTGATGCCAATGGATGACCTGGCTTCAATGGATATTGACATGGTTGCAGATACATGAAAATTATTTGAGGTTGCTTTTATACTAAGATGGATTATTGCATCAACCATTGATAATGTTTATTATATGGCTCCAGAAAGTGTTACATCTTACCGGTGGTTCTGGAAAGTCCCCTGATTCCTCATCTAATATCTCAGTTTCAGACAAAGATGGAGATTCCCCCACTTGAATCATACCACTCGCTGCAACATTCTCCAGAGTCAACCCGTGTCTTTCAAAGGTTTGCTGCATATCTACTAGGAGGTTTGGGGAGGCTTTTGGTTTTAACTGGAGAAATTGCAACTGTTCTTGAGCCCCTTCATTATCACCAGCCTATATATACAAATTACATCAAAGAATCATTTTTAATACACTGTGACTTAATTTAAAACTAAAATAATAATTGAATGGATGATAGGAAAAAATATTCTAGAGAAGCTTTTTTATGGAAAATTCTAAGACTGTTTTATTACAACATTCTTAAATTTCAAAATAAATTTTAATTTGTCAATTGCATATTTTGGAAATACATATTCAATAATTTAACAGTAATAAACAGTATAAAAGGTCTGTAATTTTATTAAATAACTACATATGAGTATTTAAATGTAGAAGAATTAATTTATGATATTTTAGGAACTTATCTTTTTCTAATCCTATATTATTCAACTCTGATATTAATTAAAAAAAATGTAAAACACAGAACAAATATATATATATATATATATATATATGTATGTATGTATGTATGTATGTATGTATGTATGTATGTATATCTCCATTTGTATATACATCAGTAGTAAAGGGCACTATGTTGTTAAAAATTCCAAATTCTGCAGGAGAGCAAAATAAGATATTTTACAGGTCAGTTATATATACATATATATATATATATAGATATCAATAAAAAAATTTTTTAACTAACAAGAAAGGATATATTTACTTTGCGTCATTGATTAGTTATAGCTTATTGTATTTCTTACATTTATATTTGCATTAAGAGCTGTGTATCTCAACACAAAAAGCAAGGCTATGGTGACCATTAATATATATATATATATATATATATATATATATATATATATATACACACACACACACACACACTATATATATATATATATATATACCCACATTCATGCACAGGTATAATAGTCTAGACATTTTCTAATTGCTTTTCATGAACAATAAGGGTACAAAATAAAATAATATCCCTGGGTAATTTCATCAGCATGGTTGTTATATTTATGGTAATTTCTATATATTTTCATTGTTCACTCATATGTGTAAATTTCAGTAACATTTATATAAGATCCACAGTAACAAAATTTTTAAATTAGGTATTGAAGTTACATGGTCTTAATTATTTGGTTTTATTTACCAAATTTACTTGTGGCATCTCGAAATTAGAAGTTGTCACAGTTAAAGAATTTTCAGATACAGCTCCTTTCAAATGCACAAAATCAGTAAGGGTTAGTCTATACTTCTTCATAGTATTCTTGAGGTCTTCTTTGATGTTGTTCAATTGAAAGAATTCCTGGGTAACTTTTCCCTGATTTTCAGAGTTTTTTTCACTGGTAGCAGCCTATATAAATGTAATTAAATGTAAATTACATGAATGAATCCTTCTTAAGTATTTCTTGTTTTATCTTAAAACTGAGTAAATTATTTTCTTATTAACTTTAAAATATGATTTTAATTATAAAAGAGAGTACAATACATTTAAATATATAGAGAGAGTGAGAAAGATAGAAAGATGGAAATCTATAAATTTATATTGCTGCATAGAAACTTAAGTGTGAAGACTTTTTAAGCTGTTTTTACAAACAATAATAATTATTATCATATGTTAAAATAATAGACTTTACTGAAATATTCACATTAGAGTAATAAAAATTAGCTATAGAGAATAGATAGTTTTTATTATCATTATTTTGTTTTACCATAGGTTGCGGCTCTTCCAAGTTCTTATTTTGTACAACCTCTCCCATGCCAGCAGACTATATAAATATATGTAGAGTCAATGAATCATTTTTTACATTTTGTTGATTTAACATAAAAATGAATTAATGATTCTGCTAGTAACTTAAAAATAAGATTTGGAATTATAAAATAGAATGCAATGTTATATATATGATACATGTTTGCATGTAATGATAAAGAATTAGTGTAATAAATTATTTAACTCTAATATTCACATTTCATCTTAATTTGATGTAGAAATTTATTCATATAAATAGATCACACAGAATGCTAACTTTTGCCTGCAGGCTTATACACATGTATACTGTAGATACCAGATTGTTACTTTTTGGAAGTTATATTATGCCTGAATCTGTGCAAAAACTTCCTTCTAACTTGTACATGGTTGAGGTTTAGACATATTCTACTTAACAAATTTGAAAGTAAAATGGCTAATGTTTATGTTTCTGGAAAAAAAATTATTTTGCTATGACTGTCTGATTTTGATTACTAGTGATTTTTCAGATTTATTACATATATGTTATACTGTGGAATTAGCAGCAATCTCTGATTTCACAAACCATCAATGGTCTCCCACAGTTCTAGTGACCATCCAAACATAATTATAAATTTAATAAAACTAGTCCAAATTTGATATGCTGGGACTAGGATCAGCAAAACTGAATAGAAACATCTCCCTCAAGCAAGACATATGTACATATTCCCAGAAAATTAGAAATTTCAGCACTGTTGAGGTTTGTCAGCAGGCCTGTTGGTTATTTAAAAATAGCAAAATCAACATGCAGGGTCTCAAATCCCATGAGATTACAAATGAATAAAGAGCAAGAAGTGTAAGTTAAGTTTTTACTGATTTGAAAACAGAAGAGATTTTGCTCTTGAAATGAGGTTTTTTTCCTTCAAAATGAAATATAATTAAAAATAGGGAAAATAATTTAGATGCATTTAGGTTAAATTTTAATATGTTACATTTTTGTATATTCAGTGGACTCTCACTTATTTACCTCATATTTATGTGACTCTTGAAAGAAAGCATCTCTTTCCTCTAGTCCCAGCAACACATTAAGGGAAATAATGATAAATTTCTCTTAGTTATATAACTGTTGGTTACACGCTTCTCTCACCTGTATAATATGTTTTGGGTTAAGAAATGCAATCTCCTCTCACTTGAGCTACAACAGTTTGGTCTACAATAACTGTTTAGTGTATTATACTGTTCATAGCAAAAAATTAATTTTTAAAAATTCTTTGTGAGTTTAGCATGATATTGATATGGTACATAGCCTTACTGCATCTTTGATGAGATTCAAGAAGCTTTATATATATATATATATATATATATATATATATATATATCTAGAGAGTAAGAGATATACTATATACAGAGGTATAAGTGTGTAAATATATAAATTTATATTCTGTACTGAATCAAAAGTCGATGTTTTTGCAATTACGAAACCATAATAATTCATATTACATATTTTAAGAGCACCCCTGCCTGGTTTATTTAGCTTTGCACTCCTCTGATTTTTATAATGTGCTGTTGATGACTCTAACATTTAGCATTTATAAATTTTAGTAAAATTTAAAACGAGCTGCAAAACACTTTGATTTTTAAAATTAGGACAGTCTTAATTTTTGAATTTTTATTTACCCTAGTTTCTGGTGACTCCTCTACCAAACTATCTAACAAATGTGAAGGATTCTCAGGCACGGAAACTTCCTTCCAATTTGAAGAATTGGTACAGTTCATTCCATGTCCATGATATTCAAGATTTTTTACTGTTTCTTCTAAAATCCTTTTCATTTTACAAACTGGATTATTATTTTCTTCCTTGATATCTTCATTGTCTCCAGTGATCTGTAACGGGATTTAAGAAACTTAATTTATTGAAATAGTTTATAGGAATTGTATAAATGAGAGGACAATTTATGTGTATATATATATATATATATATATATATATATATATATATATATATATATATACTGTTGTGTATTTTTCTACCTTCTCAACTCCATTCTGTGTATTTTTCTTGGTACATCTCAACTCCACTCTGTTCTGTCACATCCTCTGTATGTCAGTTTTATTCAATCCGGATTCCATTATGGAACGTGCTTACTATGCTCTCAATAAAATATTAAAAAATAAATAAAAAAAACATAGCAATTGGCGACGAAGGGAAAAAAAAAACGTAATCGCCATGGCCGAATTAGCACAATTAGTAACAACGCTGCAAGATTTTGTAAAAGCAATGAAACCTCCATAAGA
>CM063502.1:109963998-109968998 GCA_032207245.1 Pardosa pseudoannulata | reverse complement strand
TCAGGGGAAAAGCTGAGCCATTAACCGGCGACAGCTGGAAAATGTGTTAAATGGGCAGAATATTTGCATGTATTGCACAGAAAGCTTTGGGAAATGTGTTGGAAGAATTTTAAGTCAAGGACACTCCTTTGATTAAGACATTTTGTGGCTGAGAAA
The DNA here is from genome assembly GCA_032207245.1 of Pardosa pseudoannulata. Taxonomy (NCBI): domain Eukaryota; kingdom Metazoa; phylum Arthropoda; class Arachnida; order Araneae; family Lycosidae; genus Pardosa; species Pardosa pseudoannulata. The sequence continues at coordinate 109,968,842 of CM063502.1, read as the reverse complement.
ATAGATTTTAAGGAATTAGACTGGGAGAGAGAGGAGGTTTTTAAAGAGATATTAAAGTAAAATACTTTTGATATATATCTCTCTGTCTATATATATTATATATATTACACACATATACATATATATATATATATATATATATATATATATATATGTATATATATATATATATATATATATATATATATATATATATATATATATATAATATACATATATATATATATATATATATATATATATATATATACATATATACATACAGAGAAAAAGAGAAGCTTATACGTCTATAAATATATAGATTTATATTCTGTACAGAAACAAAAGTCTGGATGTTTTCATATCTCTCTTTATGAATTATAAAGATTCATATAATTACAAATTTACTATAAATTTAAAGAACACTCATTGCTGGTTAATTTAGTTTTGAATTTCATTTACTTTTGTGGTACATTGTAGATGATTTTGTTTCGATAGCTTTGTGTTATTTAGTATATATAAATTTTAGTAACATTTAAAACAAGTTGTAAAATAATTGAATTTTCAAAATTAGGAAACAATATATAGGAATATAGGAAAAAGAGTCTTAATTTTTTAATTTTATTTACCCTAGATTCTGATTCCTTCAAGATGCTAACTAAGAAACAGGAATTTTCAGGTGTGTGATCTGTATTCCAATTTACGAAATTAGTGAGTGTTATTCCATGACATTCAGCAGTCTTTGTGATTTCTTCTGTAACCAGTTTCATTTCATGAAGTGGATGGTTACTGTCACCCTTGCTGTCATCTTTGATCTGTAACGAGATCGAAGAAACTTAGTATGTTAAAATAGGTTATCTCTCATTTTTGCGACTCTCACTAACAGGGCTTTTTTCTTCGGTCTGGGACCCATATAAGTAAGATGTCGTATATATATTATATATATATATATATATATATATATATATTATATATATTTTTATATATATATATATATATATATATATATATATATATATATTATATATATATATATACATATATATTATATATATATGTCAGGTTTGAAAATGTAAAATTAATAAATTAGGGGTTTGAGAGCACTTGACGTGTAAGGATTGAGGGAGAGCGTCTTGAGAAAGGATTGCTGCATGAATCCTCGCTAAGTAGGGCTCCTTTGTTTAGCCTATGCCCGCCAACTGACGGAGGCCATGTTTTATTATAATGTGAATAAATAGTGTTTAAAGAAAAAATTATTATGACTCTTCATCCCTCCAGGCATAGGCCTGACATATATATATATATATATATATATATATATATATACAGGGAAAAAGAGAGATAAACTTATATGTCTATCTTTATACATAAAATTATTCTGTCCTTGTGTTTGTAATAGATCTCCTCCTAAACGGCTGGACTGATTTTGATGAAATTTTGTGTATGTAATTAAGTTGATTCAAGAATGGTTTAGATTTACAATTTGATCCGATAGAAAATGTTTTTTTTATTAAAAATCCAGAATTGCGCTCTTATTGAGATTATTATAATGTCGCTTGATGCCGTTCTTAGTTAACGTATCTGTGGCGCACTAGTCAGCGCAACGGGCTTCAGTAGGAGAAGTACCGGGGATGTGGAAATTTTAATTTAATTTGATTACGTTTGTGATGACTCTACGCATGGTGGCGTCAAGCATTTTTAAAATATTTTTTTTCTTATTTTTCCATCAAAACGGTCTGATTTATAAGTTATTTAAAAATATTTTACAATTTTTTTGGATTTACAGCGTTAAAACCGGACAACGTCTGTTGGGTCATCTAGTAAATATATAAAATCCGATACTGCATAGAAACAAAAGTCTTTATGTTTTTGATAATCTTTTTACAATCAATGATTCATATTAAAAATGTAAAGAGCACCCCTGCCTGGTTTATCTGGTACTGGATTCTCCTGATTATTTTGTAATGTGTTGTTGATACGTTTCCAGTACATGTAAATTTTAGTTATGTTTTAAACAAGCTGTAAAATATTCGGATTTTTAAAATTAGGTATCTTTAAATTTAGGTATCTTAATTTTAAAATTTTATTTACCCTGTATTCTGGTGACATCAAGTTACTAGTTGACAAAGATGTAGAATATTCGGGTATGGTAACTTCATGCACAAAATCTGTAAGGGTCATTCCACGACATTCAGCAGCCTTTATGATTTCTTCTGCAATGCATTTTATTTTGCAGAATAGATCATTCTCATCTTTATTTTTTGGCGGTTCTTCACTGCCAGCAGCCTATACAGATGAAATTGCTTGAATGAGTCCTTCTTAAGTATTTGTTCACTTAACTTAAAGTTGATTACAGTATTCTCTTATTAACTTAAAATTATAATATGAAATATAAAAGAGAGAATAATAGTTAATACAAATATACATTTATGAGGATGATCAGAAAGTAAGGTTAGAAGGTCTATGTTCCTTAGGTTTTCGTATGTTATAGAGAATTAGTAGTAAATGGTAGTTTCAGCTATTTACCATCTATAGCTTTTTTTGTAGGACCAAAGCAAATAGTACTTCATTTTGAAAACTGACCTCCTGTATTTGTTATCCATGTGCAAAACATGCAATCATGGCAGAAATTCACCGACAGCTGGTAAAGATCACAACGACTATATAAAGTTTCAAAACAACTTGAAACTTTATGTAGTCCAGTAGATGACCATACTGTTGAAGCAGTATTGTTGAGACACCATCGAACAACCTCTGTACAGCCTGGCTCTTGAGTAAAACAGTAGACCGTAACATTCCAAATCAACCAACGTTACAGCTTGGACAACAATTCAACAATTCTCACCTCTCATCAGCAGCCTATACAGACGAAATTGTTTGAATGAGTCCTTAAATATTCACTTAACTTGAAGTTGATTACAGTATTCTCTTATTAACTTAAAATTATGATATGAAATATAAAAGAGAGAAGAATAATTAATACAAATATACATTTATGAGGATGATCAGAAAGTAAGGTTAGAAGGTCTGTGTTCCTTAGGTTTACGTATGTTATAGAGAATTAGTAGTAAGTGGTAGTTTCAGCTATTTACCATTTATAGCTCTTTTTGTAAGGCCAAAGCAAATAGTGTCTCATTTTGAAAACTGCCCTCATGTATTTGGTATCTATGTGCAAAACATGCAATCATGGCAGAAATTCACCGGCTGCTGGTAAAGATCACAACGACTAAATAAAGTTGCGAGTTTCAAAACAACTTGAAACTTTATGTAGTCCAGTAGATCACCACACTGTTGAAGCAGTCTTGCTGAGAGACCATCGAACAACCTCTTTATACAGCCTGGCTCTTGAGCAAAACAGTAGACCGTAACATTTCAAACCAACCAACCTTAAAGCCTGGATAACTATTCAACAATTCTCACCTATCATCTGATTCTCAACAAGTCTCACCTCTCATCTAATTCTCAACAAGTCTCACCTCTCATTTATCTCAATGACTCTCAATAATTTTCACCTCTTTATATCACCTCTAATCTACTTGAAGGAACTTGAGGACGTAAAGTAGCCAGAGATAAGGAAGTGAACAGTTCTTAACATTGAGGCTGAATAAGCAACTCTGGAATTATTATCTGGAGGAAATATTTAAATTCATCCCACAAAGCGACAGTGCCTAAACTGATATGGAAACTATGTCAAAAAAAATTTTTAGTATCAGCTGTCAGTAGTTGTATGAAATAAAAATGTACACTTTTTACTGCCGGCTTTGTAACCTCAATTTTAGATCATACCTAATATTTGTATATTTATAAGAGAAAGAGAGAGAGAGATGAAAAGAGATATCCCCATCTTTATCTTTAAACTATAAGATTTTCTTCCTTTTAATAGTTTATTAAATGTTCTGGTATTCAGACAAAATTTTATAATATTAGTAAAGCCAGTAGACCCACCTCTGATAAATAAAAAAATGTAATAAAAAATGTTGTTTAATTCACCAAGCAGAAAAGTTTTTTTTTTATTATTAGTCTCTAGAGTCTGTCTCTCAGTTTTGTCTTTTAAACTCACAGGTCAATATTTTTACCGATGTACAAATCTGAAGGATATAGGAAGATATTTCATAATTTTTAAACACTAGCTGAAATCTTTGTTACTAGTTTCTTCAAATCGCATATTTGGTTCACTTCATGTTATCTTTTAACTGGATATGAAATCTTTTCCTGCCTATCTATAAATATTTCATTCAACACCAAAATATTCACGCTGTATCTGTAGTTTGCTTATTAATAATGAGCACAATATGCTTTATTTCACACTAAACTCTAATTTCCATTATATAAAACACACAGCATGCCATGATATATATTGGTGAAACCAATTTAATTGTAATCAAGTCCTGTATTGAAAGGCAAAGATTTAATTTCGTGGATCATGTAAATCAACAAATGCTCATTCAGAATTGACATTCACATGGCATTCAGAATCTAAACCAATGTTGAATTAATGCTGATGGTTAAGTTCATGTTAATATTGTTATCGTATTATTTTTTTCTGTGTTTTCTGTATATTTTTTACGCTTATGTAATTACTCTGAGCAGAAATGAGACTATTCTCACTACTACCTTAAACCTTTGAGTAATCTTTAGGTTGGCTGTGTTCAGATTTGGTGTTTCATCTGTATTTTCATATATACAGGGTGTCCCAAAACTATCTCATAAACTCTGCAGAGATAGATTCCTCTTTGGAGTACATAAAAGCTGCCCAAAGAAGCGTTACCGTACAATCCGTAGTTTACGAGAAAAATATGAAAAACAAAGTATGACGTCACTGCCGATGAAGGAAAAAAACACTTTATTGAACAACAGTATTTCCA
>CM063502.1:109948998-109958998 GCA_032207245.1 Pardosa pseudoannulata | reverse complement strand
TTTCAAACACAAACGACTTCTGAAGAAAATTACATATTTATTTTTTACTGACAGTTAGCTGTTATAAGTAAAACTATATTAAACGATACCTTTCTTCTGTAGATAGCTCCTTTTTAAAATTAATAATGCTATTGTTAAGTTGTTGACATAACATTTTGGTAAGATTTTTGCTTAAAAATAAAAGCTATGGAATTATAAAATGTTACACAAGCCGGAAAAAAAACATTAGACAATTGTAAACAAATACGATATCAACCATTTTACTAAACCATTTTTCCGTTAAAATTATTTGCATTTTTAATTAATTATAATCCCAAAAATATTATTTTAATGAAAGACTAAGTATTCCACTAAATGAATATACAAAAATCATGAAGTTCTGTGTTCATCATAAAATAATTAAGGCATATACTATAGATGAATAATTTGAATCAAAATAAATTTAAATACTCATCTTTAATTTATATACAAATTATATGTAAATTAAAAATTGAGAACAAAGTTTGAAAGTATAAAAAAAAAAATTCAAATTTTCTTCATAATTCTCAATTATGAAAAAAAGAGGTGCGTGTAACATGATTACATTTTTCGTAACACTGACAAATTCTTAAATTATGAAGCTGAGAAAAAATATATAATGTGTAATTATCAATTTTTGCGTCACATAGGTATATTAGAAATATTACGACTGCAACGAGTGCGAAAATTTTAATACGATTTCTCGATTAATGTTCAGAAATATTTAATTATCTGAAATATGTAAAAAAACGAAAAATGGTTTTTTTCAATAGTCCTATACCTTATTACAGTTTATTTCTTTTTCAGGCTTATGCTTTGCTCTAGTAGTCTATTCTTCCGTCTGAGAAGTTTTGTAATTAAAGTAACAAACTGTAAAAAGCTGAAATAGCTTTATCTATATATATAAAAATGAATTTGTGTGTGTCTGTCTGTCTGTCTGTATGTATGTACTCGATAGACTCAAAAACTATGCATCCAATCGCCGTGAAAATTTGGGAAATGTTTAGGTATATCCCTGGGAAGGTTTTTGTAAATTTTCAACGTTCGAAATTCATTCCTTCCCCCTTTTTCGAGCATTTCATGTCATTATTCCAAGCATTATTTTCCCCGGTTAAACGCAAACGATTAAGTTTTTAATTTATCGCATCATATCTAAGGGAAAGAAGCAATATTTCTAGCAATGTGACGTCATCCCAAGTAATTGTTTTAAACGCAGTTTTCCACGGTTAAAAGCAGGAGATTAAAATGTTCAATTTATCACATAATAAATAGGCGAAAATGATATTTTTCTATCATTATGACGTCATTCATTTAAATATTTCATTTATTCATTTCTTATTTTATATTATTTAAAATCGTCTGCTTAGTATCTATTCGATTTGAACTGAAATTTGAGATATAAAGTGATTCACTTTCATTTCTATGTGACTCAAATTATAGCATTTTTATATGAGAACTAATTTTAAATTTAATTCTTGGTTCATTTTTATGTTACAATGAAATGTATATCAACAATATTCTAAGTACAAAAAGTACAAATTTCAGTGACTCTCATGGCCAAATAAAACCTATCATTTTATATAGTTATCTTCATATTCATATGGTTGTCGATATGAATGTGTGTTTCTGTTTCATACAAAACTATGTGGTTTGTCATAAATTTCCTTAATTTTGGAAAACATTTATTACTACCAACAAAATTAGCACTGTTGCTGTCAAAACCTGTGCTTCCCATTCTATCACGTAATATGGCAAGATCTGTTAACTTTGCTAATCAACGTACAACAGTAATACAGTAATGTAATTTAGGGTTAAGCTTATATTTTACAATAAAAAAAGTTTGAGCAAATTTAATATAAGACAAATTCGATTATAAAAACTGAATAATGTTATAATACGCTTATAATAGAAATATATAAACATGCCAATGACTCGAACTGAACTGTGACGAATTTAGAGAGTTATTCACGAAAAATAAATCTTTGTTTAAAAGTAATATATTAAGTTCACCGTAGCGAAGCACGGGCAAACTTGCTAGTAAGCAATAAATTTTAAGATGAAATCGTATGTATAATTTGTCTTATCTTGCATTAATTTTTTTATGTTATCATGCAAACGTCACAGTAGTAACAATGTCCGACAAAATCAAGATAGCTATCTAGGGTTAATTGGCTAAAACTGTATTTTCAACTGGTGTAAAGTAAAAAGCAAAAGGAATTTGAAAATAGAAATACGTGACGTATATTCTTTCCTAAAAACCATTTCCAGAATCGTCAAAATACATATTTTCTTAGAATGCACTTACCTCAAGAGAACTCTTTGCACAAAATGGCGAGGGAATGATTGCTGGCACAACCTTCCTCTCCAAAATACAGGCGAGAACTGGAGAACGTGTAAAAAATCTTTTGATTTGGTACACACGAGGCTATATATGAGTCATTAGGTTTTCTAGAATGATCCAATATTGATAATTTGCTTATATAAGTGCTCTAACGGATAACCCATTCGAAGAAATCACGCAGTGTAACAATATGAAGTGAGTAAATCACTTTTCCCATTAAGATTTCCAGACATATTTATCATATATTACTAAAGTATAACAAATTTATGCAATGACAGGTAATCGCTGTGATTTATTTTATTTAAAGTACTCATCGTTCTTAAATATAAACAAAATAGCAATTCCCCAGTGACAGTTGTATACGTTTCAGATGAAATATGAGTAATGCATGATAAAAAGGTAATTATAGAGTAATTTATTGATAATGATGTTATTTTAAATAGATCTGATTTTTTTAAATTCTTTTTGTTTTGTAGGGGCAGCAGTATGTTTCAGAAAGAAGTATGTATGGAAATAAACAAATTAAAAAAAAAGATAAAATCATTCATACAAGTACTTTAACATCATCTTGAGTTTTTCAACTGCAATGTTTAAAAAGGCAAAAAATAATTTTAAAAAGTAAATTTCTAATCATATTATTGTTTCATTTGTCCTCATGTAGATAAATAGAAGATTGCAGTGCTTTAATTCAACTTAACCTCAAGGGAGCCTATGAACATTTAAGCTTAAAAGAAGTTTTATTTTATTGACAAAAATTCACTGTTAAAATAAATAATTTCTGTATTTTAGTTAGGTTTTATTTCAATAATTATAATTAATTGGTAATCACTAATAGATAATCACTTCCCTATAATGTGGGACGAACAATGGCCGAATGGTAGAGCGTTGCTCTTCGGAACCGGATTTCGAGGGTTCGAATCTAGCTGATGGCATGGGTGTTTGTAGCCGTTCGGAATCGGCTTTAAACTGCAGGTCCCGGTCTCATTAGCCCTCGTGTGCAAAACAGTAGACCGTAGTACTCCAAAACAAACAAACCAATCCCTGTAATGTGGAATTAGTAAGAAATCTTGAACTTCTACTGCAAGAAACCAGAATATTATCACCTTAAGTCTCATTGCAAATTATTTATGACATCTTGCTGTTTTGAACTAAAGAGCAAGTTGATTTTAGATTAGAATGTCCAAATGTTGCTATGAAAAGGGCTTATGACTATTTCCCAGTGCTTATGGCAAAGACAGTAAGAATCCGATGTGGAGAGTTTTTTTTTTCCTAAATAAAATCCGATAGACAACATAAGTTGGCAGAATGAATGTACAATGAAAAAAATTTAGATTTTTTTAAATTCTCCATTACATTGACTGAAGAGCGATACTTGTGCCTGAGATGTTTTGTAAGTAAAACAATAAACTTTAAAAGCTAAAATTAACTTTAATAGGCAATAAAATCCTTTTTACTCTTTGTATGAAGTAAAGGCAGGATTGTGATCAAGAAAACTTTTAATGTTTAAAGTTCACGGAAACATTCATTTTGACCATACTTGAATCCACTTTGACAAGTTTTGTAGTTACGAATGTAAGGTCAAGACAACTTTAATTTTGAAATTTGAAATATTAACTTTTCATAATCCCTTAACGTATTTCGACATGTTTTCATTCTATGCCCTTACGTATGTACGTATTTACGAACGCATCTCACATGACTCAAAAACGATTAGCCAATGAATGTTGAAATTTTTATTTATGACTCTTACAACGCAAGTTGTACATCCCTCATTGGGATTGCAGTCTGCAATCTATATGACAAAAAATTTCAATGTAACGTTTATTAATGCTACCGGGCATAACTCAAACGATTAGTTTAAAAAGTTAAAATTTTTTATGTTTAGCCCTTTTGTAGCATCTAATTGTGCACCTCCATTTTTTTTTATTGCAGTCCATTCTCTGTATAAAAATAATCTCATAATCATCTCAGACCAGTAGCACAATTGCGCTACCAGACTACAACAATAAAACAAAGACATCGACGTATTCACATGCAGCTGAAACAATGCTCTTTGGTCCATTAATTAAATTTAAAATATGTAATATTATATTAATATATTGTATAATGATACATATACGTTTTAAGATAATTCTGATGGCTTGCGTATCTTACAAACAAAATAAAACAATCCCTTATATAATAATAATAACTTAAGTTATCTGTCCGTCTGTCCTGGAATTTATGAAGCGGTTGGAGCTGGGATGGTTAGGGGCATCCATATTGGAGTCTTGATGAGTTAGGGTTAGCAAAATTCGAAGCGAGTAAGGGAATTCCTAAGCTGACCCGGCCGAAGTCATACAGCCACTGATGTTCGGTCGCTTTGACAGTTCTCCAAACTCTGCACTTGAAGTCTCACATGTCCGATACACCACACCCGTTGTAGTCAGCTTAACTCCACCATTCTCTCCTCGCTCGCCTCGGGGGACCGTCATGAACCGGACCAACCAGGATGTCTCCTATCACCAACAAATTGGACGACACTTGTCTGGGCTCGCAAACACGAAACTTCAAATTTTGACTTGGTATCCTGTGTTCCTGGGACTCGTGTGCCTCTTTATCTTTATTAATAAAAGGAATACAATTAGTACAAAGGAAAATGAAAATTACAAAACAGAAAATTATAAAAGTATATACAATATGTACAATTAGTCAGCATCTTCTGAAGAGAGTTCTTTGCATCTGTCCACCAGAACTTCAATACCAGTTTTTGAAAGTATAGAATTCAGCAGGTTTTGAAGACTCACAGAACGGAAGTTAGCCGGGAAATAACGTCTTCGAATGTCCTCCATTAGTTTGCAGTTAAACACCAGGTGGTCCACGTCTCCTTTATCTTCGCCGCACCAGCAGTCGTCCGGTTGGTTGAAGAATCTGTTCAAGTAGCAAGGAAAGGCTCCGTGATGAGTGATGACTTGGTTGATCTTGAAGTCGCCATGAATCCTGTTGAAGGTGACCTTGGGAATCAGTTGGTATACTACTCTTCCATTGTGAGTCCGTTCCCAGTAATCTTGCCATTGTTGAAGGATTTCAACTTTTAACTTCTTCTTTATTTTAGCAACCGAAGTCCTGCAGATGACGTCCACTTTGTTCTTTCGAGTAGCTCCTTTGCAAGTCCATCCACCAGCTCATTGAAGTGCTCGCCCACGTGTGCCTTGACCCATTGAAGATTGATGTTCTTGCTTGAGTGTTTGATGGCGTATTGGAATTGCTCAATTTCCAAAGTCCTGATGGGGTTACAAATAGCAGCTAAAGCAGACTTTGAGTCGGATCTGATAATAGCTCTCTCATGACATGACAAGTCCACGTATCTGATGGCATCTGCGATGGTGTGTACTTCGGCGCTGAAGACGGTGGCATCATCATTCATACTTTGTTGAATCTCGGCCACGATGTTGTTGTTTTCAACAGCGATGAAGGCATATCCCACTTTTTCCTGAAGTCTGGAACCATCTGAATAGATGAGGAGACTCGTCTCTTGCTGCTTGTAGTCGCTCCAAGTGATGTCAAGTAGATCCCAGGGGGGGGGGTCGAAGGTAGTCAGCTGCCAGTTGATTTCTTTAAATGCCACTGCATCATCGAGAATGCTGATGGTTGAACCTCTCTTCAACTTGTAGAGTTTCTTCAAACTTTCGCAGGTCAGGGAGATTGGAGGAATGCCAGTAAGGATCTGGAGGGCATCTGTGGAGACAGTTCTAAAACATCTGGAGATCTTGAGTAGAGCTGGTCTCTGAATGGAATTCAACATTCGAGAAGTCCTCTTGGTGCCATCCCACCCAATCTCTGCTCCATAAGTCATCTGCTTCTCCAAGATGGCATGATAGATCTTCTTCATCGTGTTTTCTCGCACGCCCCAGTCGTTCCCCTGGATCCTGGAAAGTCTGGCAACATTAGAAGAAATTTTCTCCTTCAGCTTCTTAAGATGAGAAACCCAATTCAGCTTGTAGTCGACGGTCACTCCAAGGTAGTTCACTTCTTTCTTGTACTGCAGTCTCTGGTTGTTCAAGTAGATGCTTGGAATCCTGGAGACGCGACCAATTCTCTTAATGATGGTGAACTGGCATCTTGATGTGCTGAATTGAAGACCGTTGGCACCAGCCCAGTCTTCAAGTTTCTTCATCACAGGTTTCGCTCGGTCGGTGAACTTGTAAACTGCTGATTCCTTCATCAATACACACAAATCATCAGCGAAAGCTTGGATGATGACATCTTCTTCTTCACAGAGGATCTCGTTGATGAGCAGCAACCACAATTTTGGACCAAGACTGGAACCTTGGGGGACTCCTTTAGTGTAGCTCTTCACGTATTGTTAACAGCAAACCGTCCTGGCAGAAATAAAAGAGAAAATGCTCTTCCTGGGAGACTCAGGAAGAGCGACTTCGTTCAACTTCTGTCTGATGATGGTCCACGATGCATTGTTGAACGCTCCTTTTATGTCCAATACGATCATTAGAGTGGTCTTCTTTTCTACTTCAGCTCTTCTAACAAACCCCAGAACATTCTCCATGGCGTATAGAGTAGATCTGTATCTTCTGAAGCCAAACTGTAGTTTATGATAGAAGTTAATTTATCTTCTCCTAAACTATTGATCCGATTCTAAAATAAATTGGTATAAAAAGGTTTCATATCATAGCAAAAAAATACTGTCGCCTTTAAAACGTTCGAAATCCACCCCTTTTCCCTTTTTTGACGTTTAATGCCATTATTTCAAGCCTATTTTTTCTGGTTGAGAGCAGGCGATTAAATTTATCAACTTATCACATAACAGATAGGTAAATACGACATTTTTTTCTAGCATTATGACGTCTTTTCTCTAACCATCTCATGTCATCATTTCTTATTTTAAATTATTTAAATATCGTCTGCATTATTTTCATACGTTTTATCACTGAACTTAGATATTACGTCAATAATTTTCTTTTTTATTTGATTTAAATAATAGATTAGGTAATATGTGATAATTTTAAATTCAATCATCGATTTTTGTTGTTGCAAGATAATTCTCAGCCAAAAAAGAAATCATTTTTTAACCTGCCCCATAGGAATCCCGTCATATGACGTATTATATGCTAGTGTATGTAATAGATGTATATGAAAGTCATACAGTGTATACATCAGATTTTTTATAATGTAATTGTATGTATTATTTGCTGTAAAATAAATTTTGAAAATGTTGTATTGCAGGTGTAAAAATAACAACTTTCAACAAGAGCAGGATAGCGTTCTACAGTAAAGAAATATTAGTGCGGTTTAAATTTCTGTTATAGGACATTTAACGGTTATTCAGTAAATTTAGAACAGAACTTACCAACTCTAATGACAGTTAAAAAGTGTTCGCCTTACTCATTATACAAAGTCACTTTATATTTATACCGGTTATTTTTTTTTATATCTTGCTATGTATGTACTAGCATATAGACCGTCATATGACGGGGTCATTAAAAGTTTTAATTTTCCAGAATTGTAAAGTCTCTTATGAGGCAGGTAAAAAAATGGTTTGCTGTTTGACTGAGAATTATCTGGTACACGCTCAATAATTTGTTTATCTTGATACTCCTCTAATGTCTTCGATACTGTGAATGCAGTTTAGATGCACATTGCATTCATTTAGTCAAACTGTGTGATTATCTATAAAAAACAAACACACAAACGAACAAACTTCTTAAATTTTAAAAGATATATAACTTAAATGCTCGATATTTATTAGTTCACGAAATAGAATTATAAAATTTTAAGAAAATAATTTGTTGGTAATACCCGTGATAAAATTTTCATTGCAAATTTAAAATTATCACATGTGTACCTAATCTATTATATATGCCAAATATTAAAGAAAAGTATTTATGTAATATCTGAGTTCAGTGATAAAAGTTGTGAAAATAATGCAGACGATATTTAAGTAATTGAAAATAAGAAATTATTAAATGAGATGGTTAAAGGAATGACGTCATAAGGCTAGAAAAAAAAATGTTATTTTTACCTATTTATATGTGATAAATTTAATAGCCTGCTCTTAACCGGGGAAAATAAGGGTTAAGATAATGGCAGTAAACGCTCGAAACAAGGGGGGGGGGAGATTTCGAACGTTTTAAAGACTTGCTTTGAATTTTGCTAACCCTAACTCATCAAGAATCCAATATGGATACCCATATCCATTCCAGGTCCAACCGCTTCATAAATTCGAGGACAGACGGACAGATAACTTAATTTATTATTATATAGGGGATTAGCCTTCTTATCAAGTTACAATGCATGTTATATGTTTATACAGACAAACTTTGTTAAGGGAACTGAGACATTTCCCACTTCACGGAATACGAAAATCTTTCACTTATAAAAACTTTATTATTTTTAACTAAACATAATTTAGGGCACATATCACGTTGAAGCAACTTTAGATACCAGATTTTTTTTCTTATTTTTCGTCTTTTAATATCTTTTTAATTATTATCGTAAATACATGGGATTTTCAGTATTTTTTTTCTCTATTTTTACTTAGTTTGGCTGAATTTACTTTGTTTCTAAAAAGTAAGAACTTTTTTATAAATTGAATAGTCAGAGCTTATTTAAAATTAAAAAAATTTTTTTTGGATGCACTGTGCGTAGATTTACAACAGAAAGTGAGTTTCACTAATAATTTTTTTTTGTTTGTGAGCAGTAGTTATTAGGTATAATTCTTGGAACTTCATGCCCACTGTTGCTAATTGGCAAAAAACAGAAAAAGCTGGTTACAGAAATATTTTGCAGTTAAATATCCAAAGGTCTTAAATATGGGCTACATACGTTATCTTTTCATGTAATAATTTTTACTTGAGCACTACAGAACAAAATAGTGTATTTTGAAGCTTCCAGATAAACCTAAAAGCGCATGCAGCAAAAAAAATGAATTTATAAGTCTATCTATATTATTAAAAGAAGTAAAGGTTCCATCTACACGTTGAAAATTTAACCCATAAACGTTCGGATATTTCTGATGACTATATATTAGTAAATACCTAACATAGAAGCTATTATAGACACCTGGAAGTAAAATAAAATATGAAATTTAAATACCTTTAAATATGACATCAAGTCATCATTAGTGAGGAGGTGTCATTTTAAAACATAATAAGATGTCTCTAAAAACGGAAATCTTCGTGATAAGAGATATATTTCCTATCATATATGATAAAAGTACTGAAAAGAGATGACTTATTACAGATATGGCTATTCGCCGCGATTTTGACCGCTATACATTAAGAATACCGGTCACAATACGTTCCTATTCTAAGATTGAAAATCATAATAAAATGCCGATAGAAATGAAAAAATTATAGATAAGATCATATTCGAAAACTCTTGAGATAATTCATAACATTAATATCTATTTTTATTAAAAAGGAAGAATTGTTTCCAGAAAACAAAAAATCTACAAACCATTGTTGACTGTCCTCAACTAAAATAAGGATGCTGGGCGTTATGGGTTTATAATATCTAATCTTATTTTCTAATTTTATTAAAATTTAAATAATTCAATAGTATTTTAAAGACTTTATAGTATTGAATGTATGGTAACACAGGGCATAAGTCGTTGAAGAAGCAAATTCAAAATTGTAAATTCCCTTT
>CM063502.1:109936498-109943998 GCA_032207245.1 Pardosa pseudoannulata | reverse complement strand
TTTAATCGAAAAATATCACTGTTACATTTGATACATAAGAAAGTATGCATCTCTGAAGAAAATATTTATAATACCTTGAAAATACATAACTTTCCCTCCCCCGAGTTATTTATTAGATAATTATATGCTTTAGATATTTATATGTTTTTCGATATTTATATGCTTTATAAAATATTTATTGTACTTGAACTCTGTGATAATACTCGAAAATTAGCAGTTTTAAAAGTTAAATAGCAGTGGTTAATCAACAATCCTTTTAAAGGTATAGATGTATTTTATATACTTTAATTGTTCTAAAATAGTAATATTTAAACAAATTCAAGCATTTATTTACCGAAAAATGGTCTTCACAAACCCATAGAGATGATTTATATGATAATTTGAGGTTTAATTTCTCATCCCTTTTCATCTCAGTTGTCCAGATTTTACGTGTATGTGGGTCTTTTGGGACGCTGAAAAATATCTTTTCATTGCAATTAGTTGTTGTATTTTTACAGAGTGGCACAATACAATATTTAGAGTATGATTTTTTAATGCCAGACATAACAAAAAAATGCTATTATATGCGATACTTTACACAAAAAACAAATTTAAAAGTCGCCTTTTAACATGTAAACAGCATAGGAGTTCGGTGTTTACATGAACGATGACGTCACAAACTCGGCGGAGATAAAGTAGCGTTTTTGAGAGACGTTAAAGAGTCCGCTATAAAACCCATTAGAAATCACTCATTAGGCCCCCAAATGAAAGAAAAATAGCTACTGTCCTGCTTACTTTTTTGTCTTCTATCGTTTAAAATCAAAATTAGAAAACGTGAAAATTCCTCATTAAAATAAAAAAAAAAAAAAATTCAGTCTCTCTTAAATTTAAATCAATTTTTATTAATATGAATGAAGTCGCAAATTAAAATCAATACGTAAATTTATTTTAAAAAGTATATTAGACGTGTTTGACAAAAAGTATATAGGAATCTGTGAAAAATTTAATATCAAGAAGCATTATTAATAGGAAAAAAATTTTCTAAAAAATTGAATTTTTCAAAAATGTCAAATAAACAGAATTTTTTTGTTATTAATTTACGTATACATCAGTTTATGTATTCAAAGTTTCACAATTCTGATTTAATAATTTATAAAAATGCTTAGTGACGCCCATCATCCTCTTTATGTTTAAATATATCCGAATCGCTTTTTTCTTTTCACTACTTTCTTCCCTTGTCTTTGCTTTTACTCTAGAATCATACGCAGTTTGACTGTTATTTCTTAACTATTTTGTTACTAACGATTCGGATTCCAATCTGTTAGAGGTAATCCAATAAAGAGATAAGGATTATGTTTGAGATGTTCTCAGCTATCAATCTGTTTCATTGTTACGGCAAATTGAACTCTTGAGACTAAAGT
This sequence comes from Pardosa pseudoannulata, assembly GCA_032207245.1. Taxonomy (NCBI): domain Eukaryota; kingdom Metazoa; phylum Arthropoda; class Arachnida; order Araneae; family Lycosidae; genus Pardosa; species Pardosa pseudoannulata. The sequence continues at coordinate 109,942,598 of CM063502.1, read as the reverse complement.
GTCATTCAGCTTTTGAAGAACTTATAACAACAGTTTTCAAACTACTTTTAGCTGTGTACAGTGTCATGGTCAATATTTAGTTTTGGGAGAGGCTAGAACTGGTTTGAGCCCCATGCCTGATATTTCCCTAGTTTTTTTTAAACCTAAATTACATAAGTATTAATATTTATTATTAAGAATTGCTCAAAAATTTATTATTATACACATGTATATATATATGAATATATATACAGGATGTCCAAAATCGACTGCATAAATTCTGCACAGCTAGATTCCTCGTTGGGTGTATTAAAACTGTCTAAAGAAGCATTCCTGTACTATCCATAGTTTACTAGAAAATTACGAAAAACAAAGTATGACGTCCTGCCTGTGCAAAAAAAAAAAAAAACACTTTATTGGACATATCATAAACAATATTTGCACATCTTTCCAGACGATAATGTTTAAAACGTTTGCCGCGCATATCGCGTCATGCATGCTTGCGCGTCATGGAATGACGTTAAGCCGCCGTTGAACTGGTATTTAAAAGGCTGCATCTTGCAGCTACCGGTAGTCTTCGTATGGTGGCCATGTATTCCGTTCGTGACTACTGCGACATGTACCTGATGTACGGCTGATGTAATGGAAATGCCTTACGAACTGTTAGGGAGTATGCCCGTGCATATACCGCTGTTGATATGTTCAATAAAGTATTTTGTCTTGCACAGGAAGTGACACCATACTTTGTTTTTCGTATTTTTCTCGTAAACTATGAATCGTACAGTAACGCTTCTTTGGGCAGTTTTTATGTACTCCCAAAGAGGAATCTTATACGGTCCCAAAGAGGAGTTTATACGGTCGTTTTGGGACACCCTGTATATGTGTGTGTGAGTGTAGTGAACAGCTGATTCGGCCCCAGTACATCACCAGTGACGCTAGATGACGTAATCAGCGACTTCATGTGCTCAGGCTTGCTTCGTGAGCAGCAATAAAAGAAGAAGCGGTTTTAGAGGTGTAGTTTAGACGAAATTAGCGTGAGAGGTACCTTTATTAAAACTTTTGTAAATGTTGTCCCATTGTAGTGTCCCGTCCCTTTTTAAATGTTTAATAAACGTAATTAATGTTAAATTCTTCGGCTCGTTTTTCCTGACCCACATATATATCATAGTCATGCACAATGTTGTTAAATATATTTTAGTAAGTGTATAAAACAGTTTGGATTAAAAATATTAAAATTGATAAAGTAGACAAAAATTTTAAAATTTAAAATGTTTATTTAAAATTTAAAATTTATTAAATATGGAGTTAAAAATTATATTAGAAAAGATATTTTGTTTCAGTGTTAACATACAATGTAGTGAACTCCGGAATTTAAAGGGCTCGACCCTTGAATCTGGAATTTCCTTTATGAAATATGTAGTTTTCAGAGTTTGAGCTATTCAGAGCTCTTCAATAAAATATTAATAATTACCAAGCAATTGAGTTAATCAAAGAAAAAATTGTAAAAATGTGTATTTAAAAAGAATTTATACAAATTATGGAAATAAACGGAAAAAGATTAATGGCATACTTGTTTCCAAAATAAAATCAGAGCTAAAATACCATAAATATTTTATTTTACCATTTTTACCTTCATTTTGTGTTTACTTTATCTGCGTTAAATTTTGATTTTCAAATAATTTAAATTTTTATTTTAAATTCTGGTACGCTGAATTTGAGAAATTTCAAAATCTGGTACCAACGCGTACCGGTAGAATCCCTTCATTGCCCGTACCCATGCAAATATTGTAAATATTTATATAAGATCAATAGTCATAGGTTTTGCAGTTTTAAAACAGAATGCTTTAGTCTTCCATTTAATTACTACTGTTATTATTTTATTAATTAGCTCGGGAATTACTGTTTAAAATGCAGATTTCGAAAAAGTACGGAAACCTATACGAGCAGTGGTACTCAAGATCAGATTTAGGAACCAAAAGGCCGATTTAAACTATTATATCATGAGTGGTTGAACATACTGGAGTATTAAGCAAATATTGTTATAAACAATTTTGGGCCAAACAAAATTATATTAGGTTTCTTTTGTTATTTAGCTTTTTTTCTCGGAGTCTTTACTTTAACTTCTACAATATTTCACCCTTTCCTTTTCCTTTTTGTATTATGAAGTATTAAGGCTTTTCATACTTAACATATGAATTTTAGATAATGATCTAAAAGTTGCAGGTCTAGTTAGAGTTGCTGTTGAGGACCATTTTTTTAGCATATTCGTCGATCATCGATAAAAATCTACATATAATCTTTAGCATCGTTGGTGTGCAGCTCTTTCAGAAGTGGATATGGTACAACTCTGTTAAAAAAAGGAATACGACCATAAAACCTTTCTTACCCATTTATTTTCTACTCTGGCTAACCCTACTCTAGTTTTGGTTTTTCAAAATCTAACACTGATAAGTGTTGCCAAAATACAAAAAGTAAAAGTTTTATAAGCATTTACAAAAATAACATCTACAATTAGTGAGACATTATAAAATTAATTATTTACATTTAAATTAATTATTTTAAAATTATGACTAATTCTAAATTAAATATACCTTTACATCATAATCAGGATTACAATAAGAAACTGACTGAGTGACATATGTAAGAAGTAATTTCAAATTAAGTGACTTAAAAGTTGTAGGTCTAGTCAGTTGTGCTATTAAAGATCCATTTTGGTTTTTAAGCATATTCGTCGATCATTGATAAAAAATAGTACGTTTAAAAATCTTTAGCATCATAAGCAGGATTATAATTTGTAAGAGACTCTGACATATGTAAGAAGTAATTTCAAATTAAGTGACTTAAAAGTTGCAAGTCTAGTCAGTGTTTCTATTCAAGATCCGGTTTGGATTTTTAGAATATTCATTGGTCATCGATAAAAAATATTACGTTTAAAAATAATTAGCATCATAAGCAGGATTACAGTACGTAACAGACTCAGTGATATACATATAAGAAGAGATTTCAAAATATATACCTTTAAATTTAAGTTCATTAACCAGACGAAGTGTGTTTTAGAGGGTTCGTTAGGCACAGGTCGTAGGATGTAAGAAAAGAGCCTATGTTCCGCCCTAGAAATACAGAAATAGAGATTAAATAACATTATCTAACAATACATATTTTATAAAGGAACCAAAAATGAAATAAAATAGAGATAAACGTTACTAAAACTCAATTATGTGATAGAAACATTTATTTTGACTATTATTATTCTATAATATTCAAATATAATTTTTTATGACGGGAACTACATCAAAAATCTATAAGATGATCAAAATTTAAAGATTTCCAAAAAAAAGTTTGCAGTTGTGAATAATTTTTTCAGATACACATTTGTGCTTTATAAGCACCGGCTTCATTAAAAACATCTATAACCAAGAAGAGAAAATGTAGAAATTAATAATTTTCTTTTAGCTTCATTGTAGATTCCAATACCAAAAAATATATTACAGCAAATACATACTTTTCAAAATTCTTATATAGAAGTAAACGTTTTTAACCTAATTAATTTTTAATTCTAATGTACAACTGAAAGCCATTTTTATTTTATTAATTTTTTGTTTTATTTATCCAACAAGTCTGTTTTATTTTAATTTCTTTTTATTGTTGCCACAACAACATAACATAATTTTTGAAAAAAAAAAGATAATAATTAAGACAGAGATGCTACAATGTAAAGAACAGGACAGTATCACAGACAGTGCATAGTACTTGTAAATATACAAAAATAATAGAAATAAGAAGCTTTATGTCCAAATGGGGGCCTTTACATTGAAACCATGTTAGTTCATAATTTTTTCTTACCAACTAGCTAAATTTTTCAGTTTTAGGAAATAGAGGCAATACTTTTATCATGTAATAGAGGAAGACAAATTACACTCGCGTGAGCAAAAATCTCAATTAAAAGGAAAGGGAAATAATATCCTTTACTTCCGATGTACGGAAATATAAATTAGAGAACAATCCTCTATGGTATGTGGAAAAATTATTATAAGACAGAAAATGTGTAAAAGCATAGAAACCATACCTTATGATGTTGCTGTTTTCAGGAACTTCTGGACAGACGACAGATACGCAGGTAAGAATAGAATGATCATTCACTTGTCCCTGTACTCGTAAATGAACAAAATCCCTAAAGTAATATAGATGTCATTAGAAATACCATTTTTAAATATAAGATGTATACAACTAACATAAGTAATTTGGGCTTGATACATGTTAATTTTTAGCACACAGGTATTGGAAATTTGAAGGAGCTGAGTTTCCTGTTATCAAATTAGTATTGGATTTTATAAGCGGTAATAATATTAGTATTGATTTTTATAAGCGGTTTAAATTTGGTTATTTATAAGCGAGTAGATATAAATAAACCAAACCGAATTTGTATGGTCCCGCCTGTTAGTACGGGAGACTGCTGTTTAAATTGCGCTGCCGGCATGGATATTCTTAGCCGTTTGAGATTTATCTTGAAGAAGTACACCTGGTCTGATTACTGATAAATTCGGATATCATGTTACATTCATATAACTTCCCAAGTTTATTTGTTTTTATACCGTATTAATTTCTCACTGCTTACGAATACATCCTCTATATAATAACAGCCTAAGTTATCTGTCCGTCTCTCCTCGAATTTATGAAGCGGATGTACCTGGAATGGATAGAACAATCCATTTTGAATTCTTGATAAGTTAGGGTTAGCAACTTTTGAAATTCACCCTTTCCCCCCTTTTCCAGCATGTAATGCCATTATTAGCCCTATTTTAAACGGTTAAGAGCAGGCGATCAAATTTATCAATTAGTCAAATAATAAAAAAGTAAAAAATAGTATTGGACACAGGTATAGGAAATTTGAAGGAGCTGAGTTTCCTGTTATCAAATTAGTATTATAAGCGGTAATAATATTAGTATTGATTTTTATAAGCGGTTTAAATTTGGTTATTTATAAGCGAGTAGATATAAATAACCAAACGATGGCCGAATTTGTATGGTCCCGCCTGTTAGTACGGGAGACTGCTGGTTTAAATTGCGCTGCCGGCATGGATATTCTTAGCCGTTTGAGATTTATGTTGAAGAAGTACACCTGGTCTGATTACTGATAAATTCGGATATCATGTTACATTCATATAACTTCCCAAGTTTATTTGTTTTTATACCGTATTAATTTCTCACTGCTTACGAATACATCCCCTATATAATAACAGCCTAAGTTATCTGTCCGTTTTGGATTCTTGATAAGTTAGGGTTAGCAACTTTTGAAATTCACCCTTTCCCCCCTTTTCCAGCATGTAATGCCATTATTAGCCCTATTTTAACCGGTTAAGAGCAGGCGATCAAATTTATCAATTTGTCAAATAATAAAAAAGTAAAAATAGCATTTTTTTCTAGCATTATGACGTCATTGCTTTAACCATCTCATTTAATGATTTCTTATTTTAAATTATATAAATATCGTCTGCATTATTTTCATACGTTTTATCACTGAATTTAGATATTACGTAAATAGTTTTCTTTTATATTTGGCTTAAATAATAGATTAGGTACATATGTGATAGTTTTAAATTTAATCATCGATTATTTTTTGTTGCAATGAAAATTTTATCACCGGTTTTAACAACAAATTCTATCTACCTCCAGGGTGTAGTGGAAATGATAGTTTCATTCCTTTACTTCCATTAATTACTGTGGCAAAAAATTGGGAAGAACTTCTCGACGTAGCTAAGAAAACTTTGAATTATCTTTCTAAATGAATTTAACGTGATTCTAAACTGCATTCACAGTATCGGGAGACTTTAGAGGAGTATGAAGATAAATTATTGAGCATGTACCAGATAATTCTCAGCCAAAAAACAAACCATTTCCTTATGTGCCTCATAGAGTACTTTACAATTATGGAAAATTAAAACTTTTACTGATCACGTCATATGACGGGTTATATGCTAATTTAAGAAAATAAAATCCCTCAAAGTATTTCACAATATAGAATGTCAACTTAAAAACAACTTTATACTAAAATATCTGGTACAATAAACTTTATTTGAAAAAATTACTTCAAAAAATGATATTTAAAAGACTTTTTATGTAT
>CM063502.1:109920190-109936398 GCA_032207245.1 Pardosa pseudoannulata | reverse complement strand
CTGAGTTGAGCAGCGAAAGAAAACGCAAGTTAGTCAAACTCCTACAAGCCTTTTCGGAAATCTTTACAAAAGCTAACAAGTCGACATCCGCAAAGACAAATGTGAAACACAGGATCAATACGGGTGACCATGCTCCAATTTACCAAAGGGCTTACCTAGTTTCACCGACTGAAAGACGTATCATTAGAGAAGAGGTTCAGAAAATGCTTGACCAAGGTATTGTCCAGCCATCTGAGAGTCCGTGGTCATCTCCTGTGGTACTCATAAGAAAAAAAGAAGGAAGCTGGCGTTTTTGCGTGGACTATCGCAAACTGAATAGAATAACGAAAAAGGATGTTTATCCTCTGCCCCGTATTGACGATACTCTAGACTGTTTAAAAGGCGCCAAGTTCTTTTCTTCCATGGATCTCCGATCTGGTTACTAGCAGATAGAAGTGGATGAAGCGGATCGTGAAAAGACTGCCTTTATTACTCCAGAAGGTTTATACGAATTTAAAGTCATGCCGTTTGGACTTTGCAATGCACCGGCGACTTTTGAAAGAATGATGGATAATTTGCTACGCCATCTTAAATGGACTATGTGCCTATGTTACTTGGACGACATAATAGTTTTCTCAGAAAGTTACGAAGATCACCTTATCCGATTAAAGACAGTTCTGAAATGCATTCAAGAAGCTGGACTCATACTTAACCCCAAGAAGTGCCTTTTTGCTGCTAAAGAAGTAAAAATCCTAGGCCATCTCGTATCCAGTAGCGGTGTCCGTCCAGATCCTGACAAAGTGAAAGCCGTGACCAATTTCCCTACTCCGCAGAACTTACATGACGTTCGAAGCTTTCTTGGGCTTTGCTCTTACTTCAGAAGGTTCATTAAAGGCTTTTGCTATCTCGCCGAGCCCCTGCAGGTGCTGTTGAAAGGCGATGCGAAATTTCATTGGGGTTCTAAAGAGGTGGAGGCTTTTGACAATCTGAAGAAGGCGCTTACATCTGATCCAGTATTGGGGATATTCGACGAAAGATGCCCTACAGAAATTCATACAGACGCCAGCGGATATGGTATTGGAGCAGTTCTTGTTCAAATTCAGAATGAAGCCCAAAAGGTCATAGCGTACGCCTCTAGGACCCTGACAAAGGCCGAAAAAAATTATTCTACTACAGAACGTGAATGCCTTGCCGTCGTATGGGCTATCAATAAATTCCGGCCATACCTGTTTGGAAGACATTTTACGGTTGTGACAGATCACCATTCATTGTGCTGGCTTATGAATCTCAAGGATCCCTCAGGCAGACTGGCAAGGTGGGCTCTTCGACTCCAGGAACATAATTTTTCAGTAAAATACAAATCGGGTAGGAAGCATAACGATGCCGACGCTCTCTCCAGGAATCCAGTAGATGAAGAGACTGAGACGCAAGATCAATTTTTAGCTGTAACCACGAGTATAGACCTCGCTGTCGAGCAGAAGAAAGATCCAGACATAGCAAAAATGATCCTTCCTAAAATCGGCTCATCCACCGAAAGGCAATTTGAGTTAATTGATGGAGTCCTATGCAGAAAGAATTTTGATCCAGCTGGAAAGACATGGTTGCCCATCATTCCCAAACATCTACGTGCAGACATACTTAAGCATTTTCACGACGCGCCTACCGCAGGGCATCTTGGCTTTGCACAAACGTACGACAGGTTCCGGAAAAGATTTTATTGGCCGGGGATGTACCGAAATGTTGTTAGATATGTTATGCACTGCCGAGATTGCCAAAGGAAAAAATCAGTTACACAACTACCACCTGGACGCCTGGTTTCTATCCCTCCTGCTGTCGCACCTTTTCATCGAATTGGGATTGATCTGCTTGGGAGATTTCCTAAATCTGCCCATGGTAATAAATGGATCGCAGTCTGCACCGATTATTGTACACGCTATGCAATAACTAAAGCTTTATCAACTGCTGAAGCCGAAGAAGTAGCCAAGTTCCTGCTCGAAGAGATTCTTTTAAAACATGGAGCTCCTCGAGTCATTATTACAGATCGTGGTGCCGTTTTTCAATCCAGACTTGTTTCCGCTCTCGTCGAATTGTGCAATATCGATCATCGCATGACGACTGCGTATCATCCCCAGACAAATGGTTTGACGGAGCGCCTTAACAAAACACTAGCCGATATGCTGTCCATATATGTTGACACCGAACAGAAAAACTGGGACGAAATTCTACCATTTGTGACGTTCGCCTATAACACTGCCAAGCAGGAGACAACAGGATTCACACCGTTCTACCTAGTGCATGGACGTGAAGCCGAAACGACGCTGGATACGATGTTTCCATTCTGCCCTGATGATGCAACTAACGATTACATAGCCAAGACCATTTCCAGAGCAGAAGAGTCGAGACAGTTGGCTCGAACGCATACTCTGAGAGCGCAAGATAAAGACCGTCGACGTTATGACTCTAAGCACCGAGTGGTGTCTTATAGTCCTGGAGACCTCGTATGGGTTTATACCCCGGTCCGAAAGGTCGGTCTTTCAGAGAAGCTCTTAAGGAGGTATTTCGGTCCCTATCAAGTGTTGCGCCGTCTATCCGACGTTACCTATGAAGTGCAAGATTTCGATCTTTCCTCCCGAAAAAGAAAACCAAAAGACGTTGTCCATGTTTTACGTATGAAGCCGTACCATGATCCGACAAAGCAGACCGAAAGTGAAGATGGACGTAATCCATGTGCCGTCCTTCCGGAAGAGAGGTCAAAAGAAATTTACAAGGGACCTGTGACACGCTCCAGATCTAAATAGCAGCGAGACGCTGCCTTTTTGAGATAGGAGCAATGCCGCATAAAGAAGCTTAGCCAGCTATCTCAGTGGCCGAATGGTCAAAGCACGCGATCCAGACCCGGAGATTGTGGGTTCGATGCTTGACATGGCAGTTTATCCAAAGTACGGATTTTTAATTTAAAAATGTTGCTTATTGTTTCTTTATGTTTTTGATTATTCTAGATCTTTCTTTAATATGTAAATTAGTTATTTCTCGAATATTCTGTTCGGGTATAAAAGCTGATACCCACTAGTTGTAGGCAACTTCTCGATCCTGTAAAGTTGCAAGTTGCTACTTAGGTTCAATAAATTGTTCTGTTAAGTTAAACGGTGTGTTCATTCAAATCTTCGTGACAATATGCTGTCTATAAGGAACTTTTTTGATAGTGATTTGTATATTACTTATTGCATATTCGCACTTATGTATTTATTGTATCTTATTGTATTTTGCATATTCGTACTTGTAATAAAACAAGTACTTTTATTACTTACCATCTTTTTATCATGAAATGTCAATGGAAAAGTGTTTAAGTGGGCTTTATTGATGCACACACACACACACACACACACACACACATATATATATATATATATATATATATATATATATATATATATATATATATATATATATGTGTAACTATTCACATATGCTTTCATATATATATATATATGTACCAGGTCCTTCCTTTAAACAAAAAATTTAAAATTTGACTTTTTATATGTTTTACACAACTTTGAAATTGTTTTATGTTTAAAAAGTTATTCTATTCAAAAGTTATTGTTCATTTCCTTTTTTATATAATTCTAAATGTGAATATTATGAAGTTTTAATCACGAGTTACAAAATTTTGAAAACATTTATTAATATTTTTTGATTTTTTTGGGTTCTATATTTTATTAGTAAGCAATTAACAAAATGTGATTTAGATATTTTATTTGGTCGCGGTTTATTGTTTCTATATTTATTATTTTGAGCTATGGTATCTTATTTTGTATTTTTATACTTAATATGTACATTCTAACTTATAAAAACGTTTTAGATGTTGAAATCGAAGTTTGCTAAATAGAAATTCAATAGTGTATGATGTGTCTACTTCAAATGCACACACCTAATGCATCTCCTTTTGGCTGCATATTTATAATTTTTTTTTCAATTCGAAATGTCACTAATACATATTTTAAGATAATTATTCATTTTACTGTTTTGATTAATGTTTAATAAATTACATTTAAGTATTTCTAAATGATATCTGTTTATAGTATATTAATTTTTTAGTATGATTTGTTTATGTCTAATTACATTGGTATGTTATTAACTATGAACACAAAGTATTGAAGGAGTTTAACAATTTTTATCCTATCCACACAATAATTATAATTTTAGTAAAGCTATGCATAAACATTTGTAGCATTGGGGAAATTAATTTTATTTTCCATCTTATGTTATAAAATTATTTTTATAATTATTATGCAAATGTTATATACAACTATATATGCTATATGTCTCTATATTACTTTATTTTGTGTGTATTAGATAGATCTTAAATGCATAGTGGAAGCAAAGTCTATTAAATATTAAGTATTGTCTTTGTTTATAAATGTTTCATTTTCTCAAAGAAGTGTTTAAAAAGATTTTAAACACTTTTATGAATCTAAAAAAAAAACCTATAAAATTTAACATAGATCATATTATACTAATTGTTTTTTTTTCTCTTTGATTGTGAATGAATTTATTTAATTATTGAATATTAGATTTAGGAATAAACAACATAACTGTTTCTGAAAATATTTTTTATACAGATTTGAAGAAGGTTGCTACTTTGTGAATAGAATATAAAATAATTACACTATTCAATGCATTTCATTATGACACTTTATTCAGCGTTCCACTCTGTACTATATCTCACTACAACTCCTAGTTCTCCGGGTTACATAAAAGGTTGCCAGACTGTGTAAGCCTTTGGCTCTCATTTATCGCTCTTACGGCGATTCACCACAGAGTATCCCCCCAGTGATTGAGGATATCCCGAAAGAACGATCAATACAACAACATTAAATTTTCTTTTTCCTTTTACAGTTAAAAGATTTGACATGAAACGCTACCAAAATTTTCAAAAAAAAATGTTACATAAAAAGAACAACAAACAAAAAGTACACAACATAAAAAGTAACATAAAAAAAGAAAAACAATGATATTCAAAGAAAAACAATGATATTCAAACAAAATGCACACAGAAGTTAACAATATACAGTAGTGAGATGTTTTGGAAAATGAACTCTTCGACCAGATCTAGTGGTTATTATTTTTGTACATTTATCCTCCTTTGGGACCAGCATTTTTGATTGAATTTTACTTTCATCAGAATTTTTAGAAGTCTGACTTTGAGAATAAGATTGCGAAGGTGATTCTGATAAATAAAATGCTGGTTTCAACCTATCAAGAGATACTGTAACTGACTTATTATTAATTTTAATTACAAATGTTTTATCATTTCGTTCAATTACAGCATAAGGTCCAGTATATGGAGGAGTTAATGGTGGTCGAACATTATCAACACGTAAAAATACGTGAGAGCATGATGAAAGAGACGGGTGCACATAAACATTAGTATGGCCGTGACTTATAGGGTTGAGAGGTGAAAGTTTTCTCATGGATTCACAAAGCTTTGACACGTATGTAGGATCTGTAGATGTGTTACAGTTATCGGTAGTAAATAGATCTGCAGGAAGTCTTAGTGTAGTGCCATACACTAATTCAGCGCTACTGGCTTGGATGTCATTTTTAATTGCTGTACGCAGACCTAAAAGAACGAATGGGAGTGTTTCTGTCCAATTTGTGTTGCCATATGTTGTAATCGCAGTTTTCAGACAATGATGGAACCTTTCTGTCATACCATTCGCAATAGGATGATAAGCAGTAGTATGTATGCGATTGCACCCAAGTATGTTAGTAAGTTCGCGTAGAAGTGCTGACTCGAAGTTTCTACCTTGATCAGTTGTGATCGAAACTGGACAACCGAATCGGGAAATCCAGCCTTGGACAATGGATTTGGCTGTAGTCAGCGCTGTCACATCAGATGTTGGTATTTCCTCTGGCCATCTAGTAAAACGGTCTACAATGGTCATACAGTACTGTTTACCGTCAGATGGAGGTAGTGGGCCAATAAAGTCAATGTGTATGTGCGCAAATCTTGCATCGGGAAGGGCAAAAGTTCCAAGTGGCGCCTTCGTGTGCCGATGAATTTTACATCGTTGGCATTTATCACAAGATTGGACCCATGTCTTTATTTGACGTTTCATGCCAGGCCAAACGTACCTGGAACAAAGAAGTTTAGTCGTAGCTGCTACGCCTGGATGGGAAAGATTATGCAGGTTCTGAAATATCACTTTGCGGAATGAATTTGGAACAAAAGGGCGAGGAGTGCCCGTGGAAACGTCGCACCACAAATTGCAGTCTGAAGTTTAGCATGGTCTCAGTTCTAATTTGATTAATGAAGTACTGGTTTCAAGAAAATTTTGTATTTCTGGATCATTTTTCTGCGCGTTTGCGAATTCTTTGAAATTTAAAATTGGCACTTTTGTAATAGTATCAATTTCTATTCTGGACAGCGTATCTGCAACTACATTTTTAGAACCTTGCACATGTCTGATATCGGTGGAATATTGAGAAATTAAATCTAAGTGGCGTAATTGCCGGGGTGAACATTTATTTGGATTTTGTTTAAATGCATATATTAATGGCTTTTGATCTGTATATATGTGAAAATTTCGACCTTCTAACATGTGTTTGAATTTCTTTATTGCTGAATAAATAGAAAAGAGTTCTCGGTCATATGCTGACCATTTCTGTTGACTTTGATTTAGTTTCATCGAGAAAAAAGCGATTGGTTCCCATTTTTCCTCTGAGAGTTGCATAAGAGTGCCGCCAACAGCGACATCGGAAGCATCGACCCAAATGCTCAATTGAGCTCCGGGTATAGGATGTCTTAAAAGGGCTGCCTTGGCAATGGCATTTTTAGCAGCAGTGAAAGCGTTTTCTTGAATTTCGCTCCATGTTAATTGTTCATGAGAAGCATGGACATTGGAACGAGATTTCTTTTTGTTTGCGCGTCCTTCGAGAAATTTTACGAGAGGAGCAAGTATGTGTGCAGCCTTAGGTACAAAACATCTGTAGAAATTAAACATTCCTAAAAATCGACGAAGTTGCGTTAAAGTATTTGGTTTAGGAAAATCTAAAATGCATTTTACTTTGTCGGGAAGCGGTTGTATTCCTTTTTCCGATAAATTAAAACCTAAAAAGTCAATATTGGAAGTCCCAAAAATGCATTTTGAAACGTTAATGCAAAGGCCATATTCCTGTAATTTTGAGAACAGGGCTCTTAAGTGATTGTAATGCTCCTCAGGATCTTTAGACGCAATGAGTATATCGTCGACGAAAGCGTATACGCCTGGCAAATCGCGGGTGACTTCATCTATGAATCGTTGGAACGTAGCGGACGCATTACATAGACCAAATTGCATGCGCGTACTTTCGAATAACCCGAATGGAGTACAAATTGCCGTTTTATGTACATCATCTGGATGAATAGGTATTTGATGGAAAGCCTTAATGAGATCAATATGGCTAAAAATTTTCGTGCCGTGCAGTTTAGCAGTAAAATCGGCTATGCAAGGAATTGGGTATTTGTCTTTAATTGTTTGTGCATTCAAAGCACGGTAATCTCCCACTGGTCTCCATTCTAACGTTCCCTTTTTAGGTACCAAATGGAGGGGCGAAGCATAATTGCTGCGGGAAGGTCTTATATGCCCTAGTTGCATCATATTCTGAAATTCCGATTTAGCTATTTCTAAACGATCTGGAGCTAATCTTCGAGGTTTCGCTACTACGGGAGGGCCTTTTGTCATTATATAATGAACAGTAGTGTGTTTAACAGGTTGGTTTAGGTTAGGTAATTTAGTAACAGAAGGAAATTGTTTCAAAAGTTTATGATAAACTGTATCAGTAAAAATCGTTTTGACAGAATGCAGTTCTGCAGGCTTTAAGCTACCCATAGATAAAAATTGTGTTTTTAAATCTCGTAGACATTTACGACGAAGATCTGGTACCAATCCGAAATAATGGAGAAAATCTGTTCCAAGAATTGGTGAACTGACATTAGCTATTAAAAAGGTCCAAGTGAATTGTCTCCTTAAATTTAAGTCTAACGAGAGAGTTTGTTGTCCATACACATTTATCGAAGAAGAATTTGCAGCCAAAAGAGTTTGTTGGGTTAAGTTACGTTTTTGAAAATTATTAGCAGGAATTAAAGACACGTCAGAACCAGTATCGACCAGGAATGAAATATTACTTCTCCGGTCTCTAATGAACAGGCGACGTGAAACTGTAGGCAAAGAATAAGTCGCCTCTATTCTTCGCTGGGTTCGTTTCCCTTCCATGAACACGGTTTAGTACATTTGTCTTCCCTACATTTATTTCCGAACTGCCAATGATACCAACATAAGGAACTTCTGTTTTTCGAATGACTTCTTTGTCGATACCTGTTTTGATTTCGACGAAATGGGGATCGACTGCGAGATAGTGAAAGACGATCCATGCATTTGTGCAATTTTTCTAATTCCTTAAGTACGTTTTCTTCGGTAGTTGTTTTATTAACGTGAGAAATTGTAAAAGTTTCGACAGGGGAGGGAGTCACTTCTAAAATTTTATCTGAAATTTCCGCAGCTTTTTCTAAAGAGAGATCGGAAACCGCAGCCAAAATGGATTGAACTGACGCTGGTAAACGTTGTAAAAACAACTCCATCATCAAGTTTTCAGGAACGTTAAGTGATTCAGCGCGGCGTTTCATGTTTCGTAACAACTCCGATGGTTTACGACTTCCTAACTCTTCCCCTGACAGCAACTGCCGAATTTCTGTCTGGGATGACTCACCAGAACGGTTTATCAGTTCTGTTTTGAGTTTCAAGTACGGATCAGTGGGGTCAGGTTTCATCAACACATCGCGCACTAAGGACGCGATATCGGGTGGAAGGTGCGAAACAATATAATTATATTTCGTTAGAGATTCAGTTATTGGTTTTGGCGTCGCTAGAGCAAAGGTACTCTCACACATAATAAACCATAATGCAGGATCTGACCTGTTATAAATTGGGATTTGAACTGCAAACACTTCAGACATTGTGCAAGATTTAAAAAATATAAGAGCAAATTTTTAATATGAAATATACAAAAATAAGTTTAACCATAAAATGTGTAATAGTTATTAGTATAAAATAAGTTTAAATATAAAACATGTTTAATAAGTACTTAAAAAGATAATTTTGACTAGAAATATAGAAAACTTTAAATAAAATAGAAATTCAAATAATAATTAAATATATCATTTTCAATTATAACCGAAATAATCCAGAAATACTTATCGATATTTGTCCTGACAGCATTGGAAATGTAGTAATCCATATGAAGAATTAAAGTCCACAGGAAACACAATGGAACATCGTTGAAAACAGAAGTGTTGTCGAAAACCGAAACGAAATCGGCGAATGTCAAGCTACTCCCTATATCACACTTAATTTAGCATTTTTTTTTCTGCTCATATTCTTAAAACGTTTGTCTCAGGTCACCATTGAAGAAGGTTGCTACTTTGTGAATAGAATATAAAATAATTACACTATTCAATGCATTTCATTATGACACTTTATTCAGCGTTCCACTCTGTACTATATCTCACTACAACTCCTAGTTCTCCGGGTTACATAAAAGGTTGCCAGACTGTGTAAGCCTTTGGCTCTCATTTATCGCTCTTACGGCGATTCACCACAGATTAAAAGACAATTTACCAAAATATACTTTATTAAGCAATTGATTAGATCCATGATATTGTTATTAAGTAACAAGATTTATTTACTACTAAAAATATAAGTAGTAATCTAATTGCTTATTATGTTAAAGTGTATCCATCTGTATAATTTTTGTAATTAATTTAAGATTGGGCATCTGATTATGTATATATATGCGATTGCAAAATGTCATTTTAAAAATTGATACCTTCCTAATTAACTTATCGGAATAATCTAAACGTTTGTTATACATTGGTATAAGTTATTAAATTGTCAATTTTATGTTTAGAAGAAATATTAAATATTCTTAAATCCTTAAATTCCTTTTATAAAATTCTAAATTAGAATATTATAGAGTAAAAAGATATCTTTTTAATCATGGGAAAATTTCATTAATACTTTTAAGATACTATGGATATTCTATTTACTACTGGACTTTTCTATCTACAATATTTTATTAACTGATAAAATTAATTAACAAAAAGCGCTTTAGATATTTCATTTTATCATGTTTGTTAGCTTCTAAATTTGTTATTTTTGAGCAATTGTATTTTATTTTGTGTTTTTGTTGATGCACTTCTGACTTATGAAAATATTTTGTATGTTTACCTAATAGGAATTTAATAGTGTATGTGTTTACTCCAAATGCACATACCTAATAAACCTCCTTGAGGCTTTATTATTTTCAGAATTTTGTATAATTCGAATGGTAAATGTTTATTATTTTAAAATGAGTTCTTGATTAATACACAGTTGTTTTTAAAATAAAATCGTTTTACTGTTACCAAAAGCTTTGAAAATTACATATAATATCATAAATTTTCAAAATACAGGTATTTAGGAAGTATTTTTAATTTTTGAACAGCTACGGGGAAATAGCTTCTCACGACATTTTAACCTTTACATATAAATAAATGCTTGCATGAGAGCTGCCATCTTTATTTTTGTTTTCACTGCTACACTGTATACGCTATGTCACGTACCAAATACTCGGTGACTGGTATGTCTCAAAAGTGAGATAGATGGAACGACTTATGTCGTCCGTTTGTTGAATATGGTACCAAATTCCAATTCTTGGTGACTCCCTCCCCTTCGTGACGTCATTATGACGTTTATGTCGTCCGTGACTCTTGTCGGAGTGAATATGGTAGGGCCCTTAGCTTTCTGTAGCTGTAAATCATGGATAGCAGTTGCAATCATTCGTAGCTTAATAATTAAAAATTCGTTCCGGACTAATTCATCAACCAAAATAACCAGTTTTCATAAGTTTATGTCAAAATCTGAACGAATCTGCGAATGATCTCGGACAGCTCGTGTTTTATAACGAAAACAAAACATTGTCCGGTCATATGTTTGTGGCCTGAATGTTTAACACCTGTGTAAATAAATGGCCTCTGCAATTGTATCCAGACTTGTCATGTATGTTTCTTTCTAAAACTGAAAGTTGAAATTATTACCAATATTGCTCTTTATTATGTTTTAATTGATGTTTTGCACAGTACATTTTGTGGGTTTTTCCACTGTCTAAGTTCTAGTTAAAGAAAACGTACTGGAATGCGCAATTCTGCTTCCATGCACTAATATAATTATTTTTCATATTTATGAATATTATTTTCCCGATTCATTTCATAGTTGCATGACATTTTATTTAAACTCTTAAAATATTCTGAAAGTAAGCCACATCTGTGTAACCTAAAAAAATTTTGAAACGCAGTACTCTATTACTCCATTGTTTATATTCGACGTAGTTATTGATTACATCCAAATGTCAAGTATTCACGATATGGAATTTTTAAATACATGTTTAGATCTGGAAAAGAGTCATAATTTTCATAGTGTGTGAAAAATTTACTGTTTAATATTTTACATTTAAGTATATTGCTACCAGATTATAATTTTACTTAATAAACAAAACAAAAAAAAACCAGGTTTTTTTTTTTATCCAGATAAATATATGCTTCTGTTTTTCTAAAATGATTAAGTTTAAAATTTTTGACACTTTGCTGTTCGTAATATATTAATTTTTAGAATTTTATTATTGTAACTAATCTTCTAATTTTTTTTTTCATGTAGGATTTACTTTTGATCTATAAATAGAAATTTCTTAAGGTAAATGTTTATTCAAGTAAAGATGCTATTGGGCTATTCAAGATCTTTTTATTCCTATATTTATTCAAAATTTACTTTATAATTTTTTTGTAACATCAATATTTTTCTGTAAAAGTATTTAAGTCAGTGATGTATCTATAACTCGAGGTAGACCTGAGTATCAGCACCTTGTGGCATTTTTTTATTGGGGGGATTTCATTGAAATTTGTGACATTTTAATTAGAAAAACCATCATAATAAAATTAGCCAATTATTTATAGGTGTTTGCTAAAATTATTTAATGCTAACTTATTTTCTACTAGAAACTTAATTTTGAGAGTATTTTATATTTTACAATTGTTTAGGATATTATAATAGCAAGTTTATTTTTCATTTCATTTTAATGAGTTTATTCTTTGATTTATTTTTACATTTTTAAAATATAGAAGTTCTTCAATAGAACTTGAAAGCTAAATGAAAGAGAATGAATATAGCATCAAAAATATACTTGAATACAGTTTAAGTAAAATGTTACAAAATAAGATAACAAAATTTTCTAACCAGATTTTTGCTACCAAACAAATTCATATCCAACTTAAAAATAGTTAACTAAATCAAGCAATAAGTTTGTTCATTTATTAAAATATCAGTAGTATCATATTGTTACTGTGTAATTAGATTTAAAGTTTTCCTATTTTATTTGTTTTAACTTTCTAAGAAATTTATTTTTAAAAAACTGATTTTAAAGTGTATCAAAATATAGGTATAAATATATTATTAGTCAAAAAGTACACTTTTAAACATATACTTACATGATGTTATTTATTCAAACTAGTCAGTTCTGATATTTAGATGATGTCCATCTGGTTATATTGTCCCATTATCCAATATACATTTAATTGGAATGACTATGTATTTCATAAATTTATTTAGACAGTTAAAAGTTTCTTTACTTAACACATATTGATGCCAATGACTTCTGACATGTTAAGTACTTTAAAAGAAAAATTGTACAGTTTAATCAGTGCTGGGCACTTATTTTATTGTTTTCTTGGCTGAAAATACTAAAGTACAAATCTTATATGGTCTAATTGTAAACTTTATAGTCATGTAATATCAGTTTTATAGAGTATTTCATAGATAAATATGTAAAATTCCTTTCAAAAAAATTTATTCAGTATAAGAGATCTAGGCAAAAACTTTTGAATTCTAAAATGCATAATATAAACTAAATGTAAAATAAGGGATAAGTACATTTATCCTCACAAAAGTAAAATAAAATTTGATACAGATTGAATTATTTTCTATTGGTTTTAAGTGAGTTCAAAAGTTGAATGTCATCTTATAATTTTATATATTATTAAATCAAAAAGTGGGCAATATTTTACCAGTATATGGGCTAAAGTTTCTTCTTGCAATCTATTTTCTTTAAGTTTCTTCACGTGAAACAATAATAAATTTAGCTCATAATTAAGGGTGATTTCATAATATTGTGAATGTTGTGGACATGATATTTGAAAAATTTTGATTAATTATACCTAAAAAAAAAACTTTAACTAGGAGAATATTTCTATTAAATCAATAGATATTACCTCTTTATATATATATATATATATATATATATATATATATATATATATATATATATATATATATATATATATATATATATATAACCAAAACAGTATATTTTTAACCATTAAGCTAAATTCAAACTCATTTAATAATAATAATAATAATAATAATAAAAAGCCACATTGCGGACATGACACAGAAAAACTGTATTTTTGTATAAATCTTAATATATATTCTAAAATCTATACAAAATTAAATTAAAATTTTCTTTTATACTAAGATTTCAGTATAAAGTTAGATTAAAAGTTATAGGAAGAATTTTTAAGATATTAAAATGATTTAGTAGAAAATTACTTAATAAAAAATAATTTGTTGCAGATGTGACAAAAAGTTTATCTCTGGTTTTTCTGCTTATAACTTTTTATTTGGCAATATACCATTAATAAATTGTATTTTATTTGTAGATAGCCTAAATATTTAATAAGTTCTATAGCTAATTCATTTTATTGCACTTTTTATTTTAAATTTAGTTTTTATTTTTAAGTACATAGTCAGATATTTTTAAACTGCCAGCTGATATTGTTTTATCTTGGTTTCTCCAAATAATTGAATTTGTTTTCTGGTACAGACTTAAAGGGATGTTTGAGTGTTATCTTTTTCTGTTTATTTACGGTAACTACTGGGCCAGACCCCCCAATGGCCATAAAAGGTACCCATTAGCCTTTTTGAAGCCAGATGAAGTGATGTAAGAGCATGCTTTAATGGTACCTTGAAAAGGAATATGGCCTGATGCATATTTTAGAAACTTGAGAATGGAGAATTTAAGAAAACTCAGCTGAATTGGATGTTTGGCAAATAAAATACAATAATCGTGTATTTTGTAAAAATTTGTACAAACTGAACAATATTTTTAACTTTAATATATTTTGCTCAACAGCTTTCTTATGAAAATGATTTCAATTATATTATCAGAAAATTACTATACAGTTACATAATAAAAGCTTCACTAGAACTATGACTTACTTTCACTGTAGTACAGTTCTCCAAACTTCATTTTTTTATAGATCAATTTATCACACCAACAGCACCTTTTCCATGAATCATTTCAAAGAATGACTAGTCAGCCCCTATATTAAATTCTGCTCTTATGTGATATTTCTGCTCTTTAGTAAATATTTTAGAATGTCAGTATTCTTTCTTTTGCTTTGATAGCTTCATATTTTGATCAATTAGCTCTCAACTTCTGTATTCTAATATGAGACCTTTTTGTACTTGTTAATGACATTTTGGGTAATGGTATAGCAAGTTCTATAAATTTACTACTAAGTAATTAAAGTGCAATTAACATTCAAGCAAATCAGGTAACAAAGATATTAAATACCTAATAATGACTAATAAAATTGTTTAGATTTAAAAGTGTTGTTTTATTTTATAAATGTGACGATAGTGTGATTATTTTGTAAGGCTTTTCTTATTAAACTGAACTTTTTCTCAGGGGCTTATTTAAAACACAGTATTTGTTGTTATGTTGGCAATGTTGTGAACTTGACCAATTTAAAAAATTTTAAAATATTAAATACCAAAAATAATTTTTTATGCTGTATTGTTATAACATATTAAATAGACAGAAGAAATAATATTTTTAAGAAAATAAACCACTGAAATAAAATTTAGAAAATGTTTTATTTGTAATGCCAATTTATTTTAGAAACAATATTGTAATGGCCAAAACTTTTTCTATTTGTCATGTCTAACTTTTGAACTCCAATTTTTTTTTTTATATTTTATAAAATTTAAAGAATTTTTCTCATTGGGATAAAATTAGTTTCATATTCATAAACTGCCTTTAACTTTAGTTTGATGTATAATTTCATATAATTTTATGAATTTTCTTTTAAAGAACATGAGGCTACAAATACAGTGAATTCATTCTAAACTAAACTTTTGTTTTAGGTTCTTTTTAATAGAAGTGAAAACTGCCATTTTTAAGGATTTATTATGTAGTTTATATCATAAACTAAATGCTGTTTGTCATCTTTAAATTTATTGCATTAGTCAAACTAGGATTTATAATGGTACCCCAATTTAGCACCAACCTTTTTATAGTGCTACATATTTATGTGAAGAAATGTTCTCTATAAGACTTACAGTGTTAAACACTTGCTATAATGCCAACTAATAATCCTCCCCTCTCCTTAAAAAAGTCAAATTTGACATTCCCTGAAAATATTTTCTACCTTCTTTTGTCCTTTTTTGTTTTAAAAATTTTCTGGTTGAGAATCTTTTTGTTTCAGTTTATTATCTTAGTATATTATTTTTTTCCTTATGCTTTTCAGCAGTTTCAAACAAAGTTATATTGTGTTGAGTTCCCCATAAAGGCACTCTGAACTAAAGGAAATTGCAGAAATAAATTTCCTTCTGAAAAAAATTTTAGAGTAATAAAATAATTCAGTAAGACTGAAAAAATTTATTTAGGTTTTAAAGTTTATTAAATTAAAAAAATTTAAAACCCCATCAGGCTGCAGTATCTTTTTATGACAGTCTAGGACATAAAGAGATAACAATATAATGAATTTCCAATTGATGATAGATGATGAAGATAACGAATTAGCTATTAATGATCAAAAGTAATCACTTAAAGATGAAATAGATATATGAAGAAAGTGAAAGCTTGCATTAAAACTCTAAAAACAATTTTTTTTTTTTTTGAAGGAAAAAAAGATATAGGGATAAATAGATTCACAACAGTATAACAAGATATTATATCTGTTACTGCAGGGGAAAAAATCACAATTTTAAAATATTTCTATAAAACCTCCTCACAAAATTCACATTATATGTTTATATAATGTGCATAAGTGTCTAATTTTATATTATCTGCAATATAAAGAAGTATCGCTGTGAATGCAA